>REGL01000112.1:252494-272904 GCA_004194395.1 Aurelia aurita complex sp. Pacific | reverse complement strand
TAAAATCACAGAAAAAAATCGTGTGATTTTAAAATCACAAAAATCACGTACGCTATTTTGAGAAGTGATTTGCCCCTCGGTTGTTGTGATTTCGAATCTGGTTTGTTGTTGCTTTTAATGTTGTTGTTGTTGTGATTTCGAATTTGGTTTGCTTTTGATGTTGATGTTGCTGTTATTGTGAATTCAAATCTGGTTTATTGTTTCTTTTCATGCTGTTGTTGTTGTGATTTCGAATTTGGTTTGTTGTTGCTTTTGATGTTGCTGTTGTTGTGATTTTGAGTTTGTTATGTTGTGAGTCCTCTTAGAATTGTTTCTAGAAAGGGTGTAGATCTTATCTTGAAATATTCGAGGCAGTATTTTGAATGAAGTATGAAGTATATGTTTCATATAAGAAATCTTCAAATTTGGGATATCCAGTATGGAAAATATCTCGACTTCACTTCGTTTGTATTATGCACGTTAAAAGTCTCGTTGAGAAACAGTTCTCTTTGTTAATATCCTTGGCTCTCTTTTACGTTTGTTACTATTGTAAAAGAAGAAACTATTCTTTACACGCTCTAGTTGTCACGGTAGTGTAGACGCAAAGCAAAATGTGGGGGGCCCATTGAAAATCAGCTTCTATGCTTAAGGGTTACCTTCCTCAATAAATTGAAAAATGAAATGAAATATTAAACACTGTTTTTGCACTATTTTTGTACCCAACAGTTTAATTTTGACCAACATTTCCACTCGTTGTGGAGGGCCCCTTGAAAATCAGCATTGCTGAAGGGAGACTACCCTCCTTAAACATGCGAAAGGATAACAATGATAAGAGTAAGAATGTTCACGCTCTGTACCGCCTCTTGGCTTTAAGATTAGTTGACGGAGATAAATAGCTAGCTCAAGAGCAGCATATGCATGCCTAAAATTAGCCTATTTTATTTCACGTGCGTGCATACCTTTTCACTAAGGGAGCAATTACGGTATGTGCTATTTATAGATTTCTTACTACTTAGCTCCGTCAACTAACTTTATTAATTTGTCTCATCTCTTTTACTTCAGCACAAGTTGAGTGAGTCAAACGGCAGCACGAAACGACGAATGGTACTGCTTCAATCTGAATTCGAGGCTGCAAAATCAAGACTGGAGTCGCTGATGCATAGGCAACCCCCCGTCACACCTGACTACCAAGCATACCAAATGATGCGAAGAATATCAAAGTCAACGATGCAGAGGAAAATATCACAAATAAGCGACTCGTAGGACGCAAATTGTAGCCAATATTTTAGGGGATATTGTAGATTGTATTTCTTTAAAATGTAAATCTTGTGTTTCTCCTAGCTCAGTCTGCATTATAGCCACATTCTTTCTTCAAAGTGACTTTAGGTTTCCCCCCTGCAGTTACCTGGTATTCAAATTTCAAAGTGGGGAACACCTTACATGGTAGTGCGTTTCTCTGCAAGTTACTGCCAAGGTGCAAACTTTTAATTTTATAAAGCTGATGCTTGAAATTGAGACCTTTGGGCAGAGATGTTTTTCCAACGAATTTAGATTGCTTTCCTAGCATTTTAAAGGTTTACCTTTATATAGTTCTTTCCCAAACAGTATGATTTTCCCTTAGGCCACATCGGATGCAGCCTAAACCCATCTACGCGTAAACCCATCTACTCGTAGGCTACCTCGGATGTTGCTAGCTCCATAGAAGGTGTTTTGTCGCAGTGGTGCAATCCTATGCCTTTGCAGCTAGAGCTATGAGGCGGACAGGGTTCGATCACAAGAAGAGCCCACCAATTGAGCGCCATGACAAGGGGTCGCGGACTGGACTCAATTAGGTCTTCTCTACTTCTGCAATCTCGGCACTTTACCCTGCAACTTCAGCTTTACAGATAATTTGAGATGTCTAGCTTTTCCTGTCCGTTCTGTCTACATTTTTTGGTTATATGTAACTCTTTAATAGGAGTCTCAACGCTCATTTCACTTCAGAAGGAAGACGTTTCAGTAGTTGCTGTGTCTATAGCATATCTTCGCCCATTTTTCGCTTCTTTCCAGTTGTGTATTACTCGGATAAGAATTTCTTGAGAAACTTTGAGGACTTAGGTATCAATCAAATATCAGGGCCTAAAGTAAATGTGAATCTGACTGCAATTTGTGAAGCTGTGAATCAAAAATGTCTTGTAATTTTGGAATTGCTGCACCCATCATTTGGATAATAAACTAAGAACGACGCCCATTGATAGACCTTTTACCTATTCTGAAAAGAATCAGAATCGAGCGATATTGTGCTACATTTTGTAGAATTTTCGAATGTGCACAATTATGATAGAAGCTCTATCGCCACTCGATCGAACGTCACGTATAAAAATGTACTTAAAAATAACGCTCGATCCAGGCTCTTTTGTAGAATAGCTAAAAGGTCTATTCCCCAATAAGAAATCTGTAAAAATTTCGTAATTTAGGCACTGTCAAATCTTTAGTTTCTTATGAAAATACGTGAATGCTTTTGAAGGCTTGGAAGATTGATTGAAAATAAGACTCACTTTGCTTCATTTCAAATTTCTTCGTAGGAGCTACGACTACAAATCTAGAATTCAAGAATTATTACCAAGAAAGTAGACCTTTTAGCTATTCTAAAAAAGAATCTAAATCGAACGATATTTCGATACATTTTGCAGAATTTTCGAATGTGCACAATAGTGATAGAAGCTCCAACGCCACTCAATCGAACCTTTCGTATAAAGGTGTATGAAAATATCGCTCGATCCAGACTCTTTTGTGGGATAATAGCTAAAAGGTCTATTTAGTTAAACTTACAAAAACTACCATAGTATGTATTCTTATTTCTCAGATCTAGAATACTTGTATTTGTTTAGTGATGTTTATTCAATCTTAAAGTTATGAAAAATTGCATAGAAATGTGTATAAGTAAAATACAACTTAGTTTATCTCTCTCGATTCGCAACTTTGACTTGAGCATCGGAGCGTATTCAGTCCATTGTGCCCCTGTGTTATGAATGACTAAGCACTGACGGTGGAGGAGGCAATATTCTTTTACTCTTGAGTACCAAATAAGCGGAGGTGCTGAGATGAGAAAAGAAAAGCAGGAGAGGCCATGGGCGCCTCCTTTGTAGGAACTGTGTTTTTCCCAGTACTGTTTTCGTGACATAGTACACAGAGTAATTGCAGCCATGTTTATAAGTATTGACCAATCAAAAATCACGCTGTCTGGTTCCCTGTGGTCATCTCGTACAACTGTTGATCTCGTATTACATAGACACCGGAATTTGAAACCACAAAATTATTCTTACGTCATCTGAACAGGACAGCAATTACTCTGTGTACTATGTCACAAAAACAGTACTGGGAATAAGCACAGTTCCTACAAGGTAGGCGCCCTTGGAGAGGGTTGGAAAATCTGAGGACCATAGGGTGGGAGGAGCCGGAATGATAAGAAGAACTAGGCATGTTGAATATTTCTATCAGCTCAAAGCAAAAAATGCATGGCCTGAAAATACACCTTGTATTACTCTCTTACTTAAAGCTGTAGATTAACGTTCAAGAAAATTTTTCGACGATATGATTATTCCAAAGCTTTTAGCCCTATTTACATTGCCAAACTTATGGCACTGTGTGGATAGCATTGATAGGGTCTGCAAGGGTAAAATGTGTAGGCTGAGGTGATTTGGGCCGGAGACGTAAAATTAGTCAAATGAAATTGGTAGGCTGAGATAGAAATGGGTAGTATTGATGGCCGGAAAATGTTTGCTAGATAAATAGAACGTCTTTGGTAACTTCACACATGAAGCTTTTACCCTTGCAGACCACACAGGAGGGCTAAATGAAGCCTTTACTATATCTTCACTTCTCTTCGATTGATTTTTGAGAAATCAGGGATGACTTTGTCTCTTTCAACCGCCTAATAATAAGTCCGACCATGTCATCGTATATGTTTTCAACTTCATCATCCAAATCTTCTTGTGTTACATCTAATAAGTCTATTCCTTTCAAGCATTCTGGGAGTGAACCCGCTACTCCAAGTATCTTGAATGGGATCATCTTTTTCTTCAAACTCCCGTCAATTGCTGATTTTAGTAACTCAATGTTCAACGTAATGCCTTCTCCGGAGACCTGAAACAAAAAGAATACAAGGAACGGACGTATCTTTCATTTTCTAGCGATAGTTCTCATTTTGTGCCTGAAAAGAGGAGCAACCCTAACCTCATTTCATTCACATCCAGCCATGGACCAATTACAATTCATCGTAAATTTCGCTCGTTTTTTATATATTTTGACTTTAACATTTACTGTTTGAGTGAGCAATTCAATTCAATAAATAGGTAAATAATTCTATTCAATAGATAAATAAGTAAAATAGTTTTGTAATTGCGAATGAAAACTAGGGACGAACTGTAATAAGTCTAATCCAACCATGGGTGCTCATTTCCCCCACCAGTGAAATGCCTTTTGCAGTCGAAAATGTCTGTAGAATATCACGAACGTAGATTGGAGACAGGCCACACGACAGGTTCGATAAAAGACTTGATAGAACAACAAACTGTTCATTTTTTTAGCACCCCTTTGTGTCAACTTTTTGCTATCAGATTTCTCTTCTCACTGACAATTTGAGCTGATTTTCACTTGGCAACAAGGTATTAGGCCATTTTTTGCTTAAGCTATTGGGATATGTTTCGTTGACCTTTAAATGGATTCCCCACCAATGAAAAATTCTTAGAAGATGCCCCGTTTTGTCCTGACCTAGAAGCACTCTCTCTGCCAAACTTTTTTACATCTACGGAGTGGGCTCTCAAAAGAAGAGAGAGAAGAAAATTGGTGTCATTGAACAGATAGAGGGGCGGCTTATATGCGGAGTTTTCGTATGTATCGTAAGGATACTATCTGTACCTCAAGTTCTTTTGTCTCTTTGGTATTGTTATCATTTAGCAACTCAACCATCTTTTCAGTACATAAAACCAGGACACCATTTAATGATTTCATTTCTTCAATCAAGTTATTTGTGTCTTCATCTGTGTTTGGTTTGGATGGCGCTGTTCGAATGTCTTTCATTCTCTTCAACTTCACTTCATCTGCTCTTTCCGATGCTTCTTTGAGACCAGTTACAATATCATGATCGGACTGATGAGATAGAATGAGTGTCCGGTTTGTGTCTTTATCTGAAATACAAGAGACCACTGTAATGTAGACCTTCAATCATAACTTTTCGATTCTTTCTCCTATTTGCTTTAAGTTCTTTGAAAAGTTATCTTGAATTCTCTTCATAAACGAAACTGCTGTAATTTTGAAAACCAAAGAAGATATCTAAGATTCTTATGAATTTAGAATGCAGTAAAGTGCGTATGGTTACCTTTATAGTTACCGTAAAGTTACCTTCAAGCCATTTTATCGGAAGATGTAATAGCCATTCGTACAGCCCCTTTTAAGTGCCCCAGCAAATTCTACTCTGGTGATCTTCCTGATGACAAATTAAAGCAAAGTCTGTCCCTGGACAAGATGTGGATCTCTCTGGTGCAAAATGTCTACAAGTGAAACCTCCCACTGAAAACTATGCGAATCCCGAGTAGGAATTTGAGAGTTAATTCTATGCATATGTCATTCTCTACCAACAGTTTTGCTGTCCTCAGTAGGAAAAACTTGGGAGCTCGCCGGCAAACATTTAGCCTCCCCATTGGGGCTCTCAGACGGGAAATATTTGCACCATCCTCCCTAAAAATCGGGGCCTTTGTGAAGTTGCGAATTCTTCCAAGTCTGATATCTGCAGAGGCGATAGTTTGTCCTTACCTTGAGTTGCATTGTAATCAAGTTCTGGTTTTTCTTGAGATTTATTGCGTGAAATCTTTTTTCTGATTTTGCTGAGTATGCCATTTCCTAGAAGAATAAATGCGTTATGAGAAATTGCCACCGGTTAAGCATAGCAGTGAAAAGTCCACGCGCATGTAATCAGTCTTGTCTGCAGCGCAGCAAGGATTCATATTGATATGCAACCTCGATTTCACATTGATATGCAACCTCGATTTCACATTGATATGCAACCTCGGTTTCACATCAAAATAGTTTCAGTTCTTCGATTCTTTGATAAGAAACGATCAAGTGGCAGATGGAAATTATCATAAATATAGCTTCATTTTATCATGTTATATCATATGGAAATGAGACAGGCAGACCTTGCGACTTGCATATCGGATTAATTTATTGTTTACGTTTGCATACATAATTTATTTTTCAATTCACATCCACTAAAAGCGCAAACCAAATTTTAATCAAAATTCCTTTTAACATTTTATGCTTAATTTCTACCAGCCTGGACATCGCTCTTGCAAAATGATTCTATTGCTCACTAGAGCTATGCCACTTTATTTAAAGTTTGGATATGTTTGATACGGTGCATTTCCGCAAGCAAGTTAGGTGCCTGCGAAATTTCTCAATGCGTAGTATTCCCGCCTAATGAAGGTATTTTTTAAAGCTATCTATATCTTGTACGCTCTTCGTTGGACTTGCTACAAGTCTCTCTCTTGTCAGCACAAGACGCAAAAGATATACGCAGAGCAGAAAGAGGGTGTACATCTTACAACTCGTACTGAGAAGAGAGAAGAGACTTGTAGCAAGTCCTGCCATTCGTCTATTTAACATAGAGTGGCTAACTGCAGATTGCCATAATGGCCTGTTATTTGCTACGAAATCATCAGTCACTATAAAGGCCTTTAAAGATCGTTAAAGCCAGTTGTATGAATTTGATTTGGTACTGAAAGTTTCTGAAAATATTTTGTTACTAAGAGTGTCTTGAATGTTTCTTACAAGTTTGTGGGTTTAAATCCATCTTGTTATGATCTCATGGGAAGATTACATGAAAGAGTTAAGTTTTGGAGGATGCCATCTTGAATATTCTGTCTAAATTTCTCTATGCCTAAAATGTGATGCAAGTTACGTCAAGTAACGCTGGAAAGTTGCTATACTGCAAACAAGATCATCAAAGGGTATCAAATTTAGATCTTTTTAGATCAAATCACAAGGCATCTAGAATCAGCTCTCTCAAAACTAAAATCTTTAATATTTCTACGACATTTTTATGCAATTTATATGCAGAGCACAGGCCTGGCACACATCAACATGACAAGATAATTCAGAAATATACTGCAAGTTGTTAAACGTTTCAAATATTCATCTTCTTCAGTAAACTGTTCTTGCAATATCTTGGGGACCTACCTAAGAATGTAGATTACAATAGGGTAACAAAAGAAACAACCTAACAAGGGAACCCACAAGACAAGACTACTCAAGAATTCTCAAGAATTCCTAAGAATATTAATGATTCTGCACTTTATAATAAGAGTCCTTGAGCCATATGAAAGACTGCATATTTTTAAAAAAGAATCCTTCAACAGGAAAGCCATGTTATTGTGCACTAGGCCTGTACTATATGAGATTTTTGGGGAGTCGTATGCCCCTGCCCCTTGCGCCAGACTGGGTAATGGCATTTTGTTACATTATAAAGGCCAAACAAGAAGGGTTTCACTCACCGGCTGATAACTCCATATCCACTGGACTTTACAGTTTTCTGTGATCTCGCGAGATAAAGCTGAAATTTACTGGGGATTTTCGTACTTTGAGCCGAGCTTAGGGCTTACAAAATCGTGTTTATGATTCCATGAGTGTCAACAATTTTAGACAAAAGCAACGAAAAACATACGAAAGGAACAAGTATGTGTCGAAATTTGCAAACATACCAGAATTTTTCTTTTCCCTTCCTGAAGAGGCCATATTGTCTTTCCTGCAGCCTTCTTCCCCTCGCCTGAAAGCTTAATTGTCATCCCTGCAGCTTCCTCGAGCGTGGCTGATTAATTTCGTTTGTTGTTAAATGAAAAGTTGAAACAGCTGTTTAGCGTTTGAGGTCAACTTGAATGGAGCAAAACCGAAACAGGTTATTAGATTTATGATGATATTGTTTAGCTGCAACCTGTTCTGTTTGATTATATCTGTTCAGAACGCAATTATGACTGGATCTGGTCCACTTCAAAAATTCATATTGCGAGTAAGAGAAGTATAAGAAACTGCAAGCCATTGGCTGTCAGGATTTGATCACACTGCTAGATATTCGGTTTGGTAAAGCATAAGTTCCAAATCTTTAAAATGACTTCACAAAATCTTTAGCTAGTTCTCTCTAATTCTACCGTTGGATTTTTCTGAAATCTTCAATATTTTCAGAATTAGAGTATTCTTCTTCTTTTTCAAGAATTCAAGAAAAACTTTATGAAAAAACTTAAAACCATTGTAGTTTCTAAACTATTTGACGCAACACGAAATGATTTCGAAGAAAACCATAGTTATGGATGGCTACAATATGGCATCAAGCAAAAGTCTGTCACTCATCTGGTTTATGATTTAGAAATTTGATGACGTTACATCGTCAAATGAGTTGAGTTGAAATGTAAGATACGCCGTAATTTCGAAAAATATTCGAAATTTTTGAAAATGCAATGGTAGAATTATAGATAAGTATCTAAAGTTTCTTTCAAGACATTTAATCAGAAGAAATAGGTTATAGAATTTTACACCCACTTATTTACGCCGACTTGTAAAGGCCTGTAAATTGTGAAAGAAAGGGTTCTAGTTCTGTATTAGAATTTTCGCTAAAGTTGAGAAATGATTAATCATATTTTTCATTGCTAGCACAATAACGTAGATCCATTTTCAAATATTGGAAAATCAAGCACAATGCTTAGGACCTTTTCTTTCTAGATTTACTTGATTTTCACATCTTTGGAGCACATGAGACGAGCTGTTTTTTTAAACAGTCACTTTTTCGACTTTTTGCCATAAATCAGCAACCACTTGTCCGATTGGCTAAAACAAGGTCTTAAACTCATGTAATCAGTCTAAGTTGAAGCCTTTCCTATATAACTGTATCGAGAACAGAACAATAGAGCGTACAGCTCCTCCGCAACAGCCACACAAATTGAGGAAAGTTTGTTGGGATACCCTGTAGATTTCCTGCTATGGAGTCCGGACTCAATAGACGCTTACGCTAAAGATGACGGCAACGAGCTTTTTACCAAGATGCATTGCATTCTTTAATCAAATTCCTATAAAATCGTTAAATATTCGTAATTCGAACGCAATGCATCTTGGTAAAAAGTTCCTCACCGCCATCTTTAGCGTAATCGTCGATTGAACTGCCTCATATCAAAGTCAGTTGTTGCAGATGACTGTGTCTGGACAACTTATAGGCTCTGCTGTTTTGTGACAGGTGAGAACAAAAAGAACAATGTGTCATTGTTTAGAAAGAACTTGGTCATTAGCAAAGGAACCGACTAAGAATAAAATTGATTTTTGATATTCGAAACTCTGCCATTTAACAAAACTTACCAGAAAATTGCCGCTCGTTGCAGACCCTTTCGCTAAATAGCCAAAAGAGGTCTATTGAAGATTTTCAATCACATTCTATACCTGTGATATGATATTTCTCCAAAACTGCGCTCCTCTACTGATACATACTCTGTTGTTTATGAATATTTTTGATTTTTTGTCAGGATTTACACTGGGATTACCTTCAAACATCCCTGCTTCAATTCTGCCTCACATTGAAGATGCCTAACCTCATAGTGATGCTGTGTGCGCCCGTTCCTGATATTAACAATTTAATGCAACGAAATGTGATGAAGAAGGTACTTTGTAAACATTAATTTCACACAGTTAACTTTCTTTTCTCTTGGAAATTGAAATGATTAAACACAAAAATCATCCGTTCACACCATCTGCGCAGAATAAGGAATTATACATTAAACATTAAAATGATTTGGGTGATCATTTGCAAGACCTAAAAAATGTCTAGCTTATTTAGACTTTCCGATTATAACTGAAAATAAAAGCTATCATTTAGAGCAACTTGTTTAATAAAGAGAAGGCGTTATCTAAGATAGTGCAGGGTGGGAGACAGTGTAGCTCAAAACTAGACGAATTTTCGAAACAACATCGTGTACATGCCAGGCAGGCCCGTAAGGGTGATATTTTTATGACACAAGAGAATACATTCTATACAGAGAATGCAGTCTATATNCATCCGTTCACACCATCTGCGCAGAATAAGGAATTATACATTAAACATTAAAATGATTTGGGTGATCATTTGCAAGACCTAAAAAATGTCTAGCTTATTTAGACTTTCCGATTATAACTGAAAATAAAAGCTATCATTTAGAGCAACTTGTTTAATAAAGAGAAGGCGTTATCTAAGATAGTGCAGGGTGGGAGACAGTGTAGCTCAAAACTAGACGAATTTTCGAAACAACATCGTGTACATGCCAGGCAGGCCCGTAAGGGTGATATTTTTATGACACAAGAGAATACATTCTATACAGAGAATGCAGTCTATATGCAATATGGCTATGGCGTACGATCTGTTAGATACGCAGGTGCTAAATCCTGGAGCAACATTCCCTTAAACATCAAGCAAGCTTTGAATTTAACTGAACTCAACCCAACTGAACGCAACTGAATGCAACTGAACTCAGCTGAACTCAACTGAACTCAGCTCAATTTAACTGAACTCAACTGAACTCAACTGAACTCAACTGAACATACAAACCAAATGGCACTATTATTATGCGTAAGACATTCTGCAAAATAGACCTGGCAGAACTGGAAGCCACTCAATCGAACTTCCCGAATAAAAATGTATGAAAATATCGCTCGATCCAGAATTATTTGTAGAACAGCTAAAAGGCCCATGAAGTTAGAAACTGCCAATAGTTCGTCCTGCCTTGCTACTATCCTCTGTTTGCATCTTTCAAAGACTATCGTTGATATTAAAGTCAAGGAATTAATGCCTAATTTTCTTTAAAATTTCGATCCTCAGTTATAATAACATTCTCATTCTCAAGGATGAATGTGCTACCGTAACATGCTCCGTTTCGAATCGCTATGGCATCCTTCTTTTCCAGGGGTTTAACTAAAAAAGAGGGGCCCCCAGTCCCATTGAGTCATGTAAGTCTCAAAGAATAAGCGTGCGGCCTAAATAGGTATGTTTAGCTGAAGAACGAATAAATAATTCATGTTTGTAGAATTCTCGAATAAAATTTAGATATTTAAACAGGAAGGAGTAGGTCGTCAGGAGATTTCAGGAGAGTGTTGTCATTATGAACGACAACTTTCATATTTTGACATGAAGTTGCCACCTAAATTAAGTCATGATGAAATTTACCTTTAATTGATGGTGAATTGATTAATGTTTTATGCCAAGGTTCTATGCATGAAATTTTCCACTTCATGTCTCCTGATCTGCATGATTTTGGAATTCAAATTCTAGTACAGTAAAAACCCGCACATAAGAACCTAAGATTTTGAAGTCAGCCTGTTTAGGTTCTTATGCAATGAGGCACATCTAGTAATCAGGGTGTAGGTTCTTAATATAGGAAAATATGTGAATTTAAATCTTAGCCAAACTTATTTGCACTCTTGACCCTATCCATTTCAACNAACTTAAATATGCAGTACTACGCCGATGACTGAACCTGAACTGAACCTGAACCTGAACTGAACCTGAACTGAACCTGAACTGAACCTGAACTCAACTGAACCTGAACTCAACTGAACCTGAACCGAACTGAATCTGAACTCAACTGAACTTGAACTCAACTGAACCTGAGAACTCAACTGAACCTGAGAACTCAACTGAACCTGAGAACTCAATTGAACTCAACTGAACATAGAAACCAAATGACACTCTATTATTATACGTAAGACATTCTGCAAAATAGACCTGGCAGAACTGCAAGACACTCAATCGAACTTTCCGAATAAAATTGTACGAAAAGAACGCTCGAACCAGAACGAACCAGCATTTTTTGTAGAACAGCTAAAAGACCCATGAAATTAGAAACTGCTATTGCTATTATCCTCTGTTTGCATTTTTCAAAGATTATCGTTGGTATTAAAGTCAAGGAATTAATGCCTATTTTTCTTAGTTTCGATTCCAGTTATGATAACATTCTCACTCTCAAGGATGAAAAGTGCTACCATAACATGCTCCGTTTCGAATCACTATGGTATCCCTCTTTCCAGGGGTTTTACAAAAAGAGGAGTCCCAATCCCTTTGAGTCATGAAAGTCTAAGAATAAGTGTGCGGCCTAAATAGATTTGTTTAGCTGAAGATCGAATAACTATTCATGTTTGTAGAATTCTCGAATATAATTTAGATATTTAAACAGGAAGGAGTAGGTCGTCAGGAGATTTAAGGAGAGTGCTGTCATTATGAATGACAACTTTCATATTTTGACATGAAGTTGCCACCTAAATTAAGTCATGATAATATTTCATCTTTAGTTGATGTTGAATTGATTAATGTTTTATTCCAAGGTTCTATGCATGAAATTGTCCACTTCATATCTCCTGATCTGCATGATTTTGGAATTCAAATTCTAGTACAGTAAAAACCCGCACATAAGAACCTAAGATTTTGAAGTCAGCCTGTTTAGGTTCTTATGCAATGAGGCACATCTAGTAATCAGGGTGTAGGTTCTTGATATAGGAAAATATGTGAATTTAAATCTTAGCCAAACTTATTTGCACTCTTGACTCTATCCATTTCAACCCAATCTTACCCAGTTTACCCCTGCAGGTCCTGCCTATCACAGTTATGTAAGTAGTGTTTTGGAGTTCACGATGATTGGCAAAAATGTTGCATTTATTTCCCAATGAATGCATAAAACCCTTTATTAAGAACCTTAGTTTAGATATCAGCCTGAAATGGTTCTTATTTATTGGTTACAAAATATATTATTTCAGGCTGTAGGTTCTTAACAGATGAAGGTTCTTATGTGCGGGTTTGTACTGTAGCCCATCTCAAAGAGGTAAAGATCACCATCACCTTTCAGTATTCTAAAGATTGTACTTGCACTGGAGTATATTTGCTCAGCATTGTGTCATTAAAATTTTAATACGTTACAATATCCTTGGGTGGTAATTTTCGGATACTGTATCATTCTAACGATTTTATAGAGATTGAATCAAAACTGTGTCATCATATGATTATAATGGTCATTAAGTGTTACTTGAAGTTGATAGAAAACAATGTAATGCACCTGGTATATTTCTTCGTAGATCTATCCACTGGTGAATAAGCCCGTGCACAAAGACGAAAGGCGCAAGGTGATGCAACGGTAAGATTTTATGCTGAATACCATAGTGTAATATTGGTAGCTTTGAAAATCCATTGTGAGTGAAATGCCTATCTGATTTTCAAACTTCTGTCACCTTGCTACTGCCTTTGAACAATTCTACTGTAGGTAGCTACAGTTAAGCCCAAAATTATTAATACCTATGCCAAATTCTGAGTATTTTNGTTGCCACCTAAATTAAGTCATGATGAATTTACCTTTAATTGATGGTGAATTGATTAATGTTTTATGCCAAGGTTCTATGCATGAAATTTTCCACTTCATGTCTCCTGATCTGCATGATTTTGGAATTCAAATTCTAGTACAGTAAAAACCCGCACATAAGAACCTAAGATTTTGAAGTCAGCCTGTTTAGGTTCTTATGCAATGAGGCACATCTAGTAATCAGGGTGTAGGTTCTTAATATAGGAAAATATGTGAATTTAAATCTTAGCCAAACTTATTTGCACTCTTGACCCTATCCATTTCAACCCAATCTTACCCAGTTTACCTCTGCATGTCCTGCCTATCACAGTTCTGTAAGAAATATTTTGGAGTTCACGAAAGAGGTTGATTGGCAAAAATGTTGCATTTATTTCCCAATGAATGAATAAAACCCTTTATTAAGAACCTAGTTTAGATATCAGCCTGAAATGGTTCTTATTTATTGGTTACAAAATATATTATTTCAGGCTGTAGGTTCTTAACAGATGAAGGTTCTTATGTGCGGGTTTTTTCTAGTACCCCATCTCAAGGAGGTAAAGAGCACCATCATCTTTCAGTATTGTAAAGATTGTACTTGCACTGGAGTATATTTGATCAGCATTGTGTCATTAACATTTTAATACATTAAAATATCCTTGGGTGGTAATTTTCGGATACTGTATCTATGCTGTATCATACTAACGATTTTATGGCATGTGGTAAAAACTGGACCCTAAGACCCTAGGACCCTTGCGATCCCTAGGACCTTTAAGTATCAAAAAAGAAAAGGACCCTTAACACCAGAGGGTCATCACCACAGACAAACAATAGAACAATGCCATCAAGCTGTCAAACAAGAGGCTACGTATCGTATGAGCTTCCCCTCTTCCATCCTGCGAACTTTCGCTCATTCAAACCAACGCCATGACACTGTTAATCGTGCAGAAAGTTTTTTAAAATAGCACAATAGGAGATACTCAAAATAGTACTTCTTCATGGTATAGACTCTCTGCATCATTCCTGGCATTGGTTTGAAAGAGTAGAAGTTCATGGGATGGAAGAGGGGAAGTCAATGATACACAACTTCCTCATTATGACACTCTGGTGTTAAGGGTCGTTTTCATTTCTAGTACGTAAAGATCCTAGGGGTCTTAGGGGTCTCAGGGTCTTAGGGTCCGGTTTTTACAACATGCTGTAATTTTCGGATACTGTATCAAACTAACGATTTTATAGAGATTGAATCAAACTGTGTCATCATTTAATATGATTATAATGGTCATTAAGTGTTACTTGAAGTTGATAGAAAACAATGTAATGCACCTGGTATATTTCTTCGTAGATCCATCCACTGGTGAATAAGCCCGTGCACAAAGACGAAAGCCGCAAGGTGATGCAACGGTAAGATTTTATGCTGAATACCACAGTGTAATCTTGGTAGCTTTACAAATCCATTGTGAGTGAAATGCCTATCTGATTTTCAAACTTCTGTCACCTTGCTACTGCCTTTGAACCAGGGACGTAGCAAGCATTTCAAACTTGAGGGGGCACGACACTTCAAGGGCACTTCTTTGTTTGTTGCAAAATCTTGGGGGCATGTGCCCCCAGTGCCCCCCCCCCCGGTTCCTACGTCTCTGCTTTGAACAATTCTACTGCAGGTAGCTATCTGAAGACTTATTCCTCTAGATCATGCATAAGAATATTTTTCAATCTTTTTCAATTTGAGATCAAATGCGATAATGTATCTTTGGAGGAATGCAAAGTAATATACCATTTCTAGTATTGTGAACGATACGAAACATGGCAGAAACAAATGGGAACAATTTACGAAATATTTGCACCAAACACGCTGGTCACTCGGAATCGTGCGAGATAAGAGATACCAAAACGAAAAACTGAAGAGTAGGTCAATGAAAATGTAATTTTTGCTTGGTCGATACACAGGAAACGAAAGGATTTATTTATACCTAGTACTTTAATGCTCAAAATTTTATTTACTCTTCAGTCATATTCATTGACGGTTTGTGTTTTTGTTCCGTTTTGTGTAATTTCCATCTATCAAACGTATGCCTTACATAGCTGACAATCCCTTGAATTATTTGTGTGTGTCCCTCCAGCTAGATTGCTACTCACAATAGTATTTCTCGTAATAAGTTTTTTTGTGGACGTCTTATTTCGACCAATGTTTTTTATGGAATGCTAAACATATATGCTTTGAAGTTTTTATTCTGACGACCAGACAAAAGCTTTGATGCATTTTAGGAATAATTTTTGTCACTATTTATGAAATAAAGTTTTAGTTCCTTGGTCGCATGTGGACGCCTTGTATAACCTGTGATATGAAGCACGTTAAAACCCGTTTAATAACGTTTAGTGGGTTTTCACAAATAGCAATTGTGGTCGCAGTAAAATTATTTACTTTCGAATCGGAGCAATTTTACTGATATGGGCATCTTGGCTTTAAAACCGAAAATATGTTCATCATGCTGTAAAGATTCTTCATTGCACCTTATGGGTGCTTCGATGCGTCCAACATCAATATTTTTTGGAAGAATATGCCAATTTATCTGATTAGAAATCATCAAAATTGCGAGTTTACGCAACTCGTGAGGACATGATCCAGCTCATGCTCAACGCAAAGTGTCTTGTTTATTTTAGGTCATTCAGAACATCCCATCAACACAACACTCGGTGCAGATAGCAAGTAGCTTGGTAAGTAATGCATGGAAATCAAATCTTTACAAAACATTGCACGATTTTTTACTGCATCATTCATTTGATTTAATGTCTTAAAGGGAATTCAGGCATTTAAAAGTGGCTCAAGCCATTTGCGGTCAAATTCTAGCCTACCAGATCTCATAATTTCCTGTGGACGCAGATTTTTGGCTGAGTGAGTAGCGCCCACTCTGATTGTGATTTACCCATCTTTAAAGGGGCCGGGTCACGTAAAGTAAACAGACTTCTTTCCAACGACGATTTTGCAGTTTTTTTGGTTGGCCATATCAGACAGATTTTCCACTATTTTTCTCAAAATGAAAGTGCTATTTTGAAGATGAACACTTGAACTTCAGACACAAACAAACGAAACAACCATATCTTGTAAGATTGCAAAGATATTGATGGATTTTTAGAAGTAACTTTATTGTGGATTCACCCCATCCACCAAAATCTGTGCAGAACACAATGGGTGCGTGCCGGCGCGTGCGGGCAACAATATAGATTATAAAGATAACAGATTTGTTTACGGTTACGTGACCCAGCCCCTTTAATCCAGACCAACAAGACGAAAGACAAAGAAGAACGCAGATCAGTTACCCAAATATGGTGCGGCATGTGTCACGGCTTATTGTTTTTGTAAGGTTATCTTTGTCAAAGGCTTCTGTATACTTAGATTTCCTTTAAATGAAACTTCGTGCACCTCGTTAAAAGTTTTCATTGGCAACTTTTGATATCTTGATAACAAGAGCAGATTTTGTAATACAATAGCAGCAGTTGCGTTTGATTGACACCTCAATTCAAAGCGATTAGCGGCTGCAGACAAAGGAAATTCTCTCAACCAATAATTCATAACAAACAAAGCCGCAAAAGTTTCCCCGAAACTAGAAGGGCAAACTCTCGCCTTGTGCAAGCGAAAGATGGTTTTTAAGGGAAGTTATGTGCTTATAGCGAAAGAAGAAGGGTAAATCTAAAGTTCTCTCGCTTAGATTATATTTATTTGATTCAGGAGCGGAGCAGAAGGCATTGTAATTCTCGCGTCTTTAGGGCTTAAAATGAAACGATTACAAAACAGCTCCTAAATCAAATAAACATAATCTAAGCGAGAGAACTTTAGATTTACCCTTCTTCTTTCGCTATAAGCACATAACTTCCCTTAAAAACCATCTTTCGCTTGCACAAGGCGAGAGTTTGCCCTTCTAGTTTCGGGGAAACTTTTGCGGCTTTGTTTGTTTTGAATTATTGGTTGAGAGAATTTCCTTTGTCTGCAGCCGCTAATCGCTTTGAATTGAGGTGTCAATCAAACGCAACTGCTGCTATTGTATTACAAAATCTGCTCTTGTTTATCTTGATTGTTTTGAAAGTTACAGCGTCTTCTTTGTTCGAACGGTTCTCCGGTTGTGACGTCATCAAGTTGCTAAATCATAAACAACGAAAGCTACAGATTTCTGCTTACCGCCATGTCATAGACCTTCATAAAATATTGTTTTCTTCAAGATAGTACCGTTTTTCCTCCATCAATTTAGGATTCGCAACGATTAAAATTTTTTAAAGCTTTTCGTGAATTCTTTCAATGGTGCAATTTCGATTCAAACATTATTAGTGTGGATGATGAAAATGATTCAAGGAATGATTTCTGCCATGGGTTTTATTGAAAAATTAGGATGATGTTTCACAAATAGCTCTCCCAGCACATTCTTTTCTATGCAAAATTTGTCATCAGCAAGACCATTACGTTTTCAAACGCTAGAAATGTTTTTTTACTGCAAAATTTCAGACACTAATGTTTTGGGTCATTTGAAATATCTCAGAATATTGATGTCTGAATTTTTTTAGTTAATCTTTGCTTGATTCATCCTAAAGTCCGTTTCAAATTAGATATCACCTGAGATTCGCGATGACGCAAAATTCCATTGCAAAACATTTCTGGTACTGTTATTCGCGCGTATTTGCAGGTGACATATAATTTTAGACAGACTATAGTTACGTACTGAAGAAAGAGATGAACATCTAGTAATATTAATTTTCACACTTCAAATATCTTAACTTACATATTGACACCTTCTAAATTCTGGCTGGAATGAGGGAGGAACTGATTTTACGCCCAAGACGCATGCTTTCGTTGCTTCAGCTGCATCCATGAATTTTTTCACACCTTTCATATTTACGGCGTATGGGGCTGTCTTTTTGATGAGGAGATGTCTATATCGTTGTGAGAATGTACCAGTATTTTATTTATTTACTAAGATGATATTTGGTCTAAAAAAATCCTTATTAGTAACTTAAACTATTCTGCATAGTTTACCAGCGCTAGTTGTTTTTTACTGGGAAAAGGACATCAATCAAAATAATCAGATGTTCCCTATCAAAGTAAAGCAATGAGCTTCGCACTTAAGATTTGATGAGGAGGGAAATCCTTGCAGAAATGAACAAACAAATTATTCACAGGTTTCCACTATCAGTTAAAAATATGAACTTTTCAAGCTCATAACTTGATATATATATCTTCAATTGATTTTCGACGATAGGACTGTGCCGAACTTTACGGGGTCTGTTTCACCCAGCATGCCATTTCGTTTGACATCCCTTTCTTGGCCTTTGTTGTCGCATGATAATGGCGTGCAAGGCATGCTGCTTGCAACAGACCCTTCAAGTTCTGGCCTGGGCCAAGATACTAGACTCAGTTTCCTATGAAAATACATGTAATCTTACTTGCTGCTTTTGGACAATGAGTTTAGCATTACTGTAACTGTAACCCATATAAGTTGAACCTAGCCTCACTACACAAGGACCCTCGACTTACGCTCATCTAATTGAAGTGAATTGATGTCGTTGTTGTCGCTCCAGTTGACGGTCTTATGGACAAACTCTTCTCAAAGCGGCAAAAAATTCTCGCCAGGATCAAATTTGTTCCTGGAACAATCAGGATGCAAGACTTGAAATAACTTGATGGGATTGGCTGATTCTTCTTCAATTCAAACTTCCCGCCAAAGACAAACAAAAGTGTTCGAACAACGCGTTCGACTGAACTGCTGCAGCGATCAAAATCTCAAAGTAACGAGCGAATTTACGAGATCTTTCGCGCCCCCAAATACCCAAAATAGCACCTATAGGTAAGAGTTTTTTGCTTTAATAGCTTGAAGAAACATTCATCTAAGTACTGATAGCTTGCTTTGCAGTGTAGCATATCAGGATAACCACTTTTTGCGGCGATTTAGGGTCGGTGGTTTCGAGAAAAAATAGCAGATGATTTAGGCCATGTCCGTTTCTGGAAGCGTATGTCCATGAGTCGTAGTTATAGCGTCCATCAGCCTATCAATAGCGATAACCTACGAACATATAATCAGTCTAAGTTGAACCTGGCTTGAAGTAAACAAGCCTGCAACTTAAAAGCCCATTGCTAACCATGATCCTCTCTGGCGCCGAAGTCGAGTTTCTTGTTATCTGAAAGTCGTTTTTAGCCTAAATTCTCTTTGTCTTGCTTTTCAATCTGCGCACAAAGGACCATGGTTGATAATGGGTCAACTCATGTGCTACAACACTAACACTCACTCAATAGGTAGTCATCAAACGTACTTTTAGACTAGACTGGTGACCTTCGTCTAAGTTTTGCTCCATTGAATTGAGGGGTATCATTGTTGGGGGAATGGAGCTGGCGAAAACAAGGACTCTATAATGAATCTACTTTTAGACGTGCACAGGTCACTGTTCTCTTTTGAAGTTCTAATACAGTTAGGAAGAATAACGATCTTGCCTATCTTTGATTTGTACGAACTTTAACCAAACGTTTCCGCTCTGGAATATTATGTTTCAGCAATTTGTGGCAGCATTTTCTTCCTGGTAGGCGCTTTTCTTCCTGGTACTAAATATACTGCCGTGTGGTTATTTTTTATGGTGTTTCAGTCTTTATTTACAAAATGTGCCTTCATTGCAGAATTTTATGACATTTAAAGTTTATTTTCCAAACCCACAAGTTATTTTAAATACTGTTCATACTGTTTCGAGTAATCAATGAACTGGAGATACAACGCGACAACGTATATGGGATATAAACAAAAACAAATGACGTCATCTTGTTTGCCTGATTGTGTTTTATCAAGTTTCAAGTATCTAGCACTTATGTTACTGAGAATAAAGAAGGGGGGAGGGGGTGGGCACAGCTTGGATCTTAGATTTCAAAAATTAGATATTAAATTCCAAGCTTGATCTAAAATTCCAAGTTTGGATGTTTGGATGTTGGATGTTTGGATCTTGGATCTTGAATTAGAAAATTAGAGGCCCTTTACATGGAGACCCGACATGAAACTCATGCTGGTGTAGAATGCTAAAGGGTCTCATGTAAACTGTGACAG
>REGL01000112.1:224991-237948 GCA_004194395.1 Aurelia aurita complex sp. Pacific | reverse complement strand
TACAATATCTACAATATTTCAAACGATAGATACATTTTTCTCATTCAGCCGGTATGGTTTAATTCCGATTTTTCCATCTCTTGTGCTGGACTGCAAAATCTAAATCTACCAGACAATATCTTAAAGACATTTTTGCTAGGCCCAAATCAATTATTAGACTGTCTGAAAATGCATTGTGGGATATCTGCGCTGCGCTATGGCTCATGGTTAGAAATGAGTCTTTAAATGGAATGAGAAAAATATGTTTCTGGAGATAAATGCTCCCTTCATGATATTAATTTGCTTTCTTCCCAAAGGTTCCATTGTGCATTTCAAGAGCAACTGCAAATCTTCTTTACCTAAACTGTTGTTTAGTCCTGTTGCCCATTTGTAAATCATTGTTGACATGGACCAGAGTTCATATTCAAACGGTATTGATTTTTATTTTGTGCTCCTTATTTTGAATATATTTCACTTTGAATCCTATCATGCCTCATTTGCAGAAAGTTTCTTGAAATCATTTGTATCCTGTCTGACTGCAGGAAATTTTCCACCCACACCGTTTATTCAAAACCCTTCATCTATTCCGGATTCAAGAGTAGCTTCTTAAATTGATCGATTCGTGATCAATATTCTGCTTGATTGATTGATTGATTGATTGATTGATTGATTGATAACAGTGATAACAGTGATAGGAGCCCTAGCGTCACACAACCAAACCTTGCATAACAAAAAACATGCAATAACATCACTCGATCTAGACTCTTTGCAGAGATGGCCCTTTTCCAGGTTAGGAATCATTAAGTTGACATGTTCCTTGTAAAAGATTTGACATTCTATTTATTCTCAGCGTATCAACGGTGCTCACAGAAGACGGGGAATCATTAAGTTGACATGTTCCTTGTAAAAGATTTGATATTCTATCTATTCTCAGCGTATCAAAGGTGCTCACAGAAGACTGTTTAATCATGCCCGTAAATTTCACATCATATTTGGAATTACCATTACCGTTTTATCATGTAAGTACATGTCTGAATTTAAGAAAAAGGTATTTATTTCTGCAACGTCAAGGAAAATGTCCAGTGTAAATTCATACAAAGGTTTGAAGATCACTACGACATTTGGACTACAACTTAGGCTCCACCAACAATGTTTTATAGTAATTAAAGATACTGACGGACATTTAGCGATCTCGTTTTGAAATAGAGCAAAAGAAGGCCGCGTGCCTCTATTTGTCTAACTGTTTTGATCATCTATTGAGAATACAATGGAATATGTAGTAGATCGTAGATTGCCATTTGTAGATCGACCAGGCCCCTAACTTAAATTACCTTATATCTGCGTCATTTGCCTTTACCATACTCTTAGTGATATAACTAAACCTATTGACAATCTGAAAACCTATTTACAATATCCAAAATTTACAATTAAAAGAAAAAAATCGACTGCTTAAGTAACCTCAGGGAGGATGCTTGTTTTGACTCGGCTGATAGGCTATTCCACAACTGTGCTCCTCTGAAAGAAAAACATTTCTGACCGTTTGCTGTTTTTTCTTCAACGGTAGTCGCAGATCCGTGTTTGCATTGCGGAGGCTATGGGAGGAGCATTCTAAGTTACTTGTGAAGTGCTTGTTATCAAAGGTCGTAAGCGTTGAATCTTTCCCCGTTATTTCCTGCAGACATAGACGTAGGAACCGGGTGGGCACTGGGGGACTTACCCTCGAGAATTCACAATTAGCAAAGAAGTGCCTTTTTTATTTCAGGAAGTGCCCCTTTTGCTCAATGAAAATGTGACATTGAAGTCTTGTGCCCCCCCCCTCCAGTGTAAGATGCTTCTTACTGCCCTGCCTGCAGAATTGATCATTTCTCTACTTTTACGCGAATTCTTGCAGGGGGTGCAAGAATGATACAGTAATTGTTTGTTTGGTTTATCTCATTTCAGTGGCACACGCATTCTCCCATGTGGCCAACTGTTTCAGCTTCTACGTCAATTTCTCCGAAGAAGCACCAGAAATTAATGTTGCATCTAGGAAGGCGGACGTAAGTCCCTTTGTCTATGATTTTCACCGATATTTGATAGATTTAAAGAAAGTTCTGCCAACTTAGAAGTGTCAGTTACTGGCTACAACTTAATCATGATTAATCAAACTGCTACGCAAGGGAAAACCCTCGTTCCATCACCCTTATTCTTTCAAATTGTGGTTTTGTGTGACAATTTCTGTAACTTCTTTATTCCCATTAAACAAGCAGAAAACCTTCATTATTGAAAGCTAGAGAAACTCTTTAAGTCATCGGAATGAGGTGCCAGTAGAGATGGGCTTCGTTAATTGGCCCCTTGCTGAGCAGAGGATGCACACGCACAAACGGGATTAATAATTTTCCGAATAAAGTATCTTTCTCTCCTGCATCTATGCTTTTAAATTATTGTTTCATTCATGTAACCATTTTGTTTTTGCCTCGTTTAGATCAGCATGCTCATGTTTCTTACAAAGCGTAAGTTGACAGCATTCATTTCATGAGATACCAATTGTTGTACTAGACTCTCTACAGAATCCTAGCTATCACTATTTTACAACAGCAGCAACTTTGAACGAACCAAGACGTATGCTCTTCTGCAGTGGCATTTTTCTGTACAATTGATCATGCTTTAAAAAATGGAGTGAAAACATTGTGTCGAGCTGAGTAAGTCTATTGAAGACCTTTTCCTGGAAGATTCATCTATCTACCTGGGTAAATCAGCAACCTCAATGCTGAGGGCTCCGCTGATGAAATACGATCGGTCGCTGCATGAACAGCCGTTTGATGAAAATTTCAACCATTTATTTGAGATTTTTTCAGCTTTCTTTTTTACTTGCAGTTCCAGTTTACAGTGGCCTAGCTATGCTGCTTATCTTAGCTATTTTGGTATGTTGCTTCTTTTTTATTCTAGAAATATCTGTTGTCATAAAAGCTGTTCCAATTTTCACATCCCCGCCCCCCTCCTCCCCCTCGCCTTCTCCCTATGCTTAGCAGTTACGGTCCTAAGTTTGAGACATTAAATTCAGTCATTGATTCATTCGTTACTTTATTTTAGTTGGCTGGAAAGATTTCTAGCTGTTCGCAGCTGCTTTAGGCCTGTTATGGTTGCCGCATGTAGGACCCCTAGTCTGACATCCCTTCTGAAGGCCGGCAAAGTGAATGGCTTGCTTATGCATGTGGCAGGTCACCCAGCAAGATTTGACCTCACATTACCGAGATTAACTTCACTTACCTAACGATAAATGAATGAGCTGCTCGGCCACACTCACCCCACAAATCCGGCACTACATGTTCCTTTGCTAGTTTCAATACTCTAACTTTTAATTAATCCAGAATTTCACATATATTCTACTGTTTCTTTTCAGGTGATTGGCTCGTTGCCATGCGTCAGGTATGTCGGCATTATCTGCAAAAACATTAAGCTTATCTTTACCCTCGTGTTTTTATTGATATCTGAAGATAAATTTTGCTTGAATGATGTGTGTAAAATTTAAGCGAATCCTGAATTCCTAGGTAATGGAATGGCTTTGGATGATTTTATGCAATGTATTGTTGTACTCTGTAGACTTTGATGTGCTGATGTGTAACTCTTACAATTTGTTTTCCAGGAGATCTCATTACGAAATATTTTGGTACTCGCACCATCTTTCGATAGTTTTCTTTGGCTTCTTAGCAGTCCATGGCCTTGGGTAAGTTTAACTACAAGTGAAATAGTCTCAGCAATTCTTTTACTCTCGTGTTATTCAGTTGGCTTGTTTCTTCTGTTCTTGGTTTATCTGCTTTTTTATTTATGAGCTGCTATGCTGAACTGAGCTGATTTGCACTGCTGTCCCTTATGAGCTGATATATTTTTCGAGCCCCAGTATGTAACTTTTAGCTGTTATTCTCTGACGATGATTTATCATTATTATTATTTTGCTTTCATCCAAAATGTTTACAAAAAGGAAGACTCTTGGGTAAGTTGTAAGATTTGTAGGATTTGTGATGAAAATATCACTACAAATATGATCCAACAAGGAGCATAAGAACATGACTACCCAGGGCCATTTTATAAATAGCTTACGGCTAAATTACAACTAAATATACCGTTACAAAAAGCTATATATAAACGATTATTACTGGTAAATATTGAGGCCTGTTTCACGTTGAATGTCAGGTCAGCATAGCTGATAATGCTATGCAACGGAAACTCCGGCTAAGACAAAAACAACGACAACAACTTCCTCTGCCACTGCTCCCCACCGAAGGTCGCCATCGCTCTAGGCACTTCGCCCATATCATAGGATCGGTGTGCCTGTTCATATTGCTGTAGATAGATTTGTTATCATTATTCAACCTCGTACCCAGTGACAATGAAGGTTTTCCGTAAACTTCAACGCCTACATTGACCCTGGAGCCTGTTAGGCTATTCTGCTATTTGATTGGCTCTTTTCGAAACAAAGGAAGCTTCTCACCTTTGAAGCCCTGGCGTTCAGTCGAAATGAAGCACATTCGAATGTCTCTGGATACAATGAGTGGTGTTCGAACCATGGAATATGCATTTCGAAATTGTCAAATATGGGATTCGAAAGGACCTGCTGTCTGCCAAATTATGTTAATTATTCCGATCAAAATTGACAAAAATTTTCAACCTTTCCCAAGGGTATCTGTTGAGGTCTAGCCTCCTATTGAAAACAACAGATACCCTTGGGAACGAGGTTGATCATTATTATCACAGTTCTTATTTTTCTAATTGTAGTGGGATTATCAAGCATCAAACAAATGTGAAGGAGCATCATCCTGGTTGTGAATACATGCTACGAATGAACCAATCAATGAACGGTACGAGATGTGAAGGCAATCCAATTTTTGCTCCTGACCCAGCAGAGGTACGTAAATGATGTCCCAAAGAACTGTGCTGCTTTTGTTTGGCTGCTGCGGAGGATCTTTACGCTCTATTGTCCTGTTCTTGATACAGTCACATAGACTGATTATGTTCGTCGGTTATCGCTATCGATAGACTGATGGATGTTATAACTACAACTTATGGCTATACGCTTCCAGAAACGGACATGACCTAAGTCACCTGCTATTTTTTTTCTCAAAACCACCGACCCTAAAACGCCGAAATAAATGGTTTTCCTGAAGTGCTACGCTGCAAAACAAGCTATCAGTACTTAGATGAATGTTTCTTTGAGCTATTCAATCAAACAACAACTACATCAATTCACTTCTATTAGATGAGTGTAAGTTGAGGGTCCTTGTGTAGTGAGGCTAACAGTTACACAGTCGTTTTTTTCAAGTGTTTTTGCGTATGAAAACAATGTATGTTCTGCGTAACGATGTGAAACCACTTCACAAATCATCCCCCTAGCCCGATACCAAGTCTCAGTCTGCTATTTACTTGTAGGATTTTTGAAGATTTTATCCTTTTCGTCTGCTAATGAACCCTTGGACACCCCCGTCTAAGTGCCCCGGTACATTCTACCCCGGGCAACATCTGACCTCTCACCGGGGCACTTAGACGGGGGTGTCCTTGGAGCAGTATTAATAATGATAGAGTAATCATTTTGTAGGCTTGGAAATGGATTGTGGTGCCATTAGCTTTATATGGTATCAACAAGATTCTGCAGTTGATCAGCCGAAGAAAACCTGTCCAAGTTACCAAGGTAAGGCATCCCTTTAAACATGTTGTCTCCAGTAAAGTAACTAGCTCCTTATATTCCAAGTCAAAATTTGGCCAAAACTATTTCATGAAACGATCATAAACAGTTGGCATATGATTCTGGATGAGCAGTTAAAAGATTTTTTCATAAAACATACGATGTTCTCCATTTCTCAGATTATAATGAGTAATATATCAGAAAAACTGACAAACGTGTTGCTCAAACTTTGATAGTGGTCTAGCCATAAACAATTTGTGGAAATCATTCGATTTGTGTTGGAGATCATTCAATCACTGTTTTCTCTTTTAGGCTATCTATCATTCTGGCAATGTGATTGAAATTCGAATGAAGAAACCTGGATTTTTTGCTTTGCCTGGCCAGGTAAGATTTCAAAATCTTTCAAAAAGTTTTTACATTGCAGACTCTTCCACTTCATTGTGACTTATGATATGCTTTTAGTGGCCATTCAACAATATACACATTATTAAAGTTTATCTCAAATTAGATTTCGTGTGAGGTTTGTGATGATACAGAATCACTCATTCAAAACTCTTCAATTTCTTTTATTCGCGATTATTTTCACGTGACAGTAATTTGAGACATTTTTACGTGAAAAGACTGCAAAATAGGAGGCACCTTGCAAAATAGGAGGCACCTCTATGACACTATGCTTCAAATTAAGAATGCTCAAGAGTAAGTTGACCTTCCTTGATTGGTTGATTGATTGATTGATTGATTGATTTATTGACTGATTGACTGATTGATTGACTGATTGATTGATTGATTGATTGACTGATTGATTGATTGATCTTCATTGTTGATTGATTACCTTACACGAAACATTAGTCAAAGGCTGGACATATTACCGAAAGTCTAATAGACTTGTTCTTTCATTCTAGTTTATCAGATTGAACTGCAGTGAGATTTCTCGTTTGCAATGGCATCCTTTCACACTAACAGAGGTATTTTCAATTTTCATTGATGATTGCTTTCGTTTTTTCAAAGTAGAGACCGGTCCAGGCCCGATACCAGCCTTAATTCTTAGGGGGCCAAAGAAGCAAAATTTTCTGACGCTCTAAAGTCAACAGCAACAAAAGAAACAACCCCAATTTTAGGAACATACGTTAAAACATGCACCAAAAGACTGATGTGCTCCTTTAATGACTATATTTTGGATTTATTTTGTTGTTTCAACGTCTTCTAGATGTGGGTATGTAACAAACAAACAAATCCGACAGGTGGAGTGAAATTTCCGAGAAATGACCTTCTGGCGGGCGCTCCGCCCCCCCCCAGCCCCCCACTGGGTTCGGCCCTGGACCGGTCATTATTTCTCGCCGGGGAGGTGGTGGCAAATATCTGGGAGGGGGTGCCAAAATTTTACCTACTTAAAGAGAGGGGGACGAAAAATAACGCACATTTTAGGGAAGGGGTATGAAAATAGTTTGAGATTCCGTAACTCCTGTAGAGTTCTAAAAGGCTAGTTCTTCAAAAAGTAAGTTCACTTCTATCTAACACTGGTTCATCCTTGAATTCTTAAATGCAACTGCTTCCTCTATTTGCATCACGTTTAAAATATTATTCATACCATCAGCTGTGATGATGTAAATCTTCATGTACTTGGAGGGGGCTGACAATAATTTCTGCAATATTTAAAGGAACACCAACATTTTCAGGAAAATCAGAGAGAGGTCACGAAAATTCCACCAAATGTTTGTAAATGTCTACGACCCCCTCTCCAGCAAAAACTAATGATCCTTCCCTATCTCTCTAAATCATTTTGGACACATGCTGGTTTAGTTTGTTTTCAATGCCCAAAACGCTGCATTCACTGACTAATGATATTTCTAGTAAAAGTATAGTATTATACAATGATACCAAAGATTCTAAAGATAAATATTTTTCTTAGTGTCCAGACGATGAAAATGAAGAATTCACCGTGCATATTAAAGTAGCTGGAGACTGGACAGGTAAATATTATTCTCTGATTGATCTCGATGCCGTAGAATACTTGACTGTTCTTAGAAGCAGAACCACCTTTTTCCACCATGGAACGTCTGCTCATCACCCATACCCTTACTGGAATAGCTTATCATAATCATAATTATACTCATCATATTCATTTGATCATGTTTTCATTAATGTAGATTTACAAAATTGGGGAAAACAGCTTGTGGATATTTGTTAACGCATCATCTTTGAAAAGCCTGGTTCTGCAGTGTTAAATGCCAGAATTTGGACGTTTCGAATTTTCAAAATGAGTTTTCATTATTCTGGTGCCAAAGCTTGGAATGAAATTTTTTTAAACATTAGAACTAGCTCTACAATTTACACTTTCTAAAAGAAAATGAGGGATTTCTTGCTAAGTTGGCATTGATTGCAAAGCACGATCCCAGGAAGAATGGTATTCTATATGTAGACTACGTTTTTAATTATTTGTGTTATAGAATTTAGCGTACTATGGTTTGGCCGTTGGTTTTCAAATCTGACAGGGTTTTTGTGGATAAATATCATAAAATGAAAAGGAAAGGTTTATCCAGTCAAACATAACCTGCACAAGAAGTCAAGCAACACTTCTGATACCTTATTATCAAATAAAGACCTACAAAAGATGAAATATTCCGTGCTTTTTAGGTTTGCTGGCCTGCCAGTTACAAAATATGGTTCTTGTAAATAAGAATGCCACACGAATTGGCGACTCGTGGACAATTTCGATGGAAAATATTAATAACGAAGTAGCTGCTGTTTCTGTTGACAACACAGAGTTAAGGTGAGTAACCTTTCCGTCATAGCCAAGAATCTGAAGACGGATCCCCTTTACACCGTTCTCGTTAAGCCCTGACAAAACGACTGGACGTTTGCACTTGACATGCACTGGAAAAATGTTCAGCGTAAAATGTTGCGTCGTTTTGCCACAACCTGAATTTTCTTGATGTTCAGACACTGAACAAGGCTAGCAATGTCAAGTGAATGTTCCGTGCTAAAGTCCAGTCGTTTTGCCAGAGCTTTGCATTACATGGTGAGTAGAAATTCGAGCAAATACAGGAAAATTTGCAACTTTTCTGGAGGTCCAGGAATGTATTTTGACCTTCTTATTTTGCAGGTTGCGAGTTGATGGGCCCTATGGAAGTCCATTTCAGGTATGATATTTTATTTGTAAGCCTGACTTGAAACTTGTTCACAATTTTTTCAGATTATCAAAATTGCTTCATGTATGCATAGTGATGTATGTGAATAATCTAGCTCTATCTTTCTTGTCCAGGATGTATCAAGATTTACCACTGCTGTTATTATTACTTCTGGGATTGGTGTTACCCCCTTCGCAGCTGTTCTCAATCATATGAGGTACGTGCAAAATTGCTTCGTGACAGGGCGTTGTTTTTAATTTAGAATGTGTCGAGCGTACGATTTAGTCTATTTTTCAAACATTGCCCGTGTGCTGACGTCTTTGGACCAGCCTTAACCTCACTACATAAGGACCCTCTAGTTACGCTCATCTTATTGAGTTGAACTGTTGTTGTTGTTGTTGTTGTCGCTCCACTGAGCGCCATCATCAAGTCAAAGAGCACAGGGAAATGAGAGACTCCAGGTAATAAGTCTAGATCAGCATAGAGAGGCAGAGAAGAAACTGCATAACATGACGTCATCACGAAATCTGACTTAAGAAAGTGTTTGGCAACATAAGCTCACTGAGAATATACATCAAGAGATTCTAATGAAGAAATATCTATTGTTGCCTTATTTCGAGATTTGTTGCAGGGAGCTAAAGGGCCTAACAATTTTTCATTTGGATATCATCATGGGCCTCGGTGATATGGATGGGCCCTCAAGATGTAGTTAGATTATATTGTTATCGTTATCGATTCATTCGATTGGTTAAAATTTAACTTGGTTTAGATTAAGCTGGTCTAACTTGAATGGTAAAAGCTTACACAGAAGTTTCAGATAAGCAAATGAAAACAGCTCTCTTAGTGAAAGACCATAATTTAAATTTACACCTTTAAATCTGCTAAAATGGTGTGTTCTGCCCNAAATTTAACTTGGTTTAGATTAAGCTGGTCTAACTTGAATGGTAAAAGCTTACACAGAAGTTTCAGATAAGCAAATGAAAACAGCTCTCTTAGTGAAAGACCATAATTTAAATTTACACCTTTAAATCTGCTAAAATGGTGTGTTCTGCCCTTGTCTGGTACTGCCAAATATCGATTCATTCATTCAGTCCATTTTAATTGATTCTGTCTTTTGTCTTCAGGCATTCCTACAGTGAGACGAAATCGTATGGAAAATTAAAGAAACTCTACTTTCTCTGGGTTTGCAAAACACATGAAGATTTTTCCTGGATTCTTGATATCTTATACAACATCAATAAACTGGTAAGTGAAATTATTAATACAATGCTTTTATTGCACATTTATATCATCATATTTTGATTATCAAAGTTGGATGAAGGTATCATCTGAAACCTTACGTTTATGTAAACTGAGCAACGTTTGAATCAAAGAAGCTTCTGCTATTCAAAATTGGCAACTTACCGGATTTCCCATTGTTGAATTTATCACAAAATGACTTTTTCATCTGTTTTATCAATGATCCAAACACATTCAAAGAAGATGGAATGTTTGTTTCATAACTTAGATGATGAAATATCATCAGATATCATCAGATACATGAGATACTGAACATCAGATATCCAGGAATGATCAGAAATAACACTTTGTTTAGAAGATGCAACATTCCAAAGCTATCAGATTGAGTCAGTGAATGTCGTTGGCGTATTTTGAGAGATGATGAAAATACAGCAGCTCAACTAGCACTATCATTCGCTGGTGAGACTGAGGAGCGGTTCATTGGCCGTGTTGGAAGACCAAGGGGTTATTTACTCACATTGATAAAGAATGATTTGACTCTGCGAAATCTAAAGATGAATAACATTGCAGATCTCAACAATATAAGAGATATAGCCAGATCAGATCATTTTAAATGTTTTGCTCCTGCATAATAATAATGAAACAGTAGGTTCAAAAACTTATTCTGAGCTATGCTCTTTAAATTGTGGATCTTGCCTCGGAGCCACAATTGTGAGGTTTCTTATCCCATAAGTCTTCAATGATAGTTTGTATTTTTCTCCGACATTTACGACCACAATAGAAGCTTTATGCATGAAAGAAATTAATTTGGTAATCATTTGGTAATCATTGTAATCATTGTAATCATTGTAATCATTGTAATCATTGTAATAATGGTAACCAGTGCTGTTTGTGTTATGCTTCCAAACCAGGCAGCCTTGAAAGGGGCTACATTTGCTCATTTTAAAACCAATCACAAGATTAGCTAAGCTTGGGAAAGTAATTTGGTCTTTGATCTACTTGCCACAACAAGAAATTTGAAATTCGACCATGTAAGGGACTGTTCATTATTTATAAGGGGTTGGTACCGAAGAGAAATGGGTTGGGTATGAGAAATTATTTAACATAAAAAGGTTGGGTAAATATTTTCTCATCTAATTTCAAGGTTGGGAAAACTAAATTTCCCACCAATTAATACAAAATGTTTAAAGTCCAAAGTTATCAATATCGTCATCAACGTCAACAACACTATCCATTTCACCTTCAGTGTCTACTTTGTTCATCTTTGTCATCAATAGTTACAGTATTGAATTCACAAATTACATCGTTTGGCATTGAAAAACCATGTTTATAGGTAGGGGTTGGGCAAAAATTTTTCAACCTGAAAATTGTTGGGTAGATGTTTTTGCTGTCACTTTTAGAGTTGGGTAAGAAGATTTTTGGACAAGAAAACATTTCTCTTCAGTACCAACCCCTCTGTAAATAATGAACGGTCCCTAATCAAATCTCAGTGATTTATCAAACAGGAGTGCTTTATTTTGGAGAATCCGGTAGTTGGTTCATGTTTTTGATTTTATGTCACTTTTGCCATGTTCCTCTTAGATGAATAGAGATGACGAAGAAGAGATGCTGACCGCAAGATTATTTGTGACAAGATCAGAAAAGATATCTGAAAATGTAAGCTAATTTTATTTATTTCAAAATTCAAGAACGGAAACAATAATTCAATCATGTAGCTTTTTGTTCATAGCTGTATACAATCACAAAACAATTCAAAAGAGTTTCTTCGTAAAATCCCGAAGATAGTTTTATCTTGAGGCTGTATTCACTTTCAGTTATTTGACACATGGAAAGCAAGTTTTCGATATCTTTTCTCGTCTAAAACTGATGCTCAATGCAGACGAATCATTCGCTGTTTTTAAGTCTCAATATCTATGACATCTATCACTTTAGTTATTTCAAAATAAGTCGACAATCATTTTCCCTATTTTGATATATTTTATATTTTATATTTGATTCTATTAAGGTGGGTTGACCTTCAGCCGAAACTGTGTTACAAGGGACCCACCACTTAAAAAAACATTAGTTACAATATAGAATTACCAAGGAAGAGATCAAATACAATATAAAAACCATAACTTTAAAAGCCTTACAAACATTTACAAAGTTTAAGATAAAAGAAAAACTAAATCCTAAATAGACTGTTTGAAACTATTTAGGGAAAATGCCTGTTCGATGTCGGCAGGAAGGTCATTCCACATTTTTGCTCCTCGATAAGAATTAAACAATTATAAGACTGTAAGACAACTTATCATGCAAAACGTTCAATCTCGTTATTTGCGATACTATTTCTTTCTTATCTAATAAGTTCTTACAATTTGCTTTATCAGAATCAAATACAAAGTCTGTTACTTCATTTCTCTTAATTGTCTGAGATAAAACAAATTTACTTCGTTCACAGGATCCATCTATGTTTGATCAAAGAAAACAATGGTTAGCTGCACATTTACAATATAAGCGACCTGATTGGTCAGAAGAATTAAAAACAATCGATTCCAATCATCAAAAGTAAGATTCTCATTCATGGCGATATCTGAAATTAAAAACCACAGCCCCAAGAATTTGATTAAATCTACCAGGTGTCCCAAAAAATATATATATATACAATATATATAATTATAAATATTAGGTAACTTGTATGTTATGTAAGTGGGAGTATTTTATAAATTATGGAACTAACGCATTCACTTCTATTTCTTTTGTCCGTGCTGTGGTCTTTCTTGGCTGGAACCGACCATATAAAAGGCTCTGCAGGTCTGTACCTGCAGGAAAGATTTGGTGCTTTTATGATTCCCTCCGTGGTCGGAAGCTAGCTTCACACTTTGGACGATTTTATGGTGCGGCGCAGCGCAATAGAGTTGAATTAATCCAATTTTATCGCAATGCTTTACTGTGCTGTGTTGTTACCCAGAA
>REGL01000112.1:181700-216731 GCA_004194395.1 Aurelia aurita complex sp. Pacific | reverse complement strand
CTATTTTAGGCCAAAAAGTAAGGCTATACACTTTACTTTTTTGCAAAATACTCTCGTTCTGACCTTCCAAAAAAAAGAAATTGATTCCTACGATCTGAGTTTGTTGAAAGGAAGACAACTGTAGTATTCTAACTAGACTGATAGTCTGCAAATATTTTAATTCTTAACTGCTTTTAGCAAAAACACAATCAACAAAAAGTACAACAGATAAGTTACAAATTCAATTGACCTTTCAAAGAAATGCAAAATCCAGCTAAAAAAGCTATTGTGTGAAATATGTAGAGCCCCATTTTGGACGAAACCTTTCAGTACTAGCATATAATTGACTATGTATGTGGTCATACTTTGCCTTGAGAGTTTAGGGAAGTTTATATGGAAACCTTCTGCAATGTAAACTGCTTTTTCCTGATAACTTATAAACAACCTACTGTAAAAGCTCTATTAAGCCCCCGGGGGGCTTATTTCATTTTGGACCCTCCAGAGGGGGGCTTACTAGAAAGGGGGCTTATTAGAGAAGGGGGCTTATTAGAGAGAGGGGGTCTTAATAGAGAGAGGCGGATTAATAGAGCTTTTACGGTATCTTAAAAGATTCTCTTTTCGTTGGAAAATTAGATCAAATGGAAGGTCAAATCTACTTTGAAATATTTTTCAAAAGTAGTCTGTGAAACGGTTGAGGAAGAAGGATATTATCAAAACCAATGCTAAATCTTGATGGAATTTTAATTTAGGAATCTTGTTTAACATTAAAAGCGTCTTGGAGAAAAGGCAAACTGAAAGATTGGCCAAACTAAACTTAGTAAAATAGGGATGACTTTGATTGGCGATTCTAAACCTACCAAATTCTGCCAACAGTAGACTTTGCAGAGACAGAAATATATTTCCTAAGAGAAAACAAAAATCTTCAAAACGCTACATTTTGAATTCAACTTCATGGTTTGCTAATCAAATGAGAATCTCTCGAAAGCCTGTCAAGCCTTCTGCCTTTAGTAGCACAAGGACGAGAAGGCCTCCCAAACCTAGCAAAATCTATCGTTTTGAGAATTTTGGAGTCAATCAAACACAAATCTCGAGTCTTTCAATTCTACCGTTTTCAGAATGAGTACCGATCAAATACACCCTAAAGATAACGTACAAAAGGTGTGCATGAGAAATTTATGACGTCACTTACAGTCTGTCTCGAATTAGATGCCAAGTGAGATTTGTGAAAACTGAAAATATTCATGCAAAAACTTTCTTATTGTTTTTATTCGCAACTATTTTACAGCCTATAGTTGCAGAATGAACAAAAATAATTGCTTTCTCTTATTCTCTTCTATATCGTCGTTCTCTTTGCTATGATGTTCCTCTTGTCTTCTCGCTCCCTCCACCAAAAATACAAGGCCCATCAGCCGACCCAGTCCCCGGGTCTAGTAATTTGGTGGAGGGAGCGACAAGACGGGAAAGGAAAAAAGGAAGATGACATGGAACATAAGAAGGTTGTATATAACAATTGTTTTCATTAATTCTACAACCATTTATGATGTAACCTGTGCTGACACCTAATGAAAGGCAGACTTTGGCTGTCATAGTTGAATACAAAATTAACATGCCTAATGGCTACAACATAAATAAGGTATTTGCAATATTTGCTTGGTCCCCTTTAACAATTCAAGTACTATTTTAAGTCTAATATTTATTCAAAAGCGTTTAAATATTTTACCAGGTGAGTTGGACGATATATGAAGCGCATGAAAAACAACAAATCCAAATGTAGCAGTAGGTTCAGTTCAAATAATCAATTTTATCTTTTCAAAGAAAGTTGAAATTTTAGAGTGCATCCTTATCTTTTTGCAAAAATAGGCCCATTACGAAAATACCGATTTTGGTCCACAAAGTAATGCTAACTCGTTTGGCTTTTTTCCAAAAATAGGACCTTTTCAAAAATACCGATTTTTGGCCAAAAAGTAAGGCTATACCCGTTCCTATATATAGCCTATACCCTCTGCTATAGCTTGGTAGCCTGAGATTTTACAAGTTCAGGGCTTACTTTTTAAAAAGCCCGTCTAATAATTATTAGCCTGATAACCAGATCCGATTTCTATTTCTTTTGAAATTGGGTCTGGTTATCATGCTAAATAATGATGCGCTTTGCAATCAACCGCTGGAGAACAATGCAAGTGCTGTTTGTGAAGCAACCATTTATTGGATTTTCCTCTGCTATGAATCAGCAACCATTTGTCAGATTGACTCAAACAAGATCTCAAACTTTAAAGGGGCTCCGTCGTCAAACAGTAAACAAATCCGTAAACTCGCACGTGTCGGGGATTATCCATTGTTCATCCATTGTTCTCTGCAGTTTGTTTGGTGGCTTTACCCAAGCCACCAAAAAGTGACCGTTGAAAATCCACTTATATCCGAGCAATCGTAGAAGATATGAATGTTTGGTTTGTTCCTTGGTGAAGTACAAAGATTAATGCCCAAACAGCAACTTTCATTTTGAAAAAAGATACCAAAATCCTGTGTGATATCACCTTTCAAAAACTGCAAAAATCATCGTTTTGTTTACATTTGACGACGGAGCCCCTTTAACTTGAAGCCTAACCTACGCAACTGTGTAAAACCGAGATAATTCAAGATACAGCTCCTCCACAGCAGCCACACAAATAGAGCACAGTGTTTCTGGGACACCTCGTACATGACAGGAAAACAAAACAAATCAACCTTGAATTTACAGAGGAACGAGTATATTTTTTGCAAAACTAGCATACAGTATTACCCCGCCACTAAGAAACTGACTTATAAGAAACTGCAGCCTGCCAGATGGCACCATGTTCATTGTCCAACATTTGGTTTTATATAACATTTATATGATATTTATAAGAAACCAAACAGCCTGGTTTTACAAAATGAGTTTCTTAGTGGCGGGGTAATACTGTATATCTATAGCATTTGATTTTGCGCTGTAAATTGGCTGGAAAGATCGAAATGTTTGGACATTGTGATGAATTTTCAAGAATACAAAATTGTGATAATAGGAGCTCTAAGGTAAGTCGTTCGAAACTTTCCGATCCCTGAATCTCAATAGCTAAATGGTTGCCTGTGCGCAGCCTTAACTCCTCCTCAAAGGAAGCTGAAGCTGAGGCTGCAGACATGCTATTAAATGCCTGTTTCGAAAGAACATAAAAAACCCAACTCACCAGGTAGCTTTAACAGCGATACTTTAAATAGGTATGAGAATATTTCATATTGTTGTTGAATGAATGCATGAATATGGTATCAAAAGTACTACAAACCAATGTGACTGAAAAATCCCTTCTATCAACCAATCAATCAATCACTCAATCAATCGATCAATCAACCAATCAATCAATCAATTACAGTCTGCCTCAATTTAGATTTCACGTGAACATTTCCGCAAATAAAACATTTGAAGTGTTTTGAATGACAAATTTTGCGTTAACGCAAATCTTACGTGACATCTAATTTGAGACAGAATTGGTTAATTTCTCGAAGTTTTTTCTACGAACGTTTTACTCACATCTTGTGTGTTCGATATTTCGTTGCTGCTGCAATTCGTCAGGATTTCATAACTGCATATTCTCGTTTTTTGTTGACGCAATATAGCCACAATTGTCTCTAAAACGGAGATAGTTTGACCGCAAGGATTCCATGGGACTCTGTAATGTATCATCTACATCCTTCAAACGACGGCAGGTGCAGATCGAAATCTTTGCACTGCTTTCCACACTCTGTTTCTTGGCCCAATGCTGTAAAATAGATCATGATAACATTTTCTAAACTGGAACCCGTCTTTGATCCTGAGTGCTGTGCTGTGTTCTAAACTATTTATAAATTCTAAAGTAGTTCTATTTGCCATTAGTTTGTTCAGTCATTACGCTAAGCTTGTTCTTTTTGACTGGAGCTTTCGCCTCACTTGTAAGTCGTTGTAGAGGTCTTAATTAAAAAACCTCTAGTGTAATGAGCGAATAAACTAATGTCAAGTATAACTACTTTGGAATTCATAAATAGTTTAGGATGCAGCACTCACGATCAAATACGTGTTCTACCAATCTAATTCAAACCACATGAGGATAAACATTTTCATAAATTGAATCTTAAAAGCAACGGATAAATTGTTCAAGGGAAATGTACAGTCGATAAATTTCAATTGGAAACGAAATCGGTGGAGTTCAGGAACAATTCAACATCAGTTAACAAAGTGCGTTCTTTTAATTCAGACAGCTCTTCTATGTAGCAACGTTGCTTCGTATTTACAGTCGAGCTTTCCTCTGAATCTCATACGAGGGCTCTTACCGTAAAAGCTCTATCAAGAAATAATTACCTTAGTTCAACGTCTTTGAGATCATCAAGAGAGAAATTCCTGAGGACATCATCATATGTACAATGTTGACGTGCAAACTAGATGAATAAAACGCATCATGATTAATCAACAGCTAATCAATAATTAATCATATGTCAAATCAAGATCATATGCACAATACTGACAAGAAAACAGAAATGACTAAAAACGTAAGATGATTTTTTGTCTGTCTCTACCTAGCGTTCGAAGGTAGTTTTAGAACACTGAAAAACTAAGCTTCTCGAAGCAATGTCCTGGTCCTTTCTCTCGATGTGACCACATCTCGTGATTTCCTTAGCCTGGAATTACAGCAAGTTGGCGACTCTCCTCACTACATTGCAGGTTCGACAAGCCGGGGACTCGAACCAACAACCCTCCGATTGGTAATCAAGCCTGCTACCACTAAGCCATCCCCGCACGGATTAAAACAACAAAATCGAATGATCATATACAACTGTAATTTGAGAAATATCAATCAGCATCTAAGATTACAGGAATTTACAGCAATAGCAGATATGTCGTAATTACCTTATCAATCTCCGATTTTGGAATCTCCAAATCGCGAAGCCAACTTTCTAACTTCAGATCTCCAATTGGGTCGAGCACTTTACGACAACCTGGAAAGTTTGAGGAGAGATGTTATTCAATTTTCACGAACAATTTACAATCTATTACTTGAAATAACAATCTGCATTCTATGTATCGCAATCTATTCCTAATTTTGCCTCTGACTGCATTATGAAATGAAGCAATGAATGCCATTAATAAAATATTGATGAGCCAGTAAAAATTTATCAGTTTCTTGAAAAAAAAAACATGAAGCTACACAGTGGCTTAAAAAATCTTTATTCCTTGGAGGCCACAATTCAAGATTTCTCGTGGTGAAATTTGCCCAAAATTAATTGTGAATTGCTCATATCAAGGAAATGTATCCCCTCCTGAAAGAAACGGTGCAAAATCTCTTTGGTTGTTAGATTTTTGAGATAAATAAAATAAGATTAGTAACAGGGAGAAAATTTCCCGCTGCCTAACAACCATTGGAGAAATTCCTGGAAGCAATGCTCCCATGCTCCAACACTTTCTCAACCCCTGAATGTACCCACCAACAGAGGTTACTTTTCTACAAGACTATTTCCTACTTTGGACTAACTCCTGCTGTATTCTCGAGAGCATTCATTTGAAAATTTGAGCATTCAGCAAGGGTTCCATTTGGAATAAAAACGGCTTCCGTGTTTTGTTTGATAGTCGGCGTTTGTTTGTTTATCGTTGCTTGTTGGCTGCAGGAGAGATGTGCTTGATCACACCGCTTGTGGTTTAATCGTGTGAATCGTCTTGTGAATCGTCTCGTATTATGTTGTAATCGTATTGTTAATGTAATTTGGGTTGTATCAATTAGAAGTTCTTGTAAAATTTAAAAAAATTGTATTAGCTTTACTTCGTTGTTGTTAACCTATTTTGTAGTTTTTTTTAATTTTTCACAGATATATAAAAAAAATGAAAGCAATAAAACTAACTTGAGAATGATGATCTTCTTCTCCCAACAGCCGAATGTGCATTTGTTGATCTGTACAAAAAATATAAAAGTCAGTTTTTACCTTCAGAAAAGACAAACATTTTGTGGTTACATTTAGTACAGTTAATAAATTACATGGCTAAACATTTCTCTTCAAAGTAAGACAGAACAAAACAACATTTGTCTCTAACGATGCACAAAAGATGAATTTCAGATAAGCGAAACTTTTAAGGCGATACCGATACGAAAGACTCCTGAAAGACTCACAGTCGTAAGATTACTTAATTACTATATAGAATTAATAAGATGAAACGTATGAAAATTAAACCATCTTTAAAAAAAGATGGAAAAGATGGAAAAGATGAGACATACTTGTATGAATCAATGAGGGATGTGTGATTTGCGATATTTGACGACAAAACTTTTTTGAGGGTTTCTTGGGCATTCACCAGCTCTCGCATCAATCTGTAAAAAAATTTTAGGGAGAAAATTAAAAGAATAAATCATACTCAAAAAGTTAGAAATTTGACACTTATCATTAACATAGTTACAGTTTGCAAAGGATGAAGTTCTGTACACACTTTCCATTGCTCGTTAGTTTAACGTAATGATAAATATCTTTTTTACTCGCACAGAAAATATTATTATCAGCATTTCAAAAATCTGCTGGCCATTTTAGGCAGATAAGCTATATTCTTTTGTAAGCACCTGAAATGGCTAGATCTGTTAAGTCTCATCTAGATTTTGAAATATTCTTCAAATTTGATGAAAGTTAAAATTGGATAACTTATGGGCACAATTTAAAACTACAACAGTAGTCTTGTCTATCATCCTGCCAAAATATCATCATGAGATGAAAAAGATACATTCACCGTAAAATTAGATAGAAATAAAGCAAAGATTAAAGGGTTTATGCAAAGTTAAGAGCTTGCATTTGCACAAAGCAAACAAATCTAAATCATCCCACACAAACTGAAGTTGCCCACGCGCCTTGAACAGAGGATAGCCAAAGAAACAATGCTGTTCCTGCGCATTTTTTGCTTCATTTATAGACAAGACTATTTACCATTGCACAGCATAGGTTCCAAATCTTCAACTCTGCGCAAAAAGGTGGGTGTACAATTATATGACCTACTTCTTCCGGTTGAATAGCTTGAAAGAAACTTTTTGAAAATTATCTATAATTCTACCGTTGGACTCTTTAGAAGTTTGAATATTTTTCGAAATTACAGCGTAACTTACATTTCAACTCATTTGAGGATGTGACGTCAACAAATTTCTAAATCATAAACCAGAAGAGAAACAGGCTTTTGTTTGATGCCATATTGAAGGCATCCATAAGTATGGTTCTCTTAGAAATTATTTCATGTTGCGTCAAACAGTTTAGAAATTACCATGATTTTAAGATTTTTTTTAAATTTTTCTTAAATTCTTCAAAAAGAAGAAAACACTCTAATTCTGAAAATATTGTAGATTTCAGAAAAGTCAACGGTAGAATTATAGAGAAATAGCTAAAGTTTCTTTGAAGTCATTCAGCTCAAAGAAATGGGTCATTGAATTTTACACCAGCCTCTTTAAAGACTACCTATGCTCTATTGCACAGACTCTTTAGAAATATTAAAACAAAGTAAACGAACTCAAATAACAAACGCGAAACACTGTACAATTTTGTAATATTTTCCTAATAAAATTATCGAACACAAGGTATGCGAACTTACACGATATTTTCTTCTGATAACTGGTTAATCTTTTGAATAAGCGGATTTCTTTCCGATGTCCATTTATCGGCAGCAAATGTGACTGTCTTGGCCTCATTTTCCATATCTTGACTCGTATGGGTGGATGTATCAAACTCGTTTTCATCTACAGATTGCAATGTTTTCAACTTGTCTCTCATTTCTACAAAAGGATGATATAAATTTCGTTACTAAACCTATGGGTCGTAGGTACCATATTTAACACTCAAGTGCCTATGTCCTTTGAAACCAACTAATAGGTGTTCCGTCTCCAAGTTTGTGCCAAAATGGTGATTTTGCACTTTTCTAAAGGCACTAAATATCACACAGACTTTTAATCTTTTTTCCGAAACGAAAGCGATGTTTAGAAGGTTAATCTTTGTAGTTCACAGAAGAATGAACCATAAATTCATATCTCTTACAAGTGCTCGGATATTAGTGGATTTTTGACGGTTACTTTTTGGTGGCTTGACTTGGATGCGTGCCTGAAACAATAGTGTTTACAGATTTGTTTAACATTTGGCGACTGAGCCCCTTAAACGCATATTAACAAAAAATAAAAGCATAATCAACTAGCCCTGGTCACGATATATAACAGCTTTGCGTATGCTTACTTAAGCCTGGGCTTTTCAAAGCTATCCATTAAGAATCCAATATGGCTTTAAAAAAAATTAAATAATTATTGAATACAAACCTCTGGTGAGATCTTCAAGAGTTCTCGCCACAGCAATACGAACCATATTGTCAACTGCAAACATCCAATGTGGCAGTACTTTTCTATGCTTGCTGATCACTTCAGAAACCTGCACAATGAACAACGCATATCAACAATATTAATATGTTAAACAAAGATTTGTCGCTAAGGAGGCGTTCCTTACCATACGGAAAAATTATTTCAAAAAAGCTTTCTCAAGCCTTGAGGGTTGGAACAGTTCTTAAGGCCAAAAGTACGTTTCAGTGCATATCAAAGAAAGTCCACTCTTAATAAATGAAATTGGAAATTTCTATTGCATTAAAGACAAGTATTTCTTAACAATGCTGTTTTAATGGCGGAATTATATTCATCTGACGCCGTGCAAACTTCTAAGGGTGAGNCTGATCACTTCAGAAACCTGCAAAATGAACAACGCATATCAACAATATTAATATGTTAAACAAAGATTTGTCGCTAAGGAGGCGTTCCTTACCATACGGAAAAATTATTTCAAAAAAGCTTTCTCAAGCCTTGAGGGTTGGAACAGTTCTTAAGGCCAAAAGTACGTTTCAGTGCATATCAAAGAAAGTCCACTCTTAATAAATGAAATTGGAAATTTCTATTGCATTAAAGACAAGTATTTCTTAACAATGCTGTTTTAATGGCGGAATTATATTCATCTGACGCCGTGCAAACTTCCAAGGGTGAGATAACGCATTCGATTCTCTCTGCTTGGATTCGAATCATTTACCAAAACGTACCAACATATTATTACATGTCTGAGATCCCTTTGTTGGACAACTCAAAGCATGTCAGACAAATGATTTTAATTACAAAATCCAAGAGTGTAGCGGACCGTTTAATAAAAGCAAATTTAGTCTTACCGATTCTTGAAACATATGAAGAGCAATTTGAATCTCGTGAAAAAGTTTTGGTTGGCCTCCGTGAACACTTTCAATTGGACCTAAAATGATGATAAAAATGAGTCAATCAAAGCATAGGGCTCAAATCTTTCAAATCTTTAAAAAGGTGAGTGTCAAATTATATCACATTTTTCTTTGAATTGGATGGCTTGAAAGAAACTTGGGGCACTTTGCTGTAAATCTGCCGTGGCAATTTATTGATATCTGTTTTAATTTCAAAACGGTGGCTTTTTCATCATTTTTGAAAAAATTCATGGCAAATTTTGAAAAAATTAAAATCAATGAAGATCCTACGTCAATAGAGGCAAAATGATACAATCTTCAAGAAAACCATAGTTTATAGAGGTCTACATTATGGTGGCAAGCAGAAATCTGTAGCTTTTCTGGTTTAGGATTTAGAAATTTGATGACGTCACAGCCTCAAATATAATAAATGCCACCATCTTGAAACTAATCAAGATATCAATAAATTGCCACGGCAGATTTGCAGCAAAGTATCCTGAGTTCCTTTCAAGCCATTTGATTCAAAGCAAAATGTGATAGAATTTTACACTCACCTTTTTAAAGATTTGAGCCCTATGCTGTCAATCAAAGGCAATTCAAAATAAAGATTTTGACAGTAACTTTCAAAGATTCATCATCATCATCATTTGGTACTATCTTCGCTAGGAAGGTTTGCCAACCACAAGTTTCTTTTTCGATCTATCTTCAGCGATAAAAGGTGTATATTTCTGTCCAATCTTTCAAATCGCCAGTCCAGGTCTATACTGCCTTCCTTTGTCTCTCTTTCTAGAAATGTATCCTTCTATTATGTCATCAAAGATTGCCCGACCAGAGCCTCGTAGTACATGGAGCCTAATTCAAAGATTGCTTCAAATTCGTCTGATGGTTTCTAAATTACAAAATTGTAATCAGAAACTGCTTTGCATCTGCCAAAACCAGCTAATAGACCTTTTAGCTATTCTACAAAAGAGCCTGGATCGAGAGTTATTTTTATACAATTTTATACGCGAGGTTCGATCGAGTGGCGGTGGAGCTTCCAACACCATTGTGCACATTCGAAAATTCATCAACATGTATCAGTAGATCGTTTGATTCGAACGTTGTTTTAGAATAGCTAAAAGGTCTATTCACAGCAAAATGACGACGACAAGACAGTAAGAGAAAGATGGCTCACCGAGGTAATCTTTTATCGATATCTCATTCTTTTCTTCCATGTATTCTTTGACACAATTCACTAGAACTTTCAAATTACCCTGATTAAAAAGTGAAGAAAACGAGATTTAGAAAACATTGCATCGAAAAAGCCAAACTTTACCAGATTGTAAAACAAAAGTGAATCTGTTTAAATAATAATATTTCAAAGAAAGGTTTGAATATTCTTACCAATGTTAGCATGGAGACACTGCTCATATGTTCAAGCTTGGACATCCAACTGTTGCAAATCTACGAGCAGAGAAAAAGATTGTTTGATATCGTATTTAAAGCTGAAAGCGGAAGTTTGGAAGGGCTTGCGTCTGGAAAGTTGTTTTAAAAACAAGGAGACAAATTCACTGTCAAAGAAGTAAAAGTTTGCTCCCTCTTGCAATAACCGTAAATACCGCATATAGTCTATTATTAGACTTTAGAAAATAATCTCTTTTCTAAAGAGCTTCCTCTTTAAGCCACCTCTGTACACGTGCGCGTTCACGCACACGCACACGCACACGCACACGCACACGTTTATTAGAATTTCACAGTAAATGGCAGTAAAATTGTGAGCAAGTTGTGAAGAAATGCAACAAATAATTAAACGAACCTGGTCAATATTCTGATTCATAACGTCGATAACTAAATTCCGTCTTTCACTCTCTTGTTTGACTTGGAAGAAAATATCTTTTCCAGGACGTTTTTGTTGTGAATTATCAAATGAATTTGTTAAACTGGATGGAGACAAGGAGCCAGTAGATGTCAAAGAATCATCACTGTAAAAGAATAAAGATACTTGATATCACATAAATGAATTTTTTTTTCGAAGGCGCTTCTTAAAAATGTGCAACCACATTGGACACATCTTGATTAGGCCACCTTTTTTTATTTTTTATATATCCACTAACATATTGCAATATATATTACCTGCACTACCGGAACGATACCCCGAGGAGCAAAAGGCTGTGACTACCCTGAGGCCATTTAGACATGGAGCTAAAAACTACTATGGTCTGTCTCAAATTACTTGCCGCGATCAAGTTGACTTATGTTTTGGACCACTTTCGGATAAGGCCACTTTCGGAGGGCTTCCTAAAGACTGCAGCCGTTCCAGCCCCAATGGCTTGCACGTTGATGAATCCATCACATAGGATTTCAGGTGAGATTTGCGACAATGCAAACCATTCGAGTAAAACCCTTTCTTTGTTTAACTCTCAGCCATCTTTTTACTTGATCTCCAATGTCAGGCAGACATCAAGGTACAATAACAAGATAATAAATAGTGGGCTTTGCAAGACAAAATGTTCACATTAGGGACCATTCATTATTTACAGAGGGGTTGCTACTGAAGAGAAATGTTCTCTTGTCCAAAAAATCTTCTTACTCAACTCTAAAAGTGACAGCAAAAACATCTACCCAACAATTTTCAGGTTGAAAAAATGTTGCTCAACCCCTACCCTTAAACATGGTTTCAACGTCAAACGATGTAAATTATCAATTCAATACTGTAAATATTGATGACAAAGATGAAAAAAGTAGACACTGAAAGTAAAATGGATAGTGTTGATGATGTTGATGATGTTATTGATAATTTTGGACTTTAAACATTTGGCATTAATTGGTGGGAAAATTTTGTTTTCCCAACCTTGAAATTACATGAAAAAATATTTACCCAACCTTTTTATGTTAGAAAATTTCTCTTACCCAACCCATTTCTCTTCGGTACCAACCCCTTTATAAATAATGAACAGTCCCTTAGCAGCATAATGACCATAAACAATGTCGACTCCCCTGTGATGCAACTGAAGAATAGGGGTCTCACAAGGACGTGTCCAACAGACTTGTACCTTATAATGGGGACACGTGAATGCTGAAAACAAGCAGAGTGATGAGTGCTGCAGCTTCCACGGACATTTTAATTATTCTAGTTTCATACAAAAGGAAGACTAAGGCCGGATAATTTTCGCAGAATTTGAAATTCACAAATCACTTCTTTTACAAGTAATGAAGGAATTATAGGCTTACCTTTTCCGAGAAGGTAGGGTCAATGACCTTGATATTCGTTTTATTTTAGTTCCATTTGGTTCTTGATCAAATGAAGATCTGAAAATGAATAAAGAAGCAAATAAAGAAGTAGTTTTAAATTAAAACAACTGTCATAGGCCAATCAGGCGAAATTTAAATACCGATTCAAAATCAAGTGTAAAAATAGATGAGAATTTGTCCAAATGAAGGAAGATTACATATTGAAAAGAAAAACAAGAAACAAAATGGAAAGACTCACGTAGTATTTGCGTGCGGTGATCTTGGTGGGCTTGGAGTGAAAGGTGTTGTTGGAAATAAATCTTTGGGTGAAAATGAATCACTGCTTGCAGTTGCTTCAAAACCTGAGTCTGCTGTTATCCTTCCATCTGCAGAGAAGAAAATACACTCTTAAAAATTATAAATGTCCATTAAAAAACCCTCGAGAAATGATGATGGAAAGGATATCAACGGCACTGTTCAAGGGTTTTCAAAATACACATCCTGAGTGATGGGGAAATTGCTCTAGTTGGCTCGTCTACTTGTCTCAGGGCTAAGAAGCAATATCCGTCCAGAATTCTTAGGCCAATTGGAGTCCTTTGTTGGAGAGATGAAAGTGAAGTCTCTGTTGACCAAATCTAAAAATGCTTGTAGAAATGAATGCCTCGTACGCTCTTACTAAAGAGTAAAAAGTAGCAAAATAAGACATCATGTAGCACCGAAAAAGCCGCCTTGAGTACGCTTTGAATATATGTGCGTCACTACCGGGTGTCCCAAAATGATGTATTATCGTTTGATTGCTTAAATGTCCATAACAAATGATCCGATTTTCAAAAACTTTGTTTTATTTGATTGCCGAAAGGCTAAATTGTACTCAAATTCAAGCCTTAGATGGCATGAAAAAGAAACGGCATGAAAAAGAAACGGCCTACTTTTCCAGTCAACGTTTAAGATGTGATACAAAAGGCTGAACTTATATGTCGTTCAGAGAATACGAATTCAGTTAATACTGAATTCAGAGAATATGAATAAGAGTTCAGCCTTTTGTATAACATCTAAAATGTTGACTGGAAAGGTAGCCCGTTTCTTTTTCGTGCCATCTTAGGCTTGAATTTGAGCGGGTTTATCAATCTTCTTTTCGACATGAAAACATCGTCGTAAAACCACAACCAACATCTTCGAATACAATTTAGCCTTTCGGCAATCAAATAAAACAAAGTTTTTGAAAATCGGTTCATTGGTTATGGACATTTAAGCCATCAAACGATAATACATCATTTTGGGAAACACGGTAGCTTTCTTGCAAAACTTTATCAAACACGACAACTAACCTTGTTGATCTTTGCTGTCATGCTTTGGAATTATCAGTTTCATATTTGAATGTTTCTTTCTTCCTTTCCTGAAAAGGATGACAATCTCTTAACTCTCCGGAATGTAATTCTCATACAGATGGCATACATAGTGGCACACGCATTTGACTTTGGTATTTAAGGAAAATCTATTTGTAACTTTAAGCTGATTTTAAACTACTGCAAAGATTCTTAAACTACTTAGCTTTTGAACTGACGGGTATAATTATCAATGCTCGGTTAACAGTAGAAAATTTGTTTACGACAATAATATGCTGCTATTTTGCAGGCAATTGCAACGTTGTAGATCTATAGAACATATTTCTGCTGCTAGAAAATAATACTAATGCTAATAAAATGTTATTCGTACCTTGCCAAAAACGAATGCCCCAATAACTCCTCTGCGGTAGCCCTGTTTGTTGGGTCTGGTTCAAAACACCTAAAATACAAAAGGATCTTATATTGCTCATTTATAATCATATTTTCGAGAAAATGCTGGATTAAAACTACGAGTTCAGATTCGTTCTTACAAATTCGAGCGGATCCTATGAATCCCTTTGAATTGTTCCCAGGGAAAAATCATACGAATTGTTAAGGCTTCAGAGAAGTTCTTATGAATGAAAACTATGTCAAGATACGGAAGAACTGTACGCTGAAAATGATGCCTTTTTCAAAGCAATGCAGCAAGACTGCCAAAAATGTTCGCTAAGTATTTTTGATCGAATTCTCATTTTGAAAACACATGTGAAATGTATCGACAACAATATTTTCTGTAGCCTACGAGTAGACCCATTACCCAAAAAGAAGGAAGGGTCTACGAAAAAAGCGCAGCCACAGCTTGCTACGCCCACACTCGCTCTACTAATTGTTTTAATTATCTGTTCAAATAATATGTGAAACGCGTCTCAACAAACGCAACATGGAGAAATTAAGAAAGAAATCTGCAAACCAATGCAGCAAGCTTTGGCTCTTTGTTCCGTAGACCCTTTCTTCTGTTAGGTATTGGGTATATTCGTGGGCTACATTTACTGTTACATTCTCCCTATTCCCTACATACATACATTCCATGAAAAACACTCAATATATTTCTTACATGCCTCCTTTTTCCTACACAGGCTACGTCACATCATGTCGCATCTCGCATTCCTTCCTATTTGTCGAATCTTGTCTTCTCTTTGGTCGGCTCGATTGATTTCGAGCCACTTGACAACAAGTATGCCCTTGAAACGTCGTGTTTTTTAACATCTCAGCTATTCTTTGTACTTAAATCATATATTAATGAAATTATGGTTTACTTGCTATAGTACCACACGCAACGAACATGTTTTTATTGAATTACATTTGCTGTTATCGGTATAAGATGTGCCAAAAAGTTCCAATAGCCAAACAAAACTCTGGCATACACAGTAGATAAAGAAGGTTAAAGATAAAGAAATGAGTAAGTTCGAAAAATGTTCATACCGCATTAAGAAATCTTTGAGTTCATCAGATAATGATTCAGGAATATCTGGATGTGTTTTAAACATTCCAACTTTGAAAATGGCGGCTGCTGGCTCAAGCTGGTTGAAAAAAGATCACAAGATGATTTCTGGTCAAAGCTTTATCTTTGAAAAGCATACTAATTGGAAGATATAACTGTAACTTTGATTTTTATGACGAAAATGCTTCAGATAGGTTAAGAGAATTAAGACAAACAACACCATTACTTCGCTACTTTCAAATGCACTATCGGTGATGAGAAAAAAATAAAAATCATGTAAGAAATATCAAATAGTATATAATATTGGGTAGAAAATACAAAATTTTCACGGAATAAATTCAATGCTTTGAAAGTTCCTTTACTAGGAACACAGTATGAAATAACTGAGATTTCAAAGATGTACTAAAGTTGAAAGCAACGAACCTCAAAAAAAGGAGGCTTTCCTGTGATCATTTCAATCGCTGTACAGCCAACTGACCAGATATCAGCCTAAAATGAAATATAAAAATTTGCAAAATCTACAATCACAAAATCAGTTTTTCAGGGTTTAACAGGGAGGTTATGAAGAGGCCAAGCAAGATGGCGGTATCTATCAAAGTGATATTGAAGCTTGGTCCTGATAACCTTGCACAATACAAAAACTGTTCTCTCCAAATGCTGGAGAAAAGACCTTTCAGCTATTTTACAAAAGAGTCTGGATCGAGCAATATTTTTGTACATTTCTATACGCGAGTTTCGATTGAGTGGCCTTAGAGCACGTTCGAAAATTCTACAAGCTGTGTCAAAATATCGTTCCATTCTGATTCGGTTGCCGAATAGCTATAAGGTCTATTCCACAGTATCAACTGACTTCTTTGTTTGAGGCAAAAATATTCTTAACATACGGTGAATAAGAAGTAGAGATACTCACAGGCGGACCATATCCTCTTTGACCATGATCGATAACCTCCGGAGCCATAAACTGCATTGTGCCTATAATATTAATGGTACGTCATTAGCTTCAAAAATAAAGCAAAGGTGAACATACGAGTGATTCACGGAAATTGGGGAAGAGATGATAGATCACTTTTAGAAAAGCTACAGGAGGGAATTCTCTTTGCAATGCAAGGCGCAGGTGAAGGTGAACTTGCGGTTTTTAGCGTCAAGTGCTGGGATCACAGAAGTAGCTAAGCGCTAATCGAGTTTGCGACCCCTTGTCATGACATTCAAGTGGTGGGGCTCTGCCGGGTATCGAGCCCTGTCCGCCTGACTGTTCTGGCTGCAAAGTCAAAGGATTACACCACTACGCCACAATTGCTTCAATAACTTGGAGTAGTTATTGAAGTTATTGTTTGGAGTAGACAGAGCTGTCAAGAGGATTCCTGGTGCAGTTATAATCAGCTGAAACAAAGTGGGTTTTAGTGAGACAAAATCTGGAAAATGATAGACAAAATCGGCTGAGATTTGTTTACATCCACTGCAAGTCAAGTGATCAATCTCTTGATAAAATATCTTTTGAATACTTAACCTATTTCGTGCCATGAAAATTTTTGCCATGAATGGAAAAAGTAGCATCATTTTGAAGAGTATGGTCACATGACTTGAAATGGGTAAAACAAACCTTAGCCGACTTTGTCTGTTGCCTTAAAGAAACGCAAACAATTCGACTAGGGACAAACGGGGCCAGAAGAACTTGTGATTTCAAAAGAATAAGACGGTGAAATCTAAAGGAGAATGAATAAATGAGTAAATTTTGCATACCAGTGAATGTTTTTGTGACCGGATTGATTCCAGCCAGTCTTTTTGAAGTTCCAAAATCAGTCAACTTGCAAGCACCACTGTATGTGTTCACCAAAACATTGTCACCTGGAACGAAGGGTCTGGATAAAAATTGGGACGGTGAAATTTTTATTGATGAAACCAGAATTAATATAACAATAATTGTTAAGGTAAATACATAAAAAAATATTGATAATAATCAGCATAGATACAGTAAAATCTAAGTTCCTCTTTATCACATACATGTTTAAAACCAAACAAACTGTTGGTTCGTTAACAGGTCTGCTTCAACCAGCATGCTTTGCACGTGTCATCTCTTTGTTTTCACTAATTTCATGGCCCATAAAACTGGCGACAATAAAGAACAACGAAGAGATGGCACAGGTCGTCTCATTTCAAACCAACCCTTTGACATGTAATATCTTCAAAGAGATTTTGTGATCACTTCATAGTTCTGATATTTGGTAGGAGAAATGCTAAGAATTAGTAAGAAGATAGGGGCAACTAAACAAGATTTTATTTCAGCATACAAAGGCCTTTCGAACTTAAATTTTCTCTTCAGAGTGTGACTAACAGTTCTGAAATGGAGTTGAAACACATCTGTCTCACCTTTGATGTCTCGATGAACAACTTTTTGAGCATGCTGTGAATAAATTGGACATAATTTAATCATTTTTTACTATGAATCATAATGCAAGCAACAGCGGTGTAATAAATCACCAAATCATGGATAAAATAACTCCTTGGTTTCTGGTATGGAAAGTAAAGCAAAAATAATGCGTTGCAACAACCACAGCAGCTCCTGTCAAAAGTTCAGAAAGCTTTGCTTTGTAGACCCTCTTTTCTAAGTAAATGACTGGAGACAATTAATGAGGACTGCACAGGGGGAGGTTTGCCTCTAAAAATCGCCTGCTTGCCTCATTTTGTTAACATTCAATCGACAAATCATAATCATGCGTACTTTCTACTTTAAAGTATACCCAAAATTCTCATCAACAAAAGCATCGCTAAAGTTCTCAAGAAATTCGAAAATATGGTTCTCAAATGACGTTTCACTTTCGCTTCGTCAGAAATAAAGTTTGCAATGATTAGGGGCCTACCTATAAACCTAAATTACAATGGGGTCACATGCGCACAATAACCTAACGACGGGACCAACCTAGTACAATCAGTCAAAACTAAAGTTAATTAAAGTTCTCGTGTATAGCTTTCGTATAAACCTACCAAGTATTTAACACCTTGTAATATCTGCTTTGTGTAAAATGCAACTGTGCCTTCGTTGTTCAGCAAAGGTCCCCATTTTGATCGAATTAGAGACGAGAGACTTCCTGTAAAAAAGGTAACATTATAAGTTCACAACACAATGATAGAACTGATTTGCTGTAACTAAAATATTTGATTGGTCTACAATGTAGCTTGTAGTGGAAGTCATATTTAGTGCGTAAAAATAGGAGCACAAACGAGAGACCAATGACCGCTTTCGAGTTTCCTCAGCTTTCGTATAAACCTACCAAGTATTTAACACCTTGTAATATCTGCTTTGTGTAAAATGCAACTGTGCCTTCGTTGTTCAGCAAAGGTCCCCATTTTGATCGAATTAGAGACGAGAGACTTCCTGTAAAAAAGGTAACATTATAAGTTCACAACACAATGATAGAACTGATTTGCTGTAACTAAAATATTTGATTGGTCTACAATGTAGCTTGTAGTGGAAGTCATATTTAGTGCGTAAAAATAGGAGCACAAACGAGAGACCAATGACCGCTTTCGAGTTTCCTTCATGAGAAGAACAATTCTTCACAAAGAGACTATCAGATACTTTGATAGAGAAACCTCTTTACAGAAGTCCGAAGGGTCTAAAAATTGATATCACTCTATTTATAAAAAGTAATTGAAGCCTGACCATTACAAATTGGACGGACTGATATGACAGGTCAAGTAACTGTTTGCTTCTGGCTTATTCACCGTTTCTTCTTTTCATTGGTACCTAAATAGATCTGGATTTACCACGAGTTGCAAAAGAACGCATGCGCTACATCTGCAACTGACTTGATTGGCTAGATGCGTGGTCACGTCAATCGTCGAATTAAACCCTTTGTTTCTCAACCAAGGACTGTAGATGCAAAGAGATCTTTTTTGATCCAGTAGAAAGTAAAATACAGTACAAGACCGAAAATTAGCTGATTTTGTGTCCCTTATTTTCGTGAATGAATCTAGGAACATGTACGCATTTTCACTGGGCTTTAGATTTCTTACAAGCAAATAAAGACAAACCTCCTGGAACCTGTTCCATGAAAATCTTGAAAACTCCATCTTCACTTCGAGATCCAAGGTACTGGACAATATTACGATGACTGAATTGACGATGAAGGGTTATTTCCTCGTGTAATGGTTGAACGTGGCTGTTGAGAAGAAAGTAGAAAATATTTTTTCTGTTTATGACAGACAAAAATGAGTGCAGCACAAATTTTCAGCAGATTTAGTTAATTTAAGATTTTTGTTAAAAGTTTGGATAAATTACTACATTTTAAGCAGGGCTTTTGGGAACAAAATCGTTGGTAATTTATTCAGATCGGTTTATACTTTATGACAGAACATTTGGCAACTGCCGATACACCATATTTGGGACACCTTGGTAGAAAGAAATAATGACTAATGACTTCATTCAATACCGTAAAAACTCTATTTAGTCCCCTCTCTTTTGAGCCCCCTACCTTTCTTCATAGCCAAAATCTAGAATAAGCCCCCTCTCTATTAAGCTCCCCCCCCCAACTTATATCAAATACCAGAAGTTGCTAAGAATTTCCATTTATTTAGCTAAACAAGTTTCCATGTTAATTTTGATAAGGCTTGGGATGAAAACTGTGTCGAATATTCATACTATACTCGTAAAATTGTATGTCCATTTCGCAAAATATGGGGTAAAAGAACTAAAAAGCTATCATTTATATCCTTCTCATCTGACCGTGTGAATAAGCCCCTCTCTAATAAGCCCCTCTCTCATAAGCCCCTCTCTAATAAGCCCCTCTCTAATAAGCCCCTCTCTAATAAGCCCCTCTCTAATAAGCCACTCTCTAATAAACCCCCTCTCTTTAATGCCCCCTCTAAAGTCTACGAAATCAAATAAGCTTTTACTGAAATCATACCTTTTATCTTTTTCAGGAACTTCTTTTACAGCAATCTTAACTTGTGTTATCAATTCTCTTGCGGCATAAACAACACCGAATGTTCCTTTTCCAAGAATCACTCTTTCATTTCTTTCGTCTCTCTCGCATTCATACTAGAAATTAAAAGTGCTAATTTCATATCAATGTAACACTAAATCTTAGAAAAAATGCAACACACCTATGTTTAAAATGTATATCTGACTACAGAGTGAAAATTTAAAAAATGATACCAACTTTCGTTAAAATTTCTTTTCATGGAAATATTTGATTAAGGGTAAGAAATCTACGTCTGGTTTCTACATTTTTTGCAATATTCCATGTTGATAAAGACCTGGAAACTGTTTGTGACAAAAAGTATAATTCATTTGTTTTCCTCATAAACTCTTAATATACCAAAAATTACTCATCAAAAGGGGAAGCATAGAATGGTAAATAAAATTTGTAAACTGCTTTCCAAGATCTGAAATTCGAGTTCTTAAATGTACAGTATTTCTAATAACAATTTCAACATACAATAAACACCAAACTTTCGGGGTAGATATCCAAAATTATCAGTGGGACAAATTTTCGGTGAGCTTTAAATTTTGGAAGACAAATTTTTTGCAGATATTTTTGCCAGAAATTTTGCATGCCAAAAAGTTTGTTAAGTAAGTAATGTAGTTAGGTAAGATTAAAGGCAATGTTTCCATGAAAGTACAGCCGCGTATACACTCTTGTTAAAATATGCTGACATGATGCTGACGAAGAGCCTCGAAGAGCGCGCAGTGATTGGCGGAATCTAACTGATCACATGCAAACTAAAATTTCAACTCCGAAGGGGCAACCGCAAGTAAAACATCAGGCTGCTTAGATCACTCCTTGCNCCCCCCCCCCGCAAAGCCGCTGTACTTACATGGACTTACATTACCTTTAACATGGACATTCCTCATACAGACAGAATCATTATTTGATATAAAAAAAGAAGATAGAAAAGAACAAAATGGAATGAAATCATGTTTACTTGGATATCATCGTCTGGTTCACTAAGGCCTTCATGCTCCGTTAAACAGCTACAGTCTGTCGACATCCTCATGACAACATCGTGAAATCTATTGTGAGAAGATCAAATGGATCATATAATACACCATTTAGCTATTCTACAAGAGAGCCTGGATCGAGCGTTATTTGTATACATTTTTATACGCGACGTTCGATCGAGTGGTGATAATGCACATTCGAAGATTCTACAAAATGTAGCAAATTGTTGTTCGATTCTGATTCTTTTCAGAATAGCTAAAAGGTCTATTTCTGAAACAATACAACACGTGAAAGCAAAGAAAAAGATCAACATAATACAAAGTGAAATAGAATAAAATAAACTGAGTTACCGTTGTCGATGATGTGGTGTGCTGAAGAAAAATTGGAAGTCATCGGAATTCTCTGTGACGTAGAGGAACATTGATCGGTCATCTAGCTTGTACGAGCTGTAAATAAATACGCAAATGAGAGTGACTATGGAAGAACTTCAAAGACCTCAAAATCTGACTACTCTACAACCTGGCAGGCCTCATTAATGTCCACGAGTGTAAAGCCCCGCTCGAAGGCACACAGCAGCATGACATATAATTTGCTGGCATTTTTACTGTACTCAGAGTGTTTGGATTGCAGGCACATTTTTCCAAGCCATTTGCTCGCAGGCACAGAACGCTTTAATAAGGCCTGCACTCTGCTCTTCTTTAATAAAAACAACGCGTTCATTACAGAGTACGGATGCACTAAACAAGTTTTAATAAGTCGAAGATAATTTCTATAGAGAAATGAAATGAAATGAAATAGATACCCACCTTAGACCTTTGATAGAATCTCGACTAAATGTCCATTGATCTATCTTTTGCTGCAAAATTAAAAGTTCAATTTTCAGTCATTTCCAGTTCACTACCTTGATGACGTTATTGATAGCTGTTCACGAAATTGTCCTGAAACAATTTGGGGGCCAATTCCAGGAAACTCATTCAAGTTTTGGTTGCTCCTGAGTGGTTCTGCTTCTAAGCTCGAGGCCACGTGCCCTTTTAAATCTACACCTTTTTCAACGGACAAAATTTCCTTTGTTTAAGACAGACGTTGACTTACGTGAGCTAAAGAAAAATGAAAGTGTCCTCCGTGAAATTGTCAATGGCCTCGTTTGCCCCACTCCTACCCATTTCGCCCCTACCTTACCCCCACACAATCAAAAGCAAAAACAAACTACTAAAACAATTTACAAGATCGATTCAAAATATACCTCATTATCTTTTGCTCCAACATTCCAAATCCGCACAGCCTGCGAGATTATAAAAAGATTTCTCAATCCAACGTTATTCATCAAAACATGCAACTCGCTTGGAAGTTTTATCATATGACTTAACGAAAGGAATTACAACATATTCTTATATTGTCATGCTGAGCATGCGTAATCATAGCTTCTGAATCATCCGCCAAGCAGATCTTTATATTCATCCTTCATTTTTCGCTATCAACTCATAACTTCTCTCAAAAACCACATTTCGCGTGTACAAGGCGACAAGTTTGCCCTGATGCTTTCATGACAACTTTGCGGCATTGTTTGTTTTGAATTACTGGTTGAGAGAATTTCTTTTGTCTGCAGTCGCTACTCGCTTTGAATTGCGGTGTCAATCAAAAGCAACTGATGCTACTGTATTACCGAATCTGTCCTTTTTATGCGAATACCCAAGAAACTGAAAGAAAGCACAAGTCTAGCAGAGAAGAGGAAAGTTCAAGGGCGTAGATTCAAGCCAAAGAGCAAACTAAAGTAGATCCATCTCCAATTTTTATCAACAGCTTTTCAGAAAATTAGAATAACATAACTTGATAACATATCAGATAAAACTGACAAATTGCTTAATTTTACAAACCTCATCAGCAGTATCCAAGTTCAATGCGATGTAGCTTGGCACAAAAACATTTCCAAGTTCCAATAAAAGCACCTATGAAAAATTGATATTTCAGATAACTTCCAATCTAAGATATACTTGGAAAATATAATATGCGCTAGCTGCAATTTCTTGCAAAATTGTTGACCCCTCGAATGTCCCAGAGTGATAGCAGCTTTCGTAGGCTGAATCTGGTGATTTGCAAAAACAAAGTATCATCTTTTTGTGTTCCTATGATATTGCTCATTCTCCCCCAGTGTCGATGTTATTAAACCTGGAAATACTCATATACCTTGCTTAACTGCACCACAAATAACACTCCTTCGGCTGCCAGCAACATTGACAAGGGGGACTGACCGCAGGGCGTCCAAAAATCAACCAAACAATTTTCTGAAAGATTGTAAATCAGAAAAATTTTCACAGGCTCCAGATTTCAAGCTAGGATTGATGATAAAAAAAATTGCTTACCGGAAACCGCAAATCTTCGCTCTTATCTTTTGATGCTTCCACCAAATAGTCCATCCAAAAGTCATACATCTAAAACAGAAAAGATTCATATCAAATGTAATTTGGTTGACGAAAATTGCTCTGCATTAAAACAACATTAGACCGGCTTAAAGAAAAGATGAAATTATGGCAAATACTTTAGCTGACAAAGTTTTTTCTGATTTCACAGGAGTAAAAGTAAAGTTTTCAAACAGAAGCAGACATCTGAGACTGAGTTAAAGAATAATTTGCCGACAATAAGAGAGGGGAGCTGAAAGCTGAAGATCTAGATTCAAATACAGTATTCTCTCGGCGCTTTTTAGTTAATGCAAAGCGTGATAAAGCTGGGGCACACGAGAAGACTGTCCAATATTTTTTATAGCTTTTTCATCATTTCTAAAGCTAAAAATGTTTCTCAAAGTTCAATAAATACCTCATCAATTGGAGTTCGGTTCAACTCATCACGTGGCCGAAATTCTTCGATCATTCTGATATCAGTCAATAAAGATTTCAAATACCTGCAAAAAAGAAAAAAAAGGGTCTTTAAAATCGTGGAATCGTGAAATAAATACAATACAAAGTGGATACCATAACAAAATACAAAATTATGTTTGTCTCTCTATCGGCATGGCAAAATACTCAGTTCACATCAACTTTATTCTCTTCAATATCATATTGATCTTTCTTTTGAAAGGAATGGGAGGTTTTTGTTACTTCTTAGACTTGCCACCAAGTCATTTTTGTAAAGATTCCTCTCTCATAGTTCCCAAATCCACCATTCCAAAATTCCGTTATTGACGAAAGGCAAGAGAGCCGAATCTACAGAACAGGAGAGCTGGGGATCTGGAAACTATGGAATGAGCAACTCAAAGAAATAGACTTGGGAAACGTCTGACCAGTTCCTTGAAAAAGAAGCCTTCTTACTACTGGTATGATTTGCTCTATGTATCTAGAGCTAATATCAAATGTCACTGTATCTTGCTTCGAGATAAAGCAAAAGTTTGAAGTTAGACTGAATTTTGTAAGAAATCGCTACAGCTTTTATCGCGCTCCTAGATCACAGGTGGCGGAGAATGGTTCAGTAATAAATAGTTTTGAATTTACTAAAATCTAATCTTACTTGCACAAGAGAAATGAAACACAGTTAACTCGCAAGTAAGATTCGATTTTATTGAATTAAAAGTTATTTATTACTGAGCCATTGTCCGCTACCTGTGCTTAGATCTATCTATTTCAAGCTCCAGAAAACTAAAATGAATTCATTTACCAATATGAACGAATAGCCGCAAATTATCTAGCCTACGAGTAGACCCATTATCCTTAAGAATAAAGGGTCTACGAAATAAAGCTTGCTACGGCTGCCCAATTAATTATGCTAATCCTCTGTTCAAAAAATGTGTGAAACGCATCTCCAAAAAAGGGAGCATAAATTAAGTTCCAAAACTCTGGAACTGTAGTAGCAAGCTTTTGCTCATTGTTTCGTAGACCCTTTCTTCTTTTGGAATAATGGGTCTACACGTAGGCTGCATATTATCTTATGTTCGAAGTAGCTTGAAGAAACTATGAAAGTGGGAGAAAACTTTTGAGATTGATGATTTTCCTTACCAAGACGGGGGTTTCAGTTTGAACATACATTCAGCTGCCTGGCATGCTTTCCCATAATCCTGTGCGAGGATGCTCACGCCAAAAAACACAGCAACATCCCAGAATTCTTTTTTTTTTTTTTTTTTTTTTTTTTTTTCGTAGACCCTTTCTACTGGAATAATGGGTCTACACGTAGGCTGCATATTATCTTATGTTCGAAGTAGCTTGAAGAAACTATGAAAGTGGGAGAAAACTTTTGAGATTGATGATTTTCCTTACCAAGACGGGGGTTTCAGTTTGAACATACATTCAGCTGCCTGGCATGCTTTCCCATAATCCTGTGCGAGGATGCTCACGCCAAAAAACACAGCAACATCCCAGAATTCTTTCAAAGATGTCAGACTTCCTTTTCGGCCAATTATACTATTCAGCATCATACCTAGGTGATGAAATCAATAATCTAAAATGGTTACTTCCATTTTCAATTTTTCATAAGCTGCCAACTTAATATATCATTAGTCATGACCTTATCTCAGTTATGTCTCAATCAACTGGAAATCTCTGATCAAACTTGAAAATGGTTAACTGAATTTGTCATCTTTGACAACATCTGCTGTGCCGGTCCTAATCATGGCTTCGTCGCATTCCTTCTCGTCAAATGTATCACGGCTACCTAACAATGAAGTCAATGGTTTGACAGAAAAGGGGTGAGTGGCCGAGCGGCTTCTACAGTTTCCGTCAGGTGACTAAAGTTAAGCTCGGTCGAGTGAGGTCAAACTCCGGATGAGTGACCTCTCGGAGGCCTGGCCTCGCAACTCACCTCATCGTCCTTCGGAAGGGACGTTAAACTAGGGGTCCCATACCTGGATGCGGCATGCATAGTGGGCGTAAATTAGCTCTAAATAGTTAGAAATCTTTCCAGCCCACTTAAAACAAGTTACTGAAAAAAAGAGGAACTTCATCCTAAAATTTCAGGACCATGAAGCAGAATTAGCAGGCTCTCATTAACGAAAAGAAATCAATTTAAGATTTGTTCAATTGTGTGCCTCTGTTGATGCAGCCAATGAAGAATCAAAATAACTTACAAACTCTCTGCAGTTCTTCTGATTTGTTCAAAAGTTGTCCCGAAGCAACAAGAAGAATGGCAAGATTCATTCCGGCATATTGATTTGGCTGTAGCTCGAAAGCTTTTCGATACCTTAAACATATAAACACAATCACAAAAAAGCTTAGAAACAATAAATATATACCGTTTATTAACAACTGCTGGGAAATTGTCTTCCAAGAAAAACTGGTTCAATATTTAGCAAATCGTATTGCAACTATTGAGCCTAAACTCATTGAGCAACCTCTCATAAGAAAGCCAAATCCTTAACATAAATGCTGATAATAAATTTGAATTCATAACCTTCTTCATTTTCAGGCAGCAAGGCCTAGAGTTTAACTCATATATAAAGAGGCTGTACACATCATATACGTTGGATGCATTGCTATGCAGCAAAAGTAAATATATACTGACCTAGTGCCCTTGCAGCAATATTACTATTCTTTTTAATACATCATATGTAATGTGATGTGATGTAATGTAACGTAACGTAACGCAACGCAACACAACGCAATTTAATGTAATGTAATTAATGTAATTAATGTAATGTAATGTAATGTAATGTAACGTAATGCAATATAATGTAAAGAACGTGTATCTCCGTCATAGGCTGAGCGCTTTTAGAGAATAACATTGTAGATTGTAGGATGCTGTGTCATGACAAACCGTTTGAGCTATTCTACAAAGAATCTGAATCGAATGATTTTTGATACATTTTGGAAAGTTTTCGAATGTGCATGAAAGAGATCAATGCTCTAACGCTACTCTTCTTGTATAAAAATGTATAAAAATATCCCTCGATCCAGACTTCTTTGTAGAATACCTGAAAGATCTATTAACCAAAAGCTCTATAACAAGCCAAGCTTATACCAATGTTAGCACATCAACATATTTGAAAATGAATTGTTTACACAAATTTAGCTTACCAGATAACAGCCTGGTCTCGATGGTCGATATCTTTGTATCCAGAATCAATAAACTGGTCTTTGTAAATACGACCACATAATCCAAGGGTGTCTGGGGCATGATTTTCTTTAGTTTGTAGTAACTGTTAAATAGAGGAGAAAATCGGTTTATTAAATCCTCCTTCAAAATTCGTTCATTTTGGTCTTTAAAGAGACTCCGTCGCCAAAATATAAACAAATATGTAAACACCATTGTTTTAGGCACGTTTCTATTGTTTTCTGCAATTTGTTTGGTGGCTTCGTCCAAGATAGCAAAAAGTAACCATCAAGAATCCACTTATATCTGAGCTGTCGTAACAGATATGAATGTTTGGTTTGTTCCCCTGTGAAGTACGAAGATCTATATTCAAAATCACATTTTCATTTTGAAAAAAAGTTGAGAAATCTGTGCGGTATTGCCTTTAAAACGTGCTAAATCATCCTTTAAACAAAGATTTGGAGAGGGAGCCCCTTTAATTGTATAATCATATTGGCAGAAAACTGTAATGCAACCACCCTTATGCCTTATGCCTTATGCCTCTACTGTCAAAAAAATTAAAAATGAATGATAAACAATAAAAACATAAACAATAAGCATAAACAAGGACATACCATTGTAACGACACCTATTGCCTTATCTCTGTCACCAGCATTGTTTCTCCTGAAAGAACATAAATTATCAACAAACAGTACTTCATAATGAAAATGAGATCCTTCAAATGTTGACAAATCACGGACCTTCCTTCAAGTTTAGAGGTTGTATTGCCTGCCATAGACGATTACGGTAAAGGTGGCGGCAAGGAACTTTTTACCAAGATGCATTGTGTTCGAACAACGAATCTTTAACGATTCTGTAGGAATTTGATTAAAGAACCCTGTGCATATTGGCAAAAAGTTCCTCGCCGCCATCTTTAGCGTAATCGTCTATTGTCATGACTTTGTCTTGCAATGGCTTTAATATGCAAACAATAATCACATTTCAAATGCAATATGGTATATTTGGCAATACAATATCAAACTGTTCAAGATACAGTAATAAAATATAATCATTTCATTCCCCTGCATCATGATTCAGCGCCGATTCTGCTCTGCTTGCATAGTCCCACTTGGTCTTTGGGATATACTGCAAGAGATGTTTGTGACATACCTTGTGATACCATTTGCTTTTTAAATCATAAACAATATTAAGATAAACAGTAGTTAACATGCAAACAATAGATAATAATGGCAAAACATTTCCACATAAATATGTATGATATGCTGCCCTTGAGAATGCAGGTTCAATGGCTTGAAGTAAACAAGCTCACAAAATAATGATGTTCAAAACTTTACCTGTTCAATGCAAATGCATAATGTTGCTGGACAGCTTTGTTCTTGGTCTCTTTATGATTAGGAGGCAAATCTTCTATGAGTTGTACCATTGAAGAATAATCCTGCAATCAAAATATTACTTAGATAGCAAAGCGGATAAATTAGTGGCTGGATCAAGCAAGAAATCATTATCTATTCTGAAAGAAATACAGGAGTTAAACCATTCAAAACATACAATACAGGCCTTGTGCACATTAACATGGTGTCCCTGTCTAAGAATCCTTTTTTGGATAAATTTACTCCCTTTCACAATGCTCAAGAATTGTTGTCATAATGTAACAAATTCCTGTCATGTTAATGTGCACAAGGCATGTACCATATGTACTGCAAACCTTTTACATCAGAGCCAAAAAAATTATGCCAAAAATAAAACTAAAATACAGTAGCTTCTGTCTCTGCTATTTCAGAGGTAAACAGACAATATTCTGTGGCAAGTCTTGGATGAATATTCCTTTGAAGAAAATTACCTGCANATTCCTGTCATGTTAATGTGCACAAGGCATGTACCATATGTACTGCAAACCTTTTACATCAGAGCCAAAAAAATTATGCCAAAAATAAAACTAAAGTACAGTAGCTTCTGTCTCTGCTATTTCAGAGGTAAACAGAAAATATTCTGTGGCAAGTCTTGGATGAATATTCCTTTGAAGAAAATTACCTGCAAATAAGGGAGGTTATGCAAAAATCATATGCAATAAAAAGCATACAGTATTGAATGCTTAAGACAAATACCTGAATCTCTCTGTAGGATAACAGCAAATTGATTATGATATCTGCCGTGAACAATGTTGGATCCCCAAGGAGTCTTTTCATTCTATTCAATTCCTGTTGACAAGAAAACTAAATTTCAAAGTAAAGAAAATATTTGAGACTGAAGTATTGGCAGGAAAAAGCTTCACCAAAAAAAAAGGACAGCAAAAACTACTAACCCACTTGTTGTCCTTTGTTTCTTGTTCGGTGAAAAGAATATATATTCTACTGCATTTAAAATGGACACAGCAGCTAAATTATAGGCCTATTGATTGCTAAAACACAGCATTCTGTTGAATATTGCTTGGAAGACATGAACCATTAAACTGTAGCTCTGACAACTGCAAGTTTTGGCATCAAATGAAAGATTTATGTTACCAAGAAAATTTGATAGCAACCAACCAGATGATGTAAATTACTGTAAGATCATACCCAATTCTTTGTTTGAAAATTATGAAACTGCCATACAGAAGGGTTTTGAAAAGAAACTACTGGAAAAAAATTGTCTTTATGATAAAAGACTTCTGTAACAATGTAATGAAGATAAATGTCTGGTACTGGCAAAGAGAATCTGCCATAAATATCAAGTATGTAATTCAAAGCATTCTCTCATCTACCATGCTGGAGAAATTCTTTTCTGCACAAAAGTTAGGATGATAAACTAATTGTAAAGTGCTTGATAAGCCCATCTTAGAATGCTACAACAAGAATGTGTATTGTTGATTAATACATAAATTTGGCCTTGAATCAAGTCTTAACTACAGTAAGCTTAAACCAATCTGATAACAGGAGGCATTTTTCAATGATCTAAGGATGCAGCCTCAAATATTTCACAAACGTTTCAGTTGAAATAATAGTTCAAATATTTCAATGGGCAAACCCCAAAATCCCACTTCAACTTGCTCTACTACGGCTTTATTCAGCAAAAACAAGTGTTTCTCTTTGAAAAGTCATTCAAAAATTCCACATATTTTTCTTACTAGCACTATAGAACTCTATCAACCTAAACCTGTCAAGAAATTTACTTTTCTTATCAGCAATAGAACATTAAACAAGACCAAAATCAAAATATTTCCTATTTGACTGAATTTTGATGGAGAATACATATGAATTATAGATGAACCAAATCAAAAGAATTATTGTCTGATTCAAATTAAAACCTTTCACAACAAGCTGTAAATCATAAATTTTTAAAATCCTGCTAAATTCTTAGGCAGCTGTGCCTGGATCATGCCAGATTGAGGTATGGTCTCAATGCTATACATAATCATATTATACAGATTATACAAGGCAGCATGGTTGCAGGTTTCTGACCACAAATGATTTGAATTCACAAAAAAATTTGGGTCAAATGCCTCAAACACATTCAAATGAGAATCATCTTGTAAATTCTGCCACAAATAGAAAAATTCTATCACCTTTTTAAGTTCTTTTCCACAAAGTTTCTCTCGGGTATTCCTTAAATCTCTGAGAAAATATTCCTTGCACATTGCTCTTTTACAGCCTTCTATGTTCGTAAGAAGTTTTCTAAACAGCATAACCAACGGCTTGCATGCAGTCATTTCTTTTGCATTCCTGTGTCCATTCCTACTCACAAAACAGCGACCTTGTTTGTTGACAATGTATGCAAGAAAGTGATAATTTGAACTTGAAATCTAAGAAAGAAAGATTGAATGATGTTAGCTATGAAAGGAAATGCCCAATTTTGTGGGTTTATTCTGGTTTGATATTCTTAACAAGAGATATCTGACAATAATCTTATCACTTGAACCCATATTGTTGAAAGGTTGTTACTCTAAGATTGTTTGCCTTAATTGTTGCACAGGCAATAGCAATTCTCAATGTGTTGAGAGGTCAATTGTTTAAACAGGCATCAAAATAAAAAAGCATATCTGAGAAATGAAATAAAAATAATTTTGATACCAGTGCTGTGTTCTGATTGCTTTTAAAAAAGACTCTGTCATTCAAACTATTTTGATAACTTAAGCTGTGGATGACCAAACATTTCAACAATTTCGCAATTTCACATTTCAAGAGCTTGTCAAAAAAACACAGGGACCTTTTACAAAGTTGATACGTTTTGTATATCAGGCAAAACTCCAAATGTTATTTGATACCAGATAAATGTCCTTTGACAGGAAGAAGTACAAATGAAGTGATTGTGATGCTGTGGTGTAACCCTCTGATTTCCCAGCCAGAACAGTCAGGTGGACAGAGTTCAATCCTAGGTAGAGCCATACCAATGACAAGGAGTGTGGACTTGACTAGGCCTTCTTTACTTCTGAAATCCCAATGCTTGGCACTAAAAACTGCAACTTCACCTTCAAAACTGACACATCAAAAATTATGCAAAAATCACAGTTATCAGATTTAAGAGCAAATTTATCTGAAAAAGTGCACCACCAAATTATTTTGTCTGCTGTTGTATATATATAATATATATATATATATATATTGAAAAGTCTCTTCATAGTGATAATATAAAACACTTTTATCTGGGATGCAAGTGTGAGTGCTCACCGCTCAACAACGTCCAAAAATGTTCCCCCAAATTTTATGAAAATATTTTCATCCTGTCCTGTCTGGGGATTATTTAACGAAACAAATAAATTCTGAAAAAGTATAAATCCAAGGAGCTTTCCTATAAAATTGCATTCATAGGTGAATCAGGCAATACCTGAATGGACGATGTTTTTGTTTCATCATCATCATGAACAATAACCACATTATCTTTCATTCCAAAACTTTCTCTAATCCCCAAATGATAAAACAAGGTCGGCTGCTCTTTAACTTGGGATGCATCGACGATCACTATATCAGCTGTATAAAATTGGTCCAACGCGCACAACTCCCCGAAGTCTAATCTCTGAAATGATATTTGCTCGAGCTGAGCTTCAATGGCCTTGCAAACTGACACGAGGTCCAGTACAGCTTTGAATGCAGCTTCACTTCGAGGGAATACAGACACAACTTTGAGTGCTTTACGTTGATCTTTAATACTTGTTTTTAATGAACCAGATGGTAGGTTGAGGGATACTCCAACGCTGCTTGCGAAGGATTCATTTCTATTATTGTCATCATCACTTTCACTGCTCACAAAATCAGACTCCATTTTGAAATCGTGTGGAAGTATTTTGAAGTGATGAACCACCTTAACTACATTCCCACGCAGAGGGTTACTATTTGTTATGGAAACAATATGTGTCTGCATGAGCTTTTGTACAACTCAGACCTGTTGTGGAATCTGGAATCATATTTAAACTCAGGAAATTCCTGTCGTGTACTTTTCACTTCATTTCGTGCGAAAACAAACCTCTATAGTGGGTGTCCCAAAAAAGTAATCCTGTTTGAAAATTACCAAAATTTGAATACGTGGCCGATCGTAAAGTTTCTTTTTGGTAGGTGGATTAAAGACCAAATTACAGTAAAAACCAACGTATAAGAACCTAGTCGATTAAGACCACACGCTGAAATTCTCAAATTTTCAATTGTTCTATAAGAACTAATCCATTGTATTCATTGTTTAAGAACACAGGCTGATTTGCAAAATAGTAGGTTCTTATACGCGGGATTTTACTGTATATGATGAGGTGGAAATGAATGATTGGTTTTAAATTAGAAAATCTGGCTTTTTAGGGCTGCTTGGTTTTGAAGCATACTGCAAAATCACACATGATTACCAGATTGATTTCTTTTTGTACAGTAAAATTATAAATTGTTCATAAATGTCAGAAAGAAACGCATACCATCATTGGAGACTTGAAGGATAAATTTCAAAACAATGGCTGTAAAGGCAAGATTTACAATGTTGCTTAAAAAGTATAGCTCAGAATGAGGCGTTTCAACCTGTCATTTCATCCATAGATTAAAATGAAAATCTTTCAAATCTCAGTGAGATCATTTCCAACAATATCCTGCCATATTCTGCAAGGTGAACCTTGCTATTTGACCCTTTAACGAAATTGGAAATTTCCTACAGGAAGGACAGATTACTTTGAAGTTTTGTCAAATATTTGTCCATCTTCCAAAAGCTTTCAAAACAGCAAAAAAAGCATAGAACTCACTATCATTCGTCAAAAAATCAATCATCTTACGTATCAATCTGGCATCTTAACAAGAAATAATAAAAAGCATTGGTTACTACGATTCTACTGATTAAAACAACGTCAAAAAGTTCTCTCTATACTACTAAGTTACAATTAATGCAACGTTTTGTCATTATTAATACGCATTCAATTTTGTACAGAAATAGGTAAATAGCAAGTAAGAATGGCGGCGGGCGAAACAATATCCAAGTGGACTTTGCGAATATCTTCTTCTCGATTTTCATATTCTACGTAAACAAACAGATTCTACAGGACTTCAGAGACACGTCAGGAAAGAGGTCTGAAAAGTATTTCAAAAATGTTAGTAGGAATGAAGTCAATTCGGAAGTTTCACATTTTAATATTTCAATACTTATCCAGGGGAAGGTATCACTTCAACACAAGCGCTAACAGTGATCAGAACACTTTACGTCACAAGTTATCAGTACTTCATCCCCTGATATATTTGGAATCGAAAATGCGTCGAGAAAAATTATAAGTTTCGTTCATCCATCTACCCCCTCTTACCACACAAATGAAGTTTATGCATTTTCGACTCTCCGTGAAAAAAGAATTGATTCGATTCGAACCATAAATACTAAAGCGAACAAAGAATTGAACATCTAAATAAACTACAGCGATTGAAAATGTGTAGGCATAGAATTGCGCTATTTACATCTATACTTATCTCAGGGACGGAGCCAGCTAAGCCCCGGTCAAACGCATCCAACATTTCATCCAACATGCTGAAAACCAATGTTGGATGAAATGTTGGATGCGTTTGACCACCCATGTTGGATCATCCAACATTTGCAAACTGATGTTGGATGAAGTTTGATCGAGATCAAAAACAAATTTTGTTTTTAAATGTTGGATGCAAAGTTGGATGCGTTTGACCGCCTCATCCAACATTTCGTCCAACATTTCATGTTTGGGTATGCGCAGAACGTTTCGTTTTGTTTTCGCGCCTTTTTTAATTGATGTAAACACGTTGCTGCGCAGGCGATGTACGATCAAGGAAATGTTGGATGAAATATTGGATGAAATGTTGGATGAAATGTTGGATGCGTTTGACCACCCCCTCATAAACATCGGCAAACTTTAAATTTTTTTGCGTGGAAATGTTGGATGAAATGTTGGATGCGTTTGACCAAGGCTTAAGCCGCAGCTCCCCATTCGGAGACAAATACTAGATTAGCTTGAATGTACGTAGTGCCCAAATTTCCTCTGATTTGATTAGCAGTGTAAAGTATTCTCCCTCCGTCTCCCGCTTTGAAAATGCGGCTACGTGTCTAACAGATGTATCTCTAAACTGAATTTTACGTTTTACGAATGCGTTCTGTTCTGTCAATATCAGTTCAAATATTTCCCATCATTTTGCACAGTCATTCAAACGAAAATTGAACAGCTTCGAAGAAATTGTTTATCTGTTTAAGCCAGGCTATGTTTCATACTTTCTTCTTTCAAGAGAGACTGTCTACTTTTTAACTCGGGCCAATTCATCATTCTTGCATACAATTTTCACAGACAAGGACAACTTCATCTCCCTCTTGTACAAACGATGAATTCGCCAATGCCTCGCCGCATTTCGTGCATTTAAAGCAATCTTTATGCCAGGTATCCTCATC
>REGL01000112.1:112938-151537 GCA_004194395.1 Aurelia aurita complex sp. Pacific | reverse complement strand
TTGGTCTTGTTCTGTACAAATAAAAACAGTCAGCAACAATCAAGCACACACATATATTACAACGAAAGACAAAAAAAGAACAGGATGGTAAAAAGTGCCAGTTTATAGTTTGTAAATAGATATTTTAGCCATTCTAAAGGAGAATCAGAATCGAACGATATTTTGCTACATTTTGTAGAATTTTCGAATGTGCACAACAGTGATAGAAGCTCTAACGCCACTCAATCGAATCTTTTGTGTACAGATGTATAAAATATTGCTCGATCCAGACTCTTTTGAAGAATAGCTAAAAAGTCTATACATCCCTTAGATACTCTACAGAAACGCATGGATAGAGAAATATCTTTAAATATTTTTACGAAAGGTTCCATTGCGTGTCGCTATAGCTTCTTGCGCTATTCTAAAATTCGATAATTCGAACGTTCGAAAATTCGAAAAATTCAACAACATGTATTCGATCTAGATTCTTTAAAAGAATAGCTAAAAGGTACATTCTAAAACCAACGTAAACGCCAAGCAAAAAGGATCATCCATGAAAAGTTTTGCCAAACTGAACTAGATAATCAAAAATACCTTCTGCGCAATTTCTTTCTTCCACGGAGGCGTTTCTGTCGCTTCACTTTTGTCTTCCTACGAATGATGCAAAACAACATAAGTATTAATCTTTTTTCGTTCAAGGAATCCTCCAAATTAATCTTGAAGGTGAAAACTGTAAGGCATTTTCTCATGTTCAATGGAACTTCATTTCAAGCTTTCGAACTAGTGCCCTTTAAGATGTCCTAACGCATTCTGAAACCATTTGAAACAGGCCTCGTTGATGTATACGCTTAACTGTCAAATATTTAACAAAAACATTATAATACAGATACTCTAGGCGCATGCCAAAGTAAAACCAAACGGTGCATGCAAATAAGTATAGTAATCACGACATACCGAAATTGGCTTCTCGTTTTCCTGAAAGGAATAAAAAAGTAAATAAGTTATGTGTCAAGGGAGAACTCTTCTGTGCCAAAAGATCCTTTCGAGTATTTGTCCCATCAAGCAAATGAAAACAAACTTTTAATAAATAACATTTTCCTTGAGTTTATATTCTAAAACTTGAACTTTACAATCTTATGAGCTTCTACTGACAACAAGCAAAGTGCAAAGAAACACCGTTACAGGGAAAATATTCTGTCATTTGAGTTGGGAAAATCAGGAGTAAAACTTTTAGCAAATGTCCCTTTATGCCAATTTAATGCACACATTTTTGTCTTTGCTGGTGAGGATGAACCTTGGATTGCCTGAGTTAAAATTTAAAATGTTTGGAAGATTCCCTGTTATTATGAAATATCTTTAATTTCATACAACTGCTAAAAGCTCTTCATGTTACCTGACGGCTAGGCCCGATAAAACGTAGAAATCAACACAGTCTTTCATTTCTTCAACAGCAAAACTCTCTAAAGCAACACTTTCTCGTTTAGATGTTGAACGGGTTGATTTTTATATCTCCTTGCCTTCGATTCTTATAAATAATTTCACAAAATACACTTACCTTGTTTTGTGTGTATTTGGCAGGAAGTGCCTTTCCAGGTCCTTTTGGTCGGCTTTTGTTCAAATGCGATAAGGAAGGTGATGGGGCTGTTGAATCAAGGTCAATTGCTTGCTCTGTGATAAAAACGAAATCACTATATCATTGATGCAATCATTCAATCATTTTAAGAACGGCTTGTGTTCACCGAAAGAATTGGAACAACGACTCAAGAGCGATGAAGCATGGAGCGAAAATCTTCAAAATAATTTACACAAAAGAACAAAAAATTCTGTGCCAATGCTGTTTATTTCTCGAGGGTAGTATGTAAACTATCAGCCTAGGACTAATACCATTCCATTTCAGTTTGTGTGATCTGAGAAATTTGTTTTAAAATGGCAACATGATATGTAACAACAAAGCAAAATTATTGAAAGGCTGTCGCATACTACAAAAGTTGAAAATTTTGTTGAGTGAAGGACGAAATGATTTCGTCTGAGCTTCGTCGCTGAAAATCGTTCAAAAAGATCCAAAAGAAAATTAGCTATGTACTTCAGAAAGCGGGCCTGCCAAACTATTTTCTAGGTCGTCGATAAAGCGGTCAAGAGATTAAACGCATTCAGCAAAGAACAAGAATTTAATTTTGGTCTGCATGTAGGGACCTTGAAGAAAACTCAACAGAAACATAGAGGTACTTACCATCTTTCGATTGGTCAGTATCAACAGGCAATTCTACTTTATTTGGAACCGGAGCTGGCACAGAATTCGGTCTGGAGCCAGGGGCTGGTGTTGCATTTGGGACCGGAACCGGTTTTTTAATGCTTGAAGTTCTTACAAATCCATTCGGTTGAGGAGGAGGGGGTTTCTTTCCGATAGAGGGTATCCTGGCACGTTCCCCACCACCAAACTGCGCACTCAATTTGTTTTTAAAAGAATCTTTGGACATGCTATCTTCACCGGTCGGTTTGTCACTCGGTCTAGGTGGAACCGGTTTTCCCTTTGCAGCAGGAGGAGGCGGTTTTTTCCTTAAATCTGGAAGAGCCGGTTTACTCGGTTCTGGCATCGGAGGTTTTTTGGCTTCTGGTAAAGCTGGTTTCTTTGAAAGAGGAGGAGATGCTTTTGGAAGAGTAGCTATTTCATCTCTGGCTGTTGGTTGGAATAGTAAGAGAAATTAGTATATTCAGAGGTACCGAAGTTAAAGGGAGTGTGCAATGATATAAAGGCCTCTCTATTAATAGAACAAAGAAAACACTCTATCACAGCATTGTTTCTTTGGCTATCAATTGTTCACAGCACGTGTGCCATATAGATTTGAATAGGCTATTTTTAGAATATTGTACTCTTTGCAAATGGTGAAGTGAAGTGATCGAAGGAAAAGTTGTGTTTTTCTAGTGTCAAACGCTGGGATCGCAGAAGTAGAATAGGCCTCATCGAGTCTGCGACCCCGTGTCATGACACTCAAGTAGTGGGGATTTACCTGGGACTGAACCCTGTCCGCCTGACTGTTCTGGCTGCAATGTCAGAGGATTACACCACTGCGCCACAACACCTTCAAATACAACCTTATAACCTTGCACAAACCCTTTAAGTGATACAAAATAATAGACATAACAGATTATCGTTTCCAATATTCTTTAAGGTTTCTTAGCGTATAACATATTGTTACTAAATCTCCTTTAGTACAACAGTACCGAAAGAAAAAACGAAATTAAATTCCCATGTTTGGTATTTCTCGTAAAAATACTGAATATATGGAATGAAATCCAAACCTTTAAAGAACAGTTTATTTTATCATCTGATTTCGGGCAATTTTGAAAATTTGGTCTTCAATGGCAAAATCATAGCAAGGCAGATGTTCGTAGTAAATATGCTAAATCTGAAAGAATTTGTCCGATTAAAATGGGCACGTTTATAAAATAACAGCCCTTTACTGCCAGTCTGTTCCTTTTAGGATTGCGAACAAGACAAATCAATAATACAGTTGGCCTGTAATAAAAGATTTTCTATCGGGCCTAAAGAATACATTCACAGCTTAGAGATACGATGCAATCTGCGTGATAAAAAATGAACAGTTACCTACCACACTCAGAACGTTCTTTCTCTTTGAAGAAAAGTCGTCTTTCGATATGATTAAAATTAATATATTTGATATCAAAAGTTTCGAAAGATGGTTTAGTTGAGTTCAAAATGTTGAAACCATCATGATCGATTAATTGATAGATCAAACAGAACAAGGTTTGAATAATGATGAACGACCCATGCTAATCCACGTTTGACGGGGGAGATAGAGTAAGCAAATTCGTATGCAGGTGCCCCACAGAGTTTCACACTTTAATTTCATTGTTTGTAGGAGTTATACTGCCATGTATTTGGTCGTTATCTAAAATTAATTCCGAGAATATTCTAAATCTGAGAAATCCAGGCTGGAAACTAAATAGCTTACAACAGACCTTTTTAATTGACACGATTTGACGCTTAGAGCAAGCGGTTAAATCTGGTAAATTATCATTATTTGAAGTGTAAACAATAATAATCAAATCTGAGGTAGCCCACTGATGAAAATATTTAAAGACGGATGGGTTACCGTTACACTTCTAGAAATACATCTGAGCCTGTTTTCTCGTGGTCTGATCGAAGTCGTGGGGATCGTCTGAAACAATGTTTATTCCATTTATATAAAATACTAGCTCCGAGCAACGCAAAGCTACTGTTTTCAAGTGAAAAAGAGTCCAAAGAGTTCCTGTATTTAGTTTAGTATCATCTTGTACATAAATGAAATCGCAAGTTACAAATATCTAAGCTCGTATTCCAAAGCATTTTCCCCAACAGTGGTTAACCGACCGACAAAACCCCCGTGATTTAAAATGATCGTTAACTAACATACCTGGTAGAGCGGGTGCTTTGCCGCCAGGAGGCAGGAGGGGCTTTCTTGGTACTGGCTGTCAAGATAAAAATAAAAGGTTTAACAAGTTGATAAATGAAACAAAAGATTAATTGTTCATCATCCTAGCTTAGCTGGTTTCAATTGCAGAAATATCGACTTAGCAACGCTGCATTTTGTGGTGCAAAACATTCAATTCTAAGTCTCCGCTTTTAAAAGCGTTCTGAAAACCTCAGAAATAGTTCATCATTCCCTCAAAAAACGTACGAGGATTCCAGAAGAACAAAAGGGTTGGTAGAGGAATCTACAGATTCATTTGGGAGCAAAAGGCTTCACCAAAAGTATACCAGATTTTTGAGAGTTATTCTCCTCTTGGATTTGAGGCTTTCGTGACAGCCATCCATGATATTTTGCACTCTCTGTTTATTTTGATTCGACTGAGTGCATTCAGAAGTCTGAAACTTATTCTTGAAAAGTGCAAAAACACTTTTTCATTGCTATTAAGCACCTGAATCATTTGCCAACTAAATTCGAACTTGCAATTCGACTTCATGTCGTCTACGTAAGAGGCAACTTCAACAGAAATGTCGTTTAAAAACTTTTCCTAGCCTTGGAACAGCGTATCAAGCTGCCAAGCCTAGCCCCAGCGAATCCACAAGTTAGACTTTAGAGCTCGCCAAAATGCTTGATGATCCAATAAGTTGTGATAGCAAGCAACAAAGCAGTTCTTCCAAATGATGAACACTTAAAGCATATCATACGACCATTCCATAAATGCTGTGATGTCCTCTGCTAAATTAAATGCAGTTATAGCTAGCCTATCTTCTTAAAATCAGCGAACTGTTGCAAACACTGAAGAGTGGACAACTGCAATCTATGAACATGCTTGACTTTGTAAAATGACACTCTAAATTTCTTGTCTTCCATATCAAAATATTTGTCTAGGAGCTCTTCAGTAAGTGCATTCTCGTCACGTGCAAATATAGCTTTCTGCCGAATAAGGGAACTGTCAAATTTTGAATAAATAAAAATAAGCCTCACAATTTCCATTTGACAGATATCTCCACTATTAAGCTCTGAAATAATACCACATATGTATCTTTATAATTGCTGGAAGGCAAAATAGCTGCAGAAATTTCATCAACATTTTTATGTTTGTTTGAAGTTTTTTTTTTAACACCATTTTGTTTTTTGTGGTAACTCATAATTATATTCTAACCACAACTGGCAACCATAATGGAATGAGACTGTCACACTTTTCTCAAGACTCTGATTCAAGAGAACCTTTCCAAAACGATCCATACTAAATAACCGCATACCAAAAAACCTCTCTGATCACACGGTTTACACTGAATTAAAAAATGACGTGCCAAAAATGCTTCACATTGTAATTCTGTATTCTGTATTCTGTAATTCTGAATTTGAAATAAGTTATGAAACTTGAAGTTGTTCTATTTCTTATTATTTTGTTTCACTTATTGAAGAAGATTGGGGAAGACAAACGTCCCTAGGCCGAGGTGCAACAATAACACTTTTTTTCGATGTTAGTTCTATGTTCAAATTCGTTTGCTCGCCAAATTGATTTATTGGAAATTAGGTGTGAAATGAAAATGAAATCTTCTCAATGAATAGAATTCAATCAGTCGTTGAACAGGCCTCAGAGGTGAGGTGTAAGCTCCAGCCAAAATGAACACTAAGAGCAATGAGTGAAAGAAATTATGGCTTAGAACTATTTTAAATCTAATAAATAGTTTATGATGCAGCACTTGGGATCAATTCTTTCGAATTCGATACGATACAAACCAGACGAAGAAATTAAATTGTTATCATCTACAATAACAAAATTTACCTTGTCTTTAGGTATTTCTTCTACTTGCAGTGGAGCAGGTTCAACAAAATTATTTGGAAAAACTCCTGATTTGTTATTGGAAGTTCCTTCCCACCATCCTTCGCAAACATCTTTGTCTGTTACTAAAACGATGTCACCTTGTTTTAAGGCCAGTTCGTCGTCATTCTCAGGAACGTAATCATGTAATGCTTTGTATCTCTCCAATGATTGTTTTGAAGTTGCTGCAAAATAGAATTTAGTAAGCATTAAAATTACTCACAAAAATAATGACCACCTTCGTTTGAGAGCTCTCTAAAAATAATTCAAACAATAGATCTTGGATATACTCTAACTAACGAAACCATCTGTTAGATGCCTATTTTTCATCTGATATCAGCGACAGAAAGATTAAGAAAATTAACTGCCCTGCATTTATCAGAAATCTGCAAAACAGGAAGCAGGGATTGAACTTTCTCCATGAGTAGAATGCTGCTTGTCAAAGAGAACAGGCTAAGGCTTGAGTAGGTTGCTGCTGCAACTGGTATAAATGCAAACAACAGTCGCTATGAAGAATTCAAAATATGAACATGGCTCCGTTTCTAACCGTGCGTTCTATGGCTTTTGTACTGTGGAGCATAAGAGTTTGATCTATATTTCAATGACCATAATTCAAAAAGGTATATTTCATAAGAATGGAAATACTTACCATCTTCTTTAGGTGGGGCAGGAGCGTTTCTCTTTGTAGCACTACCCTAAAAAGCAAACAGAGACATTTTCCAGAAATAAAAAGGAACATGGTGAAAGACTCCACCCTCAGCCCTTTCCCGCAAGACTTTAAATTATGCTTTCAGCTCTGTTTGATCATTGATTTTGGTTGTCAACCAAAAACAATTTAAGATATCAATTTAAGAGTCCAAGTCCTTATGCTCCTGGAAATTTCCAGCTGTAGAAAGAACTTTAAATAGCTGGCATCTGACCTTGCCTGTTAAAATACTGTTCTAAGTTTCGAAAATGAAAGTTGCTACCAGACTGACAACCTGATTCCTTGTATTTGTTCAATGTTTTTAATCTGATGTCTTTATTTTTCACTCATACAACGACTCCCAACCAAACAGATACAAAACAGAGAGAGACTAAAATCTTACGAGAGATCTGAAGAAAAACTGAGCATCTTCCATCCTTCGAGCGTTGAAAGAAAAGTCAAATGTCGCTTTGAACGTTGCTTTGAACATTGCTTCGCTTCGAAAAGTCAAACTTTGATCTAATCAACCAATCAACGCCAGGAATAGGCATGTGGTATGACCTTATCAAGAAAGTAGCGATCTGATTGGTCCCGCCGTAAAGGCATTGGAGATGGCCTAAATTAGTCTGTGTTTTGAAGCTGTATGGTCATGAGTGTCAGTTTGAAGCCATAGCATCATCCAATTCAATGCGGAAAACTGAGACTCATCGTCATAAGTCTACCTTGCTACAACAAAAAATTAAAGAACTTACATCGGGTAGATCTCTCTTTTGAGCTCCAGGTGGTAGTGGCATTTCTCGTTTCCCTAATGGTGGAACTTTCTGTGTTGGTTTATTCTGCTCTTCAACTTTAGCAGGAGCTTTTTTACTTTCATCTGTCATTGAAACAGGTCTTAACTTTGTCTTGAATAAATCAGCACTGGATATTCCAAAACCCATCACGCCACTGGGTTTTGCTTTCTTGACTTCTAAAACAGTAATAATACATTCATACGATTTATCTTATAATAGCAATGCAATTTGTCTTTAAGCCTTTGATATAAAAGCTTTTAAGAATTTTGAAACAAGCATAATTTTTGAGTCCTTTTTTATCCATAAGAATTCAATCTATGCACAAGGCCTCCCTTAGTAAAAAAATGCACTTTGCGTAAACTTTGCATTTGAGAATTTGCATTTAGCAAATAAACTGTTACAAACTTGTTTGGTGCAAATTTCAAACTCTTTACAAACAACAGACCTTCTAGTCATTCTGAAAAGAATCAGAATCGAACAACATAAAAATGTATAAAAATAGCGCTCAATCCAGGCTCTTTTGTAAAATAGCTAAAAGGTCCATTCATGAACTCTTAAATCTGAAACATACTTGAAACAAACTTGCACAAAGTTGCTGCAAATTATATGCAAACTAAATACAAACCCCATTGTTTACTATGGGCTATACTAACAGTAAACATGCAAACCTTCATTAACAGACTAAGCCAATACAATGTTTGATTTGAAGTAAATTAATTTGGCACCAGGATGGGGTATTGTTAATTTTCTTCTTCCCCACTTCGTATACAAAGTTTGCTTCCATGGAAGTTGCTGTAGTACTTTGTAAATAGCGTTGCTAGCAACTTTGCAAAGAATTGATTGATCTGACAAAGCCAAGAAGCATCATAAAAAATATGCAAATTACCCTCTTCTTCCATTGGTTTTTCATCAAAATTAATCAGTTCATCCGGGTTGGCTGTTGGTTCTTTTGGAAGCAGTGGCCTTCCTGGAAGAGCAGGTCCTTTTGTCGAGTCATTAGATGCAGGACTTTTGATAAGTTCAACAAAATTTGAAGGAAATGCTCCTTGCTTGCCGTGGCAAATACCTTCCCACCAACCTTCATCTTCTTGTTTTAGTATTTGGATGATGTCACCTTCTTGCAATTCCAGTTCATCTGGTTCAGCAGGATGGTAATCAAAGGTGACTCTCGCCGTCGGCAATGCTGTTATAAAAATTTATCTTTTTTGAATGATTTCTTCATGATTTGAATGATTTCAAAAATTGATAAAATTTGCATGGGGGTGTTGCCATACTTTATCCTTTGCCATACTTTATTATACGGATTTTATCCTAAGATCTTGGGAATTTTCAAGTGTGATGGGATTTTTCTTGGGATTTTTTTGGCAAAAATGCCTTGGGAAAAATCTTGGGATTTTAGAAACAATCTACCAATGATATTGCCTTGACTAATGTCATCCATTTTATTTTGGGATTTTTTACCCTCGTTTTGGGAAATTTTGATTATTCTATCTGGCAAAACTTACGCTGGGGTAAAATGGAAGTGTTGATTGCTGGAAATAGTAAGATTGGGAAGTGATAAATCAACATTCATGATGTCAAGGAGGGTAATTCAAACAGCTTATATGAAAGGAAATCTGTGAACGAAAATTTTAGCAAAGTTTATCCACATTTTTTACCCTTCTCGTTTTACCAAAAGCCTACCGATTTGACCCCCAGTGGATCCTACTTGTTTAGTTATTAATGTGAAATTTTATGTGGTGGAATCCAAAATATATGAACTAAAACCAAAACTAAAACTGAAACTATTCAAAACGTTGAAGTCTGTTATCATTCTCTGGAAAATAGCACTTCCTGTACAAAATACAAGGCTAAACTTGGCCTTGTACAGGCCAAGTTTTAGCCTTGTAGCAGGGATTGTGACCTTGTTATGACCTTGTTCTAACCTTTGAAGAAACTTACAAGGCTGTCAGTAAGATTCCAAGTTACAACCAGTCTAACACAAGGTTTCCAAAAGACGAATTAGCATTTTTCTAGCGACTTACAAGGTTACAGCAAGGCTTTTCTATGCTAGAACTCGGTTACAAGGCCATAACTACAAGGCTTGTACATGGCTATTACCTGGCCTTCTATTTTCATACAGGTTGTGACAATGGGTAAACTAAATATTAGGAAATGAAAACTTACATGGAGCAGTTTCTTCTTCAATAACTTCAACAAAATTTTCAGGAAAGACACCTCTTTTACCAAGAACTTCTCCTTCCCACCAACCTCCATCTTGTCTATCAACATTTATGACAATATCACCAACAGCCAGTGTCAGTTCATCATCTTGTAATGCGTCATAACCAAACACAACTTTAGCTTTTACAAGCACTGAAAACAGAGCAAAATTTGATTATTTTCTGATCCTTGAAGCTGCCACTCATAGCTTATACTAATCAATCTCCAATCAATCTATTTTACTAAAAGCCCCATTACTGGGAGAAAATAACCTCACTTTGCTGTGATAGGATGCTTTCAGATGTGGACACTTTGCCAAATATTAGGGGTGAAGCTATTGCTTCAGCTAAAGCATTGTTTATTTATATCGCTTGGGGGTGTTCAAACCCCCTTGCCCCCCCCCCAAGTGTCTGCCACAGAATGCCTTGTTGAAATCATACTCTCACAGTCAAACCATTGTTAAAATCAGATTGCAACTGCCTTTGGGGGTTTGTTGCAACTGGGACATTTTTTATGGACAAGATGTGGGATCTCAGCTTGTCAAGACATTTTCTTTGAATATAGTTGCAATTATCCGGGATAGGCAGACAAGTTATACAACACATATGCATTCGAGGAATTCATGGTTTTGCTCTTTGGGTTCAAATGCAAAAGGCAGCTTTGGCAAACGTCACAAACTCATCTACTCCAATGGGACATTTTTTATCCCAGCAAAACTACAGATTTCCCCATGCATGCAATCAGGTCCTTAAAACTCATCAGTATACGCAAAGACTGTGCATGTTTTCCTAGTTGGTTTGTGGGCCAGGATAAAAGTTTCTGTGCACAGTCCAGTCCACAGAGTTTGCACTCTTCAACCACATTTCCAATACTGTGTAAGGAGAAATTCATTTTGTTCTCTATTGTCTTTTTTGAATTGCCTATTGAAAATCTTAGTTGGGCAAGTGCTATACTCTCTACATCTGTCTGTAGTTACTGGAAAATAACAATGGTGCACAATTTCTACAAGGGCCAAACTGGAATGTATGGTGCACCACACATACCTAATCTAAACAATGGAAATAACAATAGAGCAAAAAAATTGGCGTATATCTGTGGCGCATGGCGCACCCAGAATTCCACATAGGCACAAGGGCAATAACCAAATTAACTGTTCATTTTTGTAATAATTGCTCATTTTGGTAATCTTTTCTATTTTTTATCAACTTTGTTATTGGTAATCACAGTCACCAATAGTGTTCACTGTGCAGGCAGCACAAGAGAAGTCAGGGAAAATGAACATTATAAAAGATAAAATATATTAATAACAAAATTGATAAAAAAGAATAGATTACCAATTAACAAATATCATAAAAATTAATGGTTAATTGGTTTCCCTGTGCAACTTCTTGAAAAAGAACATAATAAGACAAAGAGGTCATTCAAGGCATCCACATGAAAACAAAGAGCCAATTAGGATAAAACCATAAATAACCAGGCAGGCAGGCCAATTTGTTGGACAGTTCCCTATCTGGATTGATCTTGGTTGGCTTTTTATTCTGCCCTGCACTCGAGCTTCATTCAAAACAACAGAGCAACGTTGCTGCATATTCGCCCTTACTTTCCTTTACCACTTTCATTCGAGTGCAAGAAGAACGAAGAATGCAATGCCACACAGCTAGAACTCCATCTTGCCCATATCTTGCCCTTGCCTGTCCCTGGAATTTGTCGTGTCCATTTCCCTGTATTAAAATACTTCCCTTGCCTAGTTCCTTAACCAGATATACATAATAATTGGATTAAACTATCTGAAGAACCTCGCGTTGAGCCTTGACCATGTCAATGTAAGATCTGAATTGAAAAGATCAAATAACATCTCACCCATCCTTCGCTTCGGCAAATTGGCTTGAGTTACACGAATGCTTAGGCCCACAGCTCTAACTTGATATTTCTTCGATAAACACGCGATCTTCGGCTGCTACAAGCTTTACTTTCTCGTGTAGAATAATTAATAACTTCTCAAGTATTTAGCTAGCTATAAAAGTATATATTCAGTGTCAAAATGATCAATTAAATCGAATTTTGCTGCGATGTTTTGCAGAGCCGCCTCTCGGCCTACTTCCTGGTAGTTGCCGCTTTACTTTAAACACACAAAAGCAAATCAGGGGGTACTGATAGCAATCAATAAACAACTACACGTCTTTACCGCCAAGAAGAAACTCAAAAGAAACTCCAGTATTGGGAAAATGTAACATAAGAAACTATTTATTTTGATGAAGAAAATTCTCACCATAACTTCATTTTGTTAACATAACTGCATATGTATTTCTGAAAGAAAGATCAAGCCATTATAGAACCAAACGGTTCTTAATTCGACTGGAACATTTTTGTACTTAAAGGTCTTGATTTTTTTCTTGTCCTTGCAATGCACGAATTATGATCTAGTCTCTAATACCTCTGAAGATAAGGGAATAAGCAATATTTTCTCTGGTTTGGGGGTTTATGGCTCCATTATGATTCAAGGATATGGTTTGGTTGCTCCCCCGTCAGAGTTAGTCAACATGACATTCTTATGCAAAGCTGAAGAAGCTGTGGGGGGGGCTTGGGCTCGAAGGAGATTGGAACGAGTGGCGGGTAAACAAACAAGCCTCGCGTACCATTTCTTCGATGGTGGAAATTCATGGACCATGAAAATGGCGGCAACAAAGAGGGCAACCAATAGATGGCACGTACAAGGCATGATGGTTGGAAAAGAGCCTTTAAGCTAGTCTTCGTATTTTCCTGTCAATAACGATTATTATACATTCATTTTAACGGTTGCGAAAGTACTTTCATAGGACATCATGCAACTATAGCATTTAGCATGAGAATTAGAAAGAATAACAATCGTGAATTAAGACATATTCAATATTATTCCAATTACATACGATCCACTACTCTACTTTCCACTAAAATTGAAATGCATATCAACAATAATAAATAAAACGATGGCAAAACTACATTTAAATAGGATATAATAATATATTTCCAAGTTTTATACTATCAATGATTAACTGCACTAACTGTACATAAATAACACAGTTCACGTTCTCCAAAATTTCCATCATTCCAATAAATCGAACAGTTTTACCATATCACCACAAATATGGAAAAAACTTGAAAAGTAATATTGGTGTTGTCTTGGTTTCATCGATATGAAAATATAACAACAAGAGAACTCAACAATGCCTTTAATGCATACTGTTCTTAAGCTATACTTCCACAGTTGGTCGGTCAAAGGAAGGGTCCAATAAATTAAGAAGTTACCAGTCGTTCAAGACGTGAGTTTAAATGGAGCCATACTGTCTTCTGGGGGACAGGGAATTGCGCAGAACCGTAGCTAAATTTATTTAGGTGTAGTGATCATAAACTTCGAACTGAGACTGGGCATAGGGAAAATATTACCAGTCGTTCACGACGTGAGTTTAAATGGAGCCATACTGTCTTCTGGGGGACAGGGAATTACGCAGAACCGTAGCTAAATCTATTTAGGTGTAGTGATCATAAACTTCGAATTGAGACTGGGCATAGGGAAAATATTACCAGTCGTTCACGACGTGAGTTTAAATGGATCCATACTGTCTTCTGGGGGACAGGGAATTACGCAGAACCGTAGCTAAATCTATTTAGGTGTAGTGATCATAAACTTCGAATTGAGACTGGGCATAGGGAAAATATTACCAGTCGTTCACGACGTGAGTTTAAATGGAGCCATACTGTCTTCTGGGGGACAGGGAATTACGCAGAACCGTAGCTAAATCTATTTAGGTGTAGTGATCATAAACTTCGAATTGAGACTGGGCATAGGGAAAATATTACCAGTCGTTCACGACGTGAGTTTAAATGGAGCCATACTGTCTTCTGGGGGACAGGGAATTACGCAGAACCGTAGCTAAATCTTTATAGGTGTAGTGATAATAACCTTCCAATTGAGACTGGGCATAGGGAAAATATTACACCAGATGAAGTGCCATGCAAGTGCCTTGTTTGTACAAGCGGCTACGTCGAAAATGAACAACACTTTCTAGTAGATTGCCAAGTACTCTAATATTCGTAAAGAGTTTTTTATTATGGTCCAGCAAGATGTTTTTTTGTTTACTCGCATAGATTCTACATATAAATATATTTACCTTCTCTCCTGTGAAAACAGAGTAAGATTGGAAAAGGTCTCACGAAATATCAGAAAACAGCGTTTGAAATGATACGAATACGAAAACGAACTGATACGTTATTAAGATCTACGTCCAATCCAAAAAATAATGAGATTACAACGAAATTGAGATTCTCATCTACATTAAAAAATTGATTATATCTTTTCTGAAGTTAAGTTAAAATTTAAGTTTAGTTCAGTTTAGGTTTTTCAGTTGAAAGTATACTCCTGTAAAAGTGAGTGAATGAATTAAATAATACTAATTGATGATAGTATACTTTCTGTCCCCTGAAAGACCTTTACCCGTTCTACAAAAGAGCCTGGATCGAGTGATATTTTTATATATTTTTTGTACGATATGTTTGATTGGGTGGCGTAAGAGCTTCCATCACCGTTGTACACATTCGAAAATTCTACAAAAGGATATCGTTCGATTGAGGCTCTTTCTCAAAACAGCTGAAAGGTTTTTCAAATATTTAGCATTTTTTGCCGACTCTGCATTACACTGCGAAATTTCAACAAATTATCATCAAAAATATGTACTCCAAGGAAACTTAACTAACAAAGGGATATATTGCGAAACATTCTCTCCAGGAAAACTACACACTATGGCCAACGAATCTATTTACTTTACAACTTAACTTCAAAAAGAAAAAGAAAACCAAAATTACATTTCAACACTTGTAGCTTTACCATCTCTAAACACGACGATACTCGGCCGATAGTCACTTTTGCAGTTACAATTACATTCAGTGGGACTTGGCACTGATTCTTTTTCGATCGGTTCTTGCTTTATCATCAACAAATTTTGCAGCAATTCCGGAGATGTTTGTGTTTCAGCATTTACCATTCGCTTGTGTGGCATTACATGGTCTGGAATATGGACCTTCGGAGCCAAGTATGGAGATGGTGGTGCTTTTGAGTAAACGACGCTTTTTGAAGTTTGGACGTGATGATTTATAGCAGGGACAGTAATATAGACCGTACCAGAGGGTGATCTCGTGCTAGCCATAGCATAAGGACAGTTACTTCCAGGGCAGTCCTTGCCAAGGTAGCATCGGTCATCGACAGGCTCCCTCCTGATCATACAAGGGACCATTCCTGGGCTTCTTCGTCCGTCTCTTATGCATCTGATCTCTCGTTCATATCGTCCATCACATTGAGGTGCATTGCAAGTTGGGCTCTCCACCTCACGATACCTTGAAGACAATAATAAAAAAGGAATTAATGAAACGTCAAGAAAGAAGTTCGGAATACCTTTACTATCTTTATCCATAAGACAAAAAATTTTTCCACATTTTAACTTTTTTAGTGGAAACAAAAAGAATGGTCGAGATACGGACAGCAAGAAAGGAAGATAACGGATTGGAAATTTTTGACGTTAAACCATGAATTTCATTAGCAGTTTTGGTTGCTTTGACCATTGTGAACTCTGAAGCTCGATTTTCTTAAATTAAGACAGGATGATAAAACAGTTTTGAAAGTAATTAAAGACCCGTTGCTAACCATGACCCTTTCTGGCGCCAAATTCGAATTTCATATTATCCGAGAGTAGTTTTTGGCCTAAGTTCTCTTTGTCTTGCTTTTCATTCGGCCCACATAGGATCACGGTTGACAATACGTCTTTAAACAAAAGCTATTCACCAGCGCATGCTCTTTTTCAAATAAACTTATCTGTTTCGTCAAAATTTCCATTACCTGTGTTGTTTTTGTGCAAATAATGTTCTATAGAAAGAATTTTGAGACAGACTGGAGTTTAATGGGTCAGTTTCAACCATCATGCCTTGCGAGTGCCATCTCTTGGTTGGCCTATGTTGTTGCCATTTTCATTTTCATGAGAGGCTAGAGACATTGAAGGACATTTATCGTAGTATTGTAGAACCACCTCTAAACTATTGCTGCTCCGTTTGGGGCTGTAGTGGTATTACTAGAATAGAGTCTCTACAAAAACTGCAAAACAGGGCTGCCCGAATCGTTACTGGTAGTCCTTATGATGCACCATCTGTGCCGTTACGCAAAGAACTAGGCTGGTTGTCCATCAAAGAAATGATTTTGAAAGAAACATCTACTATGATGTACAAATCTTTAAACGATCTAGCACCACAGTACATCAGTGAGCTTTTCGTAAGACTATCAGATTTCCACACTCGTGAGCTAAGAAACACTAAAAATGATCTTCCAGTACCGTTAATGAGAACAGTAAGTGGCCAAAAGGCATTCTCTTACCGTGGTACAAAAGTGTGGAACATGCTTAACGACAATATCAAAGAGGCTCCCTCGGTCTACTCTTTTAAATCAAGGTTGAGACAGTTGGGGTACGAAAATCTTTAATTTTGTACAGATATTTTTTGTATTCAGGTGTAAATTTTTATCTAATTTGCTTATATGTATTATATTAGGAACTTTACTTTTGACAGGGCCAAATTGTAAAACAATATTTATTGAATTTTGTACCCTGTATAAATATGTTTAAAATATGAAATATGAAATATGAGTCATACATTGGCGATAACAAAGGCCATCCCGGAGATGGCACGAGATGGCACCTGCAAGGCATCCTGGCTCTCGTTGCCAAAATGTAAAAACCCTGCAAACATAAGGGACGTGTCCATTGTTTTCTGCAATTTCTTTGGGGGCTTCAGCTTCACCCAAGGCACAAAAAGTGACCGTTAAAAATCTATTCATATCCGAGCAATCCTAGGAGTGATATGAATGTTTGCTTTGTTCCTCTGCAAAGTACAAAGATTTATCTTCAAGACAACGCTTGATTTGTTGAGCAACAGATCGAAAGTCTGTGTAATATTGCCTTTCGAAAACTGCAAAATCAATGTTTCAACCGAAATATGGAGACGGACCCCCTTTAGGTCTTATTCCAAACCGTCTAAACAAATTCATAATATTCACCTTGGCGTTTCCTGGTACGTAGTTCTTTCAGGGTACATTGGAGAGCTTTCACCACCTCCTTTGGGGGACAATTCCTTCGAGATAACAATGGGTGCTGGTCTCAATAATCGAAGACGTTTTTCTGTTGGTGTGGAAGGTTCGATACGTTCGATACGTTCTACAGCCATCGATGGATTCATTGGTCCATTGTAGACTGATCTTCGAATTTTCTCATTACGTATACTCATCAGCGCAGCTCGAATCTCATTGGTCGGCACAAATTTGTAGACGAATCGCTTTCCATTGACCTAATATGGTAGTAAAGAGTCTCAAATTAGGTCTCACATGAAAATGCTCGCGAATAAAAACAATTGAACAGGTTTTCATGAACAATTTCGCGTTACCGCATGAGACAAATCATATGACACAAGAATCAAATGTGAAATATAAACTAAATACATATTATTTCTCTATATATACTGACATTAATTTCTTCAGGAAAGTGTAACTGGCCCGTCTTTTGTATCCTATTTATAGGTGATGTAAAAGTGAGTTACACCAATATTGGCATATCAATGGATGGATGTTTCTATTGGCCTAACATCAATGTCAAAATTTCAGTGTTGAAAATAATAATAATAATACGAATTTGTATACAGGATTCAACACTTCAATGTTTCTGCTGTTATCAATGTTGACAAACTTCTAAAAATCGTCGAAAATATAATTTAACGATCTTTTAGCTTTCAAGAAAGTTTCAGAACAGCAAATTTTCTCAGCTATCGATTGATGCCAAATTCGTTGAAGTAGAACATAGGAAATAGGAGTGACGCACGATTAAATGCCAACTAATATAAAATTTGACACAGAATCTAAATTATGCTACTTAGTTACTTTACCTTCTTGATAATGTTTTTGCTGTAATAATATCTCAATGCACGACTCAGTTTATCATAATTCATCCCTTCTTTGTGTTTACGATGTCCCCATCGCCTTGCAACTTCCTCGCTATCATTTAGTTTGAATTCCCCATTTGATTCGTCTGTCCACTCTATCAAACTGATACATGATTCGTCCATTAATAATTCCAATAGAAATTCCCAGAGATGTACCGAACGTCTTGCCCCTGCGAAGGAAAACAGCAGTTTAGAGTGAGCAAGCTCAAGTCTGGAACACAGGCAAGCTCAAATATACCATGAATATACCTTGTATTCAGAACAAGTCAAAATAAGACCAAGCTTCACGCTAGCTTTGCGTTCGTGTGGGGCTCGTACACGTATGTTGGGTAAGGTATCGGTTCGTAGAATCATAATAATGATCCAAACACCTCCACAATTCACTGGGCCTAAAGATATAAAGGGCTGCATAACTTAGCTGCTTAGATGGACCTGGATCAAATCGTTTCGGTTGGATGACAAGGCAGGTTTTATCGTTTCATAGAAGCTGAACGAAAAGAAACGAAAACACTGAGAAAAACGACAAAAAGGACCAAACCAAACATACAACAAAAATGAAACTGTCTTGATAATCCTTGCCTGAATAATATGTCTTATGAGATGAAAAATGTTCTGACTTGGGTAAGAAAAAACCAGAAATTCTACGCCATAAAATCAACGTAACTTGATGCAAAATGACCCCAATCCTTCTTGTCTTAAATTTCATTATTCTAGTTTCGTGTCTGTTTCATGTTACACATAATAAAGGTGGTGCCTCACCAGCGCAATTAAATGATGAAGATTGAAATATTTTTCACAAATGAAGGAAACAATTCATGATAAGAAAATTGTTGTGAGCAAATAATGGTGGGTGTTATTTGATGAGTTCAAGCAGGAAAACGAAATGCTTCCGTCTGCTTGAAAAAATGAAAGAATTGAAGTGGTACGCGGGCAAAACGAATTCGTATTTGGCTGTTTGACACTCCAAGTTAGCAAGCCAACTACCGTTTACCGTTATAATTATGCTCAAAATAGTTTGTGAAAGACAATTTTTACTTTCTCTAAAAGCATGAAACAATGAGCAAGGACATGAATAAATTTTCAGATACTGTTGCTATATTTGTTCAAATAAAAAAATTCAATTCCCAGGTCAAGGACTCCAAAACTGAGGAAATTTCAAAAACTGGAAAAGAAACAAATAATCCAGTTCTCTATAATAAAAAAGTTGATAACACAATTTGCCTTAAAGGGAATGTAAGCATTTAAAAGTGGCTCAGGCCACTTGCTATCAACTTGTAGCCTATCAGATATCAGTATTTCCTGTTGACGTCGATCGGTTACCCAAATATGGTGCGGCACGTGTCAGAGCCTATTGTCTTTGTGAGGTTATTTTTATCAAAAGCTTATATATGCTTACATCTCCTTAAAAATTGTATCGATGTTCATGAATTATTGCAAAGGATTAAAGTAAATGTGTAGCTAAATTAAAATAAAGTATGGAAATTTAGTATAGAAGATCAGAAATTGATACATTTACTTTGAAAATTATAATAGGAGTGACACAGTAAGACCGACTACACTTTTTTGTTGATCAGAGTTTCATGCTATAATGCAGCGGCCATTTTGACAACTGAAAACTCTGCTCAATTTTAAGTTTTTATACATTACATATCATGATGATATAATCTTATTATGACCATTCTTTACTTGGGAACTCTTTTGAAATTAACTAGATAGTATCAATTGATTTGATAAGAAATTGACAGTTTCATTTATCGTTTGTTGATATGTTGCAAAACCATCTATCTGTATAGTATAAAGCACTTAAGAAATAAAGATAACTGTCAAATACAGCATACTCAAACTTCCTAAAACTTCAAAGCTTCATTTCTATCAATAACTTTTATCAATATATTCACTTACAAGGTACTTCGTGTCTACTTTTTCCTTCAACAGTCATCTTGCTTCGTTCACAAATCAATTTTTCTTTCGATATATTAAAACACGTTCCTCTCTCTTTCTTTTCCAACTGAACTAACACTGCACTCTCTCGCTTTGGTCTTTAATGCTCTGAACCTCGTACGCAAACAGTAGGCAAACAGGAAGATTGTCTGGGTTTCAGTTCCGTTTACGCTCGATTCTTTTTAGAATTTGTTTGGGGTTTTTGGAATTACGGCTTTCTTTAAGTTAATCGGATTGATAAGTTCTTTATTTGGTTTAAGGGAGAGCATTTTCATTCATTGTTCAAGTCCTTGCAATTTCTTTCCAGTATGGCTGTTAAATTTTACGACAAAAGTAAAACAGTAAAAAGTACTGCAGTGTCTGTTATTGAACAGTAGTAGGATGGGTGTGTCCCGGGTGTGTGTGAAAGTCTTAGTTGGGTCTATCCCTACAAAAATCCTTTGAAAATCTCATCAGATAAATTGCGATCTTGGAGAACGGAAAAGGATTCGATGTGGCAGGCATAAGTCAATTTGGGGGCAAAAATCTTTCAAAAGTAGGCTTCGCGTACAAATAGAGTTTACTCGAAGCATAGAAATCTCGAAGGCTAGGGCAAAAGGGCAATTTTCTTTTTCTTCGACAAAAATGAACAGGAACTCACTGACAATAATTCAATAAAAGTTTAAGAAATTTCCATTTTGCAAGCCAGAATGACAATACCAATGTTCTCAAGCTAATTTTTTCCAGCAGAAACAATAGAAAGACGGCAAAAAAATCGAAAATATCCATAAACAATAGTAAATAACAATAGAAGATAACAATTGCAAGTGAACAATCGAAATTTGATGTCGTTGATCGTCACGTGATTTGCTTGATCACGTGGTTGTCATGTGGTCTGACAATCATGTTGTTTCAAGGTCCTTCTTTAGTTTCGAAAGGAATCACGATTTTCCTTCCAATTCAACCAATTTAGTTAGTTGACGGAGCTAAATAGAGGTCATCTGTAAAAAGGACAAAGAAACACCTACTCTCACTATTGTTCCTCCAGCCTAACAATATCCACGCACATGTAGAAATAATCTGGTACAATAGACAATAGGCTAAGTTTAGACCAGCTCTCGAGTTGGCCATTTCCCGGCTATTTATTCATGTGACCATGATTTATCTACGTCAACTAGCTTTGATGCAGATCCGTCACATTGGTCACATATTATTGACGAGAACATATTTGATCCTACGTTCATCCCACGGGTTGGATCACCCAAGGGTGGGCATGTACTGTAATTTTCATGGTCCTATGTATGTCCACGAGAAAAAATTAATCTACCCAGTTTCTGGAGAATTAATTTGATCTACTGTCCACCAAAGACTGGTTTTGGGGACAGACATTTGTAATGGAAACTTTTGCTAAATCTACTTGTGTTCAGCTCCTTTTAAGTCCAAGTTTGTATCAAACACCCATTTCTCCCACCATCTTGGTTCCACCTTTGTCTCTCCAGACACCTTTAATCTACCCAGTCTTAGCAAAACTGTTTCCACGTGTGTCCAAACTATTCCGAAAATAAACCAGTTTTTTAACTATCTGCCTCAAATTGTCCTCAAGATACAAGAAATAATCTGGACAAACCGTGTAAGTGGTTCCACCTCTGTCCTCTTTCAGGCATAAAAAACCGTATATACACACTATTTCAAAATGCGGCGTTTTTATTCGGGATTTGTCCAGAATTGCTTGAGAGATACCGTTATTCTCAATGAAATGGGAGAGGATCAGCAATTTCCAGGTTCAGGCATTAAAATAAGCCCACTTTTGGGGACAGAGATCGCAAAATATAGATAGTCCATACTTGCAATGTAAAATAAACTACTTTTAAAGGCCTATAAAAAAACCTGGTTTTGAGGACAAACATTGTCGAATTACGGACAAAATAAACCGATTTCTGGGACAAACATAGGACCACTGTCTCCATACCTACATGCCCACCCTTGATCACCATGCAAATTTCACTCGCACAAAAGATTAAATATGATGCATCGCATGGACGACTATACACTTCCGAAAGGACCCCGATGCGGACACATTTGGGACTCAGATAGTAAGGCTAGAACTGTCTAGAATAAACCTTTTAACTATTCTGCAATGACTTTAGATCGAACGATGCCTTTCTAAATTTCTATATGCAAGGTTCGATTGGAGCGACGTTTGAGCTTATGATACTCGTGTCCACATTCAAAAATTCTTCAAATGCAGAAAGATATCGTTCGATCCAGACTCTTTTGTACCGGGTGTCCCAAAAAAGTACTACTGTTTCAAAAATCACCAAAAATTTATCATCAAACTTTTGATGAAATTTTCTGTTTGAATTGCTTTGTCAAAGACCTAAAAATATTCACAGATGATAAAATGTTTGCTTTTGATACAGCAAGGTAGGAAATTTACACTTTTAAAAACCTTTTTTGAGTTTTTAAGCAAAATACTCAATCTTGCCTAAGAGTCAAAATTTTCAGATTTTTTATCATCATTGGAGTCTCCAATGATAGTGCGCATTTATTTCTGTATTTTATGACCATACTAGAGGCCTTACACAAATTGATTTGGCAATCATCAGTGCTTTTCGCAGTATGATTCAAAACCAGGTAGCCCTAAAAAGAGCTAAATTTGCTCATTTTTAAACCACTTTCAAGTTCAGCTATGTCTTGGAAAATAATTTGGTCTTTGATCTACTTGTCAAAAAAAGAAAATTGAAGATTGGCCGTGTAATCAAATTTTGGTAATTTTTCAAACGGGAGTAATTGGGTTTTGGGACACCTGGTAGAATAGCTGAAAGGTCTTCTCTCCAATGCAGAAGTTCCTCTATCATTTTGCATTGCAAGGATACCACGTAATGGAATTCCTGCCAAGGAGAACCTCTGTGTAGGAGAGGATGAAAGGTCTTCTGTTATGTTTCGCTTGAAGAACAAGAGTTAGTTAAGCTAAATTTTCCAAGTTCATCCGTAAGAAAGATGGCTAGCTGGCGTTTGATAACGGTTACGTAATAAAAGATGAATAACAGTATACTTAGTACCTAAATTTCTTTTTAGTTGGACCAAGGAAGAGTATAACCCGTGTCCTGTCAAATATCGCACGAAAACAAGAGACTCAGGTAAACAGGGTTTTCGCACTGCCAGCTAAATTTAAAATTATACTATAGCATTAGTTTAGTTTACCATAAAAACAGGCAAACAATCATGTGCGATTACCTGGTTTACGATTGTAACCAGCTAAGAATATCCCAGTTGATTCCCCAAGGAGGCCATTTCCTGCAAATGCAGAGAAATCGCTTTTAATTAACCGAATGCAACGCTGCAGTAGCGGGATTTACAATGCCTGCGGTCTTCAGTGCAGCCTGGGCCTGCAAGGGCCGTACAAAAATACCAAGGGCATTGTAAACCGCGGTACCACCCGAGCAAATTCGGTAAACGAAAAGCTTATTTATCACATGGCAGTTCATACAGCCCAAAGCACAGGGGTCAGTTTCGATATCTTTCAATATTTTCCTTCGTTTCTTATTTCTGATGCGCAGCGAATATTTTGGCCGATGCGAAGGAGAGCAGAAATGATGCGGAGTAAGAGAGAGAAAGCGAAGAGAGAAAAGAAAGAAAAGAGACAACCTCGTCCCCATGCCCCAAAAGGAGTCTACCGCCAAAAGAGACTCTCTTCCTCCTCCGCTTTACTCTCTCTTCCGCCGCATCATTTCTGCTCTCCTTCGCATCGGCCAAAATATTCGCTACGCATCAGAAATGAGAAACATCGGAAAAAAGAAAACGAAACAAATCAGAAATAAGAAATAAAAAGTATTGAAAAATATCGAAACTGATGCCCTTGTGATACGTGACGAAATAGCGGGCTGTATGAAGTTTGTGAGCTGAATGGGCGTATTTGGTATGGGGATTTTTTTTATATATATATACCATCTAAAAATTTACATAACAAATTGCTACCTACATTACTTAACCAACTTTACAACACTACGAGTACGATACCAAGAGGAGCAAATAAAATGTAAACCCTGAGGCCTTAAAAAAAATTGAAAAAGTACATTTGTATAAATTAGACTTAACTAGGAACAAAGCAAAAAAAGAACAGAAAAAAAGACTTCAGGAAAAAAACAAAAAAACAAAAAAAAAAACAAAAGACAACATAAAATAATAATAATTTTGCAAAGAAAATGAGCGTACTTGGTTGTGTGGCTTGTGACAAGTATGGGGATTTACACCCATCTAACTACCCTGGGAAATAAAATCGAGATGGCACCCAGGGTGCCATTTAACATGATGCTAATCTCACTCTGTGATTGGCTAGCTCAGAGAGCTTCTATCACTATTGTGCACATTCGAAAATTCTACAAAATGTAGCAAGATATCGTTCCATTCTGTTGTGTCTCTACACAACAGACGATTAAGCAAAAGATGGCGGCAATGAACTTTTTACCAAGATGCACTGCGTTCTTCAATAGAATTCCTATAAGATTTCGCAATTCGAACGCAATGCATTTTGGTAAAGAGTTCCTCACGGCCATGTTTAGCGTAATCGTCTATTCAGGCAGTTTCAAAGTTTCAAAAACTGTTTCAAATTTGCAACAACAACAACATCGATACTCTTTTAAAAGTCACATCCACGCATAATGACGTTAATCGGTTTGGACCAACGGAAGGAAGGCACAGATCAGTGGAGGAAGGTCGTTTCTTTCTACAATGATGGACGTTCTCGATGGTAAACGAATCGAAAGTGATAAACGTAGCAATAACTGATTGCAGAAATGACGCTATTTCTGTCTCAACACAAGCGAACAGCTGTTGGGGTGCCGTACGCCCCTGGGCGTACGCCCAATAGAATTTCGCACCCCGAAATAATGAAATCAAAAACTTAAAGTATGCCTATCAGGTCGGATAAAATTGTTTGTACAAATCGTCTTGGATGGAAGCTAAGAATATATTCGACGAACTTTCAACACTATCGCAACGTTACACTTACAGCCACGAAAAACCCTTGAAAGGAGGGTACAAAGATGTTAGATGCCCCACTCTGCAGGGCGTTGCACAACACGGAGTCTGGGTCGAGCGAATGCGTGACGTGTACTCCGGAAGGATGTTTTGCTTTCGTACACAAAATGAAACATAAACCAAGAAACATAAAGTACATGTATCAACCATGGTGAAACGAGTACCACGAAGCATGGGCTGCAGGAAACTGTGAAGTAAATATCTTTCTCTCTCTTCTGCTTATTGAATTGAATTGTGCGTTAAAAAGTGTATGGTACTTTGAGCGTCCACAGCAGTCCCATTGGTGGCGATAACCCACGGTATTCGTAGTAAGTCTATCAGTGATTTCAAAGAATTCAAGATTAAGGACAATACACAGTACTATGGTACAAGAAATGGTAAAAAATTAAAATCCTTACCCGTCATATTTAGCTTGATTCACGTCGTTGAATTTTAAATCTTCAATCTGGTCTGACCAATGTTTTTGTCCTTCTGGGCCTAGGGATGAACAGTCAGTATCAATCAATCAATCAATCAATCAATCAATCAATCAATCAATAGCCTGGTATCCTGGTACTTTTATTTCATGGGAACTTTTAGAGGCCGAAAACGCAAGGCCAAGAATAGGAAGAGTGAGCCAAGGACCAAAATACAGCTTAAACCAAAATACAGCTTAGCTGAGAGGAGAAAAGAAAGAGAGTCTTGAAAAATATTGAACAACAGGGAAAGGGACCAGCGTGTTTTCGACAAATAACAGAATACGCTTCTTAATTTTTTCACTCTTGAAACCTTGTCAGAAACTCATTCCTGATGGCTCTATTTTCAGCAATATTAATGGGGCATATCTCCCCAGTACTCCCTCTTTCCAACATTCTAACAATGTGACGGTGTCATTACGTTGATGGAGGAATATGGCTTGGGAAAGAGGTCGTGACGTTGAACAATCATATATCATACGTTTTCTTTGTGGTCCGAACTTCCTTCTCCGGTTGAGGCCAAACACAACTGTGGTTTTTAGCATTGAAAATCCGGATTCACTTGAACCAAATGAATTTAAAAAATGCTGACAGAGCGAGGGATCTTCCTGTTTTCAAATATCCATTGTAAAGCACAGTTTGTGGGCCAGGAAGTCAGGGCAACTCAGCAACAGGGATGCAAAATACCAAGGATTTCTCACATGAAAGGATTCTCTCGTTCATGGATTTAGTCTAATCATTTTCTATCCTATTTAAGAATTACTTCACAGGTATTCCCAAAATTAAAAAGAAATGTCTTATATGAAGGAAATCGTAATCTCGTTTAACTGGAAAGTAACCAGTTATCCTAATTTCCTAGTTTTAATGCTTACGGGAAAATGTTTAGAAATTATTTAACAGGCCTAATTAAGATGAATTGCAGCCGCCTACTACATGGAGTACCATATTGGAGGGATAAAGGGGCATAAAGGGTACAGGGAAATGGCACCCCTGCAAGTTTTTCAAAAGAACAGCTGTAATCTCAAAAGTGCCCTTGTACTCAGCCAAGAAGGCTTTGGAAAGTGCCCAAAGTGGTCTTATGCTACATCTACTGGTATGGGTGCAATGAGCTAGCATTTTAAAAGAGAGTGGCGTATCATCCATGTATCATCTATTCTATCTTTAGAGTAGAATGCACAATGAGATGAATTGATATCTTTGTGGGAACAGCCTTGCGAAGATGAGAAGATGATTTGCCCTTCTATCAATACCCAAGGGCATTCCTAAGATCGATTAGCCCACAGGCTATTCCTTTCTTGTGCCCAAAGGCAGCTTATGTATCCGGACCGGATGAACTTTCATTATATCCGGCTCAACATGAAATAAAATTCAACAGAATAAAATTTCTCTTCTTTTGCAGCTCAAACTTAAATTTTCTGGATATCTGTTCGTGAAAACGAAATACAGAACAATTTGTCGAATCACTGCACACTTGAAGACGCGCTTGAAGACTTTTCTTACCACCGTCGAAACAGGACTCGCGAATGGCTTGCGTATCATAACATGCTAAAAATATTAGCAATACTTTCAGTGTGAACTTAATTTCATTCGGATTAACCCAGTGATATGCCTGTGAGGGTGAGATGCAATTATTTCCGCCGCCATTTTGGCCTAAGGCCATCGAAACCCAACCTTGCAGACACACGTGCTTTCACAGCTGTTTGGAATGTGTCTGCATAGTTGGTTTTCAATGGCCTTAGGCCAAAATGGCGGCAGAAAGAACTACACTAAAGACTCAGCGAATCAACGTTGTTTAAACGCCAAATTACCAATGATACGCACTGATCAGTGAATATGTACTATTTCAAATTCTTGTTGAATAAAAATCAAATTCATCTGGCTTTTTTTGTCAATTTGATACGATCTCGTCAATTTTTTACATTGCGGAAATGAAAGGCAGACTTTGGAGATTAAAAAAATAGTCAGGGAGGACATGTATCTAGTCAATCGCATTACAAAAATATCCTGACTTAAAATTGATAATTTTTCATGCTTTTACACCTATCCTGGCTCCTGGCTTGATCCTGGCTGAAGCCTACCCAACAGCAGCGTCGACAAATTTTTGAGGGAAGGTTCGGCCCCGGGGGGGGGGGTACATGACTTGAGGATGGACGGGGGTCTGCCGCCCGGTTTTAGAAAGCTACCCTCTTCTAATTACCCAAACTTGCTTTTGATACCCACTTTTATGATGAATTTTGGCGGAAAACTGCCCATTTTAACCATTTTTCGCGAATCTCAGCGAAACCCTACCCTTGTTTATGGAAAATCTGCCGAAAAAGGACCCTTGTTTAGAGAATTTTGGGCCCAAAAACCCACCCATATGGGCGGCACATACCCGTACCCTAAATATGTTATGTACCTCCCCCGGGGGTTCGGCTTATTACTCAAGACGCAAATTAGGTTCATCATATTAGGCCCAGTTCACAAATTTTTCAAAAAGCTTCCATAAAGACTGTATAAAAAGGAAGCATGGATAATTAAAACACCAAGATTACCATGGACATTGAATAAAATAGTTAAACTGGATGAAATGAACGTCCGGTCCAAATAAGTCCGGATAATCGAGGTCCCGCCGTATATGTTTTGGCGGTCATGAGCCGCCGAGCTCGGGCCCCATCATGAATTTTTGCACAACAAAACAAGCCTTCGCAGGAAGTTATCCGGGAAAATTCTAGCCCTAAAGATATGTTTTCTGGACGACTTTGAATAACACTCGTTTCGAGCCGGAAAATAAATTGAGCAGGCCATTGCATGTATACTACGCAACCGACGCCTACCATTATTATTGCTTTCAATTAGAATGAAAAGAATGGAATTTTAAATGGCAATTCGGAAATTCTTCTGAGGTAACTGAATTAGCTGCTTAGCAACAAGCGCAAACATTGGTTTCCTGAAGAGGCAAAGTTCTTCATGTATGCCTCTAAGATCCGGTTGTGTTGTTGGAAAACAACCCTGAAGAAAGTAATTTCTATTTTGCAACCTGTTACCAAAACCAGCGTCTATTCTCCCGACCATACGAAGCTCCTAAGCTGGGAAAACGAAGAGGATGCTAGTCTCCCCCCACTCCTTTGAAATAAAACAAAAGGTCTGTATTCCATAAACAGGAAATGAAATGCATTTGCGAATCTCGTGACTAAGATTCTCGAGGAACTTTAACAAAGAAACCAAAAATAAATTACAGCGTAATTGTCCAAAGAAAACGGTCCTAGTTTCTTATATAGGAGGATTAGGGTGGTTTGAAAACCCTTTTCAAAACACAGCCGGCAACTTTACCCTCGTCTCCCTTGTACACGACATACTTTCAAAGACGTTATCGATTCCGGCATATTGATCCAATTCAGGAAACCCATATCTCGCCCATATCAATAGAAACTAAAAGCTTCCTTGCTCCTTTATTTGTTTGATGGCAAAGTTTCAACAAACGGAAGGAAAGAAAATAATGTCATACCGAACTTAGAAATCAATCACCTCTCAAAAACACTTCAATTATTCACTTCAGTTCCGAAGGTTTATGGATTTTTGCCAAAACCAAAATTCCGGAACCAGGCTTCTCATAACTACTACCCTTCTGCCCCCTTTCAAATCTCCTCTTTTCGTAAGCAGCCCCAAGCAGCCCCTTTTTAGTTCCCTTCCCTAACCGGAAATCAAATTCGGAGGTCTCTTCAGATTCGCATACAATTTTGAAATGATTTACTATTTTCGGACATGAACACTTGACTTCAAAACCTTTCTCGCGTTTGAGTCATAAATGTCTGCAAAATTCTTTAAAAAGTTGGAATTCCTTGGTATGGATGTTCTATTTCATATATGTACTTTGTGCTTTATGCGCTTCCGGGAAACAAGTACTGTACAAAGCGCGAAAACTCTTGTTTGAGAAGAATAAGAAACAGAGAAACCCAAATAAAGGAATGGTTTGCTAACAACAGATAGTCGTAAAAATAATTATTTACAAAAATTCACAATAATATTTTCGAATAGAGTTATCTCTCTACTTTTGAAGTACAATGCATTGTTGCTTCGTAAGCAAAATAAAGAGGAAAGGACTTGCTGGTGAGAAAGTGCTTCCGCGGGCAAATAGCCTCCGTGCAGAACCTCTCTCAACAAAGGTGCATCACTCTGTAAAAATCTCGTACGCCTTTTGCCAAAATCCTTTCGTTTTCAAGAAAAATCTGTAAAAATCCTTAAATCCTATTGTTCTAACAAATCTCGTACGCCTTTTCGGACGAGTCCTCTCTGAAAGAAGTCAGTAGAGTCTGCACACAGGCTGCGGGCTGACAGTTTTTCAAAAACACTTGTTTAGAAATCCTGTTTTAAAACAATAACATTCAAAAAACAAACACGAATGTAAATTGTTCTTTACAGCCGAGGAAATGTTAAATAAGTAATAAGATCATGAAATATCACGAAAATAATTCTGCCCTGATGGGCACCTTCTTACCGGCAAACATGTGTTTTGGGAGGAATAGGCAGGGCGTAACTTGAAATAGTGTGCCGTGAAAGTTAGAAGAACGTATAGAGAGAAGGAAGAGGTTGTCTCTTATCAACTCGAATGCATAACGAAATATTTGAAGATTAAATTTCTCGATGTGTGCAGCTAACGTCTGGCAGGTGGCCCTGCTTTTAAATATATCATTCTTCAAAGTCGGTGAGAGAGTTGAGACAAGAACAAAATGAACTTCCCGGAAACATCACAACAGAATATTACATCATACTCAAAAATTTCTTACCTTATTTAATAAACAGCAAGTATCTTCTTTTACAAAGTTTTCTATCTTCACTTTAGTATCCTTCTGACTCGAATCTGCTCGCCAACTGTCTTGTGTTTTCTTCTGATAAGCGAGGGCATAAACCTTCCGGTACCGTCCACTAAAGATTGTACGGCTTATCTCTGTAATAGTGTTCCGCTCGGAAACGTACTTTTGTTGTCCGCTTCGCAACAAACAAAAGAAATTTGCATGCCATTCAAGCTTCCGAGATGAACCAATCAGCCGGAAGTTCTCTCAAAAACAACGCATGCCGCAAATCAAAGCACCGATAACCTTTAGCCGCAGCTTCATACGACCTCATGTCGAACAGGAAGCTATGTCATGTGGGCTTATCGTGTCTTTTGAGCAACACAGGTGTGCTCCCTGTCGGGGTATCAAGTGTCCCCTCAAGGGTTATTCAAAAGCCCTACCTCTGTACTATTCGATCTATCTATTCCTTCAGTTGAAAACATTCAAACTGGAGTTAAAAACATTTGCAAATGCGCAGAGCAACATTTAGCGGAAATAGGCCTCGCAGGTTGTCAAATTGACCATAAACAAAGAGAAAAACCAAAGAACAGAGATTTCATTAGCTCTGAAAATCTGAGTGGCCATGGTAGAACTCTAAAATGACCTTATATTCGTTTTGAGTAGGCACAACGCAGTGACGAGTTACGAAAAACAAGGGATATTTCACTACCAAAAATGCATGGAAAATTCTCAACAACCCTTTTGTTGTGAACAATGCTAGTGCGTCTTTTCGAAAGAGTGAAATGCCTCTCGATGGAAAGCAGGGCATCCTACAAATAACCAAAGCACACAACGAAAGCAGACACAAAAGCCATGGCATCATTCAGCAGCCTCCTAACAAGCTACAAATCTTGAATGGGAAACGGGTAACAAAGATACAATCAAACCCAACCTTACCTCCCTCTCTTACATTGGTAGCTACCTACCTTATGCTGCAAATAGAAGCTCTGTGATTAGTCTTTATCCAGCTGAGGGGGCTACCACGTTGAAAGAATTAGAAATGAAATGAAAAATGAAAATATAACTGAGGTGTACTCCTTCATGCTTTCAAGCAGAAACCTAACTTATTGGTGCCAGTATAAAAGTGTCATCACCAAGTCCCTACAATTCAATTAAAAAGCATGTTTCATTTCCTAACTCCCAAACTTTGATATTTGTTCTGTTGGCACTCAGTATTTCCGCACGAATATTTCTTGCATTCGTCGAGCTGTAACTTATGCGTTGGCAAATGTCAGTTTAGGCCGGAAGTCTATTTAGGCCAAATATCAATTTAGGCCACGAACATTCTAGCTGTGGGGCAGCCATCTTACATCGATTGGTTGCTATGGTTATGAAATAGAGCACTTGCGAACTTGAGGACATCTTCTTACTTATTTTTTGCTGAAATCCGCGAAAATTATCTGGTGACAAGCTTTGTAATGGAAGTAAAGGGAACTGGGGAAAACTTTTTGTAAAATCTTGACTTGCCAAATAGCGCAGCTGTGAAATCTGGTTCAAATTCAGGTCAGGTTGTTTTGTTCTAGAAATGTTGCAAAATAAAGCCAAATGATACAAAAATATCAATGACCGTTTTCCCATCTCTGAAGGGCATAAAACCACTGTTCTGTCCTTCTCGATTTTGCAAACAAGCTGTCTCTTTCTCTCAATTTTGTGAAAAAGAACGCACTATAGACTTGTGTAGCCTAACAACAACGTAGTCTTTTTATATCACAAATAAAAACAACTAACTACAACGAAATATAAATATTCTGTGGCTGCCATAGCTGGAAAGGACATGATGTCATCGAGTTCCAACTATGGCAGCCACTTGGAAAAATATACATTAAATTTAAGGAAAGAACAACACAAGCGTCTCAGAAAGAAAAACTCCCTCCACCTTACAGCAGTTTATTGACTCTCAAACAAGCACAGATAGATGAAACACCTAAAGTTACCACGAGTAGTGAAAAGGGAAGCATTGCCGTACACAGCTCAAANACACGTTGCGGAATTATGGGTATCCTTGTCAGAAAGTTTACGTAATTATGGGTATCTTTTTCAGAAATGTATCGGTCCTGGTCTGGAGAAAATTTTGCAAATGTATAGGAATTACAGGAAATTTTTCATAATTTCCGGAATTATTGCCCAGGTTTTCATCATATTTACGGAATTAAGCCCTAAAATTCTTTGAAATCTAACGAATATTATAGATACCAATTTTTCGGACAAAATGGTACGTCTGTGCCAGATGAGTCCCCCGAGGGAGGCAATGAAGGATATTTCCTTATTAGTGACCAAAGTCTCCGCGATTCCTACCTCTTCATATCATACTTCAAGAAATCTTTGGGGGCAACTGTCCCTGCTGCCCCGTGCTGTGTCCGGTTGAAAAGATGGCAGAATGGTATCATGATTGATTCTTGTGAAGGATTTTAGATCCAATCAGCAGTATAGCAAATTGAAGCCCCAACTGACGGTTCGTTAGCCGAGAGGCTGTGCGCCCTTTGATAGAAAAGGAATAAGGAAGGCGAAGGGGTGCAATTGTACAAATGATGAAAGCATAGCAAATGATAAAACCATATCAAAGGGCAAGTGAGGGCATGTTGAGAGGAAATACAGTTAGAGAATAAAATGTATATTGTCAACAACACGTCTTTTTCTTACAAGAAACTGCCCATAAGAAACTCAGCTCTCAGATCGCCAAAAATTAAGAAACTCCAGTACTGGGAAAACATAAGTCAAGAAACTATTTATTTTGATAAATGAAATCCTTGAAATATGTTTACTTTACTTTCACTTGTTTCCTGCATCACATTACTCGTAAGGTACTTGAATGATGTCTGGGCCTTTTGTCATATTGGGACAGAGATAAAAAGGCCTCCGTCCCAATATGACAAAAGGCCCTGGGGACGAGGTTGGTTCACAAGGGCACAGGTAGTGAATACGAAGATTGTTATGGAACCACTTAGAAACGCGCAAGAAACTCTGAGTACTCAAAATCTGATAATTTTAAGAAACTTTCAGTACTGGCCCAAACTCTTAATAAAGACATCAAAAAACACTTTCCAGACTTTTCAAGCCAGCAATGGCCTTTTCTTTGAGAGTTTTTAACTCCTTCTCAGCATAAAGGTCTCGTGAATCACCCAAAAGGATCCCTTTCTTTGAAAATAACAGGGAAGTGTCTTGCCTAGCTAAAACAGGAACTGATCACCCCGTTACAATAATTGATTACGCAAAGTACTTCTGAAAACTGTTTACGTTATTCTAAAATCTATCTTTATGGCCTAGCAACGATGAATTATTACTTCCTAAAATAAAGTAATGAGTGACAGAACTTTTCAACGTAATATCACAACGGACCGAGTTAAAGATTGTAGAAACTGTAGCGCATTATGATTGGCAAATATTTTTGTAATATCTCGCCGTTTTTAGAGCTGCCCGGTTTTGAAGCATGTTGCAAAATTGCACACTTGATTGGCGAAATGAGGCAAAATACATTTTAGCGATAGGTATAATGTATGATTAATAATTGTCCAGTGTCCACCAAAAGTACTCCCGGTAAAAACTCACAAAAATCATAAAAATTTCTGTTTTAACTATCCAAATATATCTGAAGATGATAAAAAATTAGTTTTCATTACTTTAAAGGCATAAAAATCACACGTTAAAGAAACCTTTCTAACTATTCTGTTTAAGCAAAAATTGAAAATCTTTCATAAGAACCAAGACGTTGAGATTTTTCATTGTTATTCAAGTCTGAAATGATAGTTTGTGTTTATTTCTAACATTTGCGACCAAAATAGAAGCTTGATATTCAAGTCTCAACTAAAGCTAGAAAAATACTTGTCAGTCAGTGGTCAGTATGAACTTTAAATACCGCAAAACCTTGTGCAAATTTAGATGTAGTGACCATACATTGTTGATTGAGACTGGAAGACACAAAGGATTAGATGTCAATGACCGTATCTGTAAAAACTGCTCCCTTGGTCTCGTTGAAGATGAGGTACATTTCCTCCTTGTATGTCCCGCCTATAGCACCCCTAGATCGGACCTTTTTTCACATACCTCGGTTGAGCCCCTTACGACGAACTTGCAATTCCAGGAGATAATGAGCTCTAACGATAATGAAACAATGAGCCTCTAGCATCGTACCTCGTTCAAGCCAACCATATTAGGGAAACTCTGGCCAGATAACACCATATGGATGGATTTGTGCCTGGATATACATCCCTTTACTTATCGTTTTGAATTTATTCACATATTTTGTGCCTGTTACATTTAATTTGGTTGATTATAGAGTTTAGTTTTCTTTAAAAATTAGTTTTAATAAATATATATATAGATGGCTGCCATACATAATTTTATGTAGTGCATAATAGCAATTATGATGATGATGATAAAGAGAATTTAATCTGGTAATCATCAATGCTTTTGGCAGTATGCTTCCAAACCAGGCAGTATGCTTCCAAACCAGGCAGCATAAAAAGAGCTTAATTTGCTGATCATAAGAGCCAATCATAAGAGCAGCTATACATGGTGGAATAATTTGGTCTAAGATCTACTTGCCAAAGAAAGAAATTTGAAGATCGGACTGCTGGTTAAACTTTAGGGTGTTCTTAAATGTATCTACTTGCTTTTAAGACACCCGCTATTTCTGATTTGAAAGATTTGCGAGCACGCCATTATGAAGCTACATAATGTGTTCACAGGTGTACTTTCATGCAAATGCTAACACATTTTCATTAAAGGAAACGGGAGAAATATGAATTTCCTGGCAATTACATGAATTTTTTTGTTTAAGTGTCGGTTCAAAATACAAAGAAAGGCGTCGTTGAAAGAGGAGTTGCGGAGGAAATCTGAAATTCTTAATTAAAGAAAGAGAGGTTTTGTCAATTGCAGGGAAATGAGTGGAAACTAAAAAGTAAACAAGAGTAGGAAAAGAAACAATGTAGCCACATGCAGAATTATGGGATGAAAGTAATACTTTTCTAAATATTTAGAAAGACCCTCAAAGCCGTGAGAATTAAAATTCTGTCTGCTTCAAATCTAGGAAGTGTTTAGATTTTGCACTCATCTTTTCTGGTATAGAGTAAACCACTTGTAAGGACCTGTAGAGGCTTGTAAGATACTGTAAGAAACTCCAGGAAATTAATCAATTCTTCCAGAAAAACTAGAAAAGATCAAATGCAATTTCTATGTTACAAATTTTTTTTGAATTGTTGGTTTTGAGATGCAAAGTGTTTTAAATGAAAAGCGAATTATTAAACTATAACTTTTTTCATGATTTGGTTCTTTTCTTGTTATTCTCTGAAGTTGAAAAAAAGCTGTAATACAGTAAAAACCTGCATATAAGAACCTTGCATTTTGAAATCACCCTGTTTAGGTTCTTATGCATATGATACTATTCTTGAAAACAGGATGCAAGGTTCTAAATAGGTTCTTATCAAAAGAATTAATTACAGATCTTTGGGAATTTAGGCCAAATATAAGAAAAAAACGTTTTCACATACACACTATCATGACATAATTTTATGAAGAACAACCTCCATTCATACTAGGAATTTTTACACAGGCTTTGTATCTACTTAAGAATTTGGCTAAATTTCTTAAAATAGTTTATCACATATTACCAACCAGTAGTTTACATTTAACTGTTTTAAAGATAAGAACCTTTCTTGAATTTCAGGATGAATAGGTTCTTCTGTAATGGGGTGAAATTATAACATTTTAGGCCTTAGGTTCTTATAAGTGGGTGGTTCTTATATGCGGGTTTTTACTGTAGCAGTCCTGAATGAATTACGATACAGTAAACAGTGAGATTCAGTGTGTGTCATGAAAAATTAAGAAACCCTAAGACATGCTACAAGAAACTTTTACTAAAACAATTGGGCCCAATACTAAGAAACCGTACAACAAAGTTCAGAGCCATGTGTCTCATAAAAATACGAGTGTACAGTACATTACTTTTTTGAAACAACTGACAGAGAGTCGATGGCCTGAAAAAACTGTCAACTGTTGCCTTTTGCTCTGAGAATTCTGCAGAGAGCAAAAACAGGGCTCTAAGTCGCGAATATAGGCGCATGCAGTCTCTGCTGTCTCACTGACTCCAATGCTGTCTTCTTTTAACGACAGCTAGAAGTTAAACCATGCAAGCTGATACATATACTTCTGAGTTTCACCAGTTTTTACACATACAAATATCTTAAAATCAAGTAATTACATAGCCAAGACGACGAGCTCAAAGACAGCTGTCACAATCTCTTTCATTGATATTTTAGGCAGCATAGGTTCCAAATCTTTAAAAAGCCTGGTGTCAAATTGACTGACCTATTTCTTTGAACTGAATGATTTAAAAGAAACTTTAGCTATTTCTCTATAATTCTACCGTTGGAATTTCCTGAAATCTTCAATATTTTCAGAATTATAGTGTTTTTCTTCTTTTTCAAGAATTCAAGAAAAATTTTCAAAAAAACTTAAAACCATCGTGATTTCTAAACTGTTTGATGCAACATGAAGTAATTTCGAAGAAAACCATAGTTTATGAGTGCCTACAATATAGTATCAAGCAGAAGTCTGTCACTCATCTGGTTTATGATTTAGAAATTTGATGACGTCACATCCTCAAATGATTTGAAATGTAAGATACGCTGTAATTTCCAAAAATATTCAAAATTTCTGAAAAGTCCAACGGTAGAATTATAGATAAATTTCTAAAGTTTCTTTCAAGCCATTCAGTCAGAAGAGATAGGTCATAGAATTTTACACCCACCTTTTTAAGCCGAGATAAAGATTTGGAACCTATGCTATTTTAGGCCATCCCTTCCGGATAAAATTCGTTACGGCATTTCAGACTATACCTCAGAGCTTTCGGGGAGCTCCATCAGTATTGAGATTACATAGGCCCAAACAGATCTGAAGGCTATATCTAGAAGGTGTTTTGGACATGACAGGACAGGTTGTGTTGACTTCTGAATAAAGATATACCATGAATAAGAGGAAGTTAGGATGAAAAATGTTTCCTAATAATATGAAAGCGCTTCGAAATATGGCTAGCGATGGATAGATTTCTTATATCGACCTGTTCGTAAGGATTTGAGATGAAAGATATTCATAAAATCGTTCGTAAATTAAGAAAGATAGTACTGACTTTGTTCACGTAAATTATCGGATCTAATTTTGGATATGAGCGGTTAAGACAGATCTTCGGCTGAAGTAGATGGCTGAAGAAACCACAGCAAAATATATTTAATAAGGAGCTAAGGCCTGAGCTAAGTACTCTAATCATACTCACAATCTAAACCAAGTTAAATTACACCAAGTTATCCAATCTTGCTTTTTAAATGGACTGGGGAGAGCGGTTTGTTCTGGTAAATAGTGGACAAAAATCTGGTAAATGGCTGCCAGGGAGCTTCCACGCTTGATAAATTCATCCGCCAACCCAACAAATCAAATTCACTTGACTAGATGAGATTTGACATCGTTTAGAAAATCTGGTTTAAGTTGGGAAGATGCTAGCATAGCAAAGCAAGTAAAGATGCAGCGGATACTGAGCCTCGGTTGGAAGTGAGAAGAAGAAAAATACGAGGTTTTGGCTCGAATAAACCTGCAAGTGTGGCAGAGGAGTGCGGAGAGGCGTGGCGAATGAGTGAGTGTGGGTGTGAGGCAGGTGTGGGTAACTAGATCATAATAAAACTGGATCTGACTGTCTTTAATGTAGAGCAAACTTGCGAACTCACTTGCGAATGTCAATCACAATGCGTTTACATTGCAAGACTAAAATATTGTTTCATGTCTGCAAAACTGAACTGTAGTCTACTTATAACAACTGATATTCTCATGCTGTGTTGAAAAAACTCCAAACAAACAGTCTCTTTAAAATAAAAGTATGGAAACTTCTCCAGTTAAGACGGCGCCACAAAACACAGTCAAAATATTTTGTGCTTGAATAATGAACGACTCTCTACAATCACGCACAACGCCACAAAAAACTGTGCTGGTGATATAAAACTGGTCGAATTTTTGTAGAATTTTGAAAAGCAAGGTCGAAAGGAAATGATGGTAACAGAAAATCAACCTGGTACTTTATTATGTTAAACTTATAAAATATTCATGAAAAACAACAATGTAATTCATATCCCATTAATACGCGACTCAACACTTCACATACTGCGCGACGGCCGACCGCCTCTTATCCATTTCAAATCCGCCCGTATTTCAAACTGCCGAAAGCCGCGCGCTTCATTCGCTCAAGATGGGGCCGGTAGTGATTGTAAGGTCTGTCTTTGTTTGTCAGAAGGGAAATAGAAGGCATCATTCTCCTCCGCAGCTGTTGGTGTAGGAAGTTGAGTGAGGGTGAGAAGCGAACAAATTCTCTTTGCCGCGCGTAATTCTAAACGACAAGTAGCGCCATGCACCCTCCTCCGCAGCAATAAT
>REGL01000112.1:0-71400 GCA_004194395.1 Aurelia aurita complex sp. Pacific | reverse complement strand
TTTTTTTTTTTTTTTTTTTTTTTTTTTTTTTTTTTTTTTTTTTTTTTTTTTTTTCTTTGTAATCATCCAAAAAGATCTTATGTTCTTACTACACAGGGGACTCTCTGCTGGCAGACCGTGCTATTTAGCGGACACATGCTTAAGGCGGACATGATATTGTCGTTCCAATAGACCGTTCAGCTATTCTCCAAAAGAGTTTAGATCGAGGAAGATCTGAAATCTGACGATTTTCGAATGCGCGCAACAATGATATGAGCTCCGACGCAATTCAATGGAATTTTTCGAACAAAAATGCATAAAAATATCGCTTGATCAAGACCATCAATGTCCATTTTAGAGGGTCTGGTATGCAGGGTAACTATGTTACAATTTTGTGGTCAAATTTAAAAATGAAGCACTCATTGTTAGACTTTGCTAGATCCATTTCACGTTCATTCTTATGTGTGGTCTAACCCCCTGGGCAGATTGGTTCTGGAAATGTGAAATCTTTTGATTGTTCAAATAAGCTGTGTAAATCCAAAATATGGAATGTTAAAAACATATGATGCATGCTATGCATGGCCTAATTATGAGAACCGTTTGTTGAGATTCTTTAATATTTTATGAGAAATTGAACAAGTTGTTATGTGTGATGAAGGTAATTTTCCAAGGGAAATGAACATAAAATATTCTCGAGAAAAACAAATTTATAAATCATAATTAATGGTGAATGGAACCAATTCCAAGCAGGCTCATAAATATTGGTTTTTGAAAAAACATGGTTTTATTTTATCATTCACCGTGGGTTTAGACAGCCGAAATAATTAATGAGGACCAACACGTCGAGTCTGCCTACGAAACAACACTTTTCAGTGACAAATTATGAAAGTCTACTAAACTCTTTTTTTCATAAGAATACTATAAAATTTTGTTCTTAAGAAATTGTCAGGCAACTGCTGAAAAATGAGACACAAATATGCAAACTGAGGCTGAGCAATATTCTTAAAAATTGGATGATTCTGAGCCTGAATATTCTTATAAACATTATTCTTATGAAAAAGGGTGTACAAAGAGAACATGTTTTTGTAAGTGGCAACGAAACAACTACTTCTTGCTTTTCGTCTGACACTGATAAAGCTTCGGTTAAATTCGCCATAGTACTTACAATCAGATGTTTAACTGTGACGTTAAAACTTGCTTTTACTCCTTTTAAAAATTTCTTTCTTTTTCAAGAAATAGCCCAAAAGCTACATAAGTTTCCTGACACACCAAACAATACAGCAATTGGATAAAATAAAGCTCTGACAACGCTAAACTCCTACAATAAGGTTCAAACCCTAGAAATATGGCTCAAACAGGTTCTTTACTTGATTTTTGGCAAGCAAATTTTCCTTATAAACTACAAAGTTTTTAATGTAAGAGGGGTAAGAATATTAGACGTTCTCTAAATTCTAGATCTATTAAAAATTGAAATGATCCAACAAAACAATAGCTATAAAACGAGAAAATCAAACATTAGCCACTCCCTAAAATTTAAAATCTCACATCCTGTTTCATATCCTTTGGCTTTGAACAATTTCCAATTCTTTCCGACGTTATTTGCCTGAAGCAACGCATATACAGACAACAACGCTAAAATCAAGTAGGGGTGTATAACTCTTCCGAAAAAGCGTACGAGATTTATAAAAACAATAGGATTTTTAGGGATTTTTTACGGATATTTCTTGAAAACAAAAGTATTATAAGTGACAGGTCCACGTCCCTCGAAAATCGAAGTTTTCAAATCTCGCTCACTCAACTTTTCATTGGACGCCACAATTTGATTTATATCAGTATTTTCTATGGTAATTTCTAACGACCCCTGCGGTGCACCAGTTGGATTCTGAAACGCATGCATGTTTTTATGAATGGAACATGCAAATATAAGCACCCTGAAAATAAACCCAACAGAACCGGGGGTCACTGCTCTAAAGTGTGTAGTGTGAATTCTCTCACGGATAGCACACTGCACTGTGATCTACAGCCTGTTGAAAAATTGTTTTAAAATTACTTTCACAGCTTTTGAATGTCAGCACATGGCTTCCTTCGTTAATAGATGTATTAGGTATTCTACAAAGAGCAAAGACTTCCCCCAAGTCTACAAAGAGCCTGGATCGAGTGATATTTGTATAAATTTTTGTTGACATCTGAAGGACCTTCGATCGAATGCGCACAACAGTGATTGAAGCTATAACGCCACTCAATCGAACCTTAAGATCCCATGCGAGGAAGGCTAAAATTTCTCAAAAAGAGGCTGCGGGGTACGATATAAAAAAAACTGAGCGGTGTATCACTGTTTCAAAAACAGCGTATGAGATCTTTTACCCTGGGCAACAGACTCTCTAAATTTTTTTAGGGAGTCTGATAACCAGGGTAGAGGTTTTTAAAAAGAATAGGATTTTCAGGGCTTTCTTGAAGATTTTTCTTGAAAACAAAAGGCAAGGGGTACGAGATTTGTAGGGAACGATATCTTGAAAGAATCCCCAATGAAGCTGTTAAAATTTATGAGAAATGAACTTATGTAGAAACTAGTTCATGGCCCAAGATATAACAAATTCCATTATTAAACTGATAACATGCTCGAAACGTTGCGTTTTTTACATCTACGCTATTGTTGGTACATAAAATCATCTATTCATCGCATTGTCATTAAATCTTTATGGTACGGCACGAAATAAACATATTTCTATCTTCATTAAATAGCATTATGATTAAAATCACAGAGGAGATCTTAGTTATCTTTCCCAAAACAAGATGCGTTTTGAGCGTTATAAAAATGCAAATTGCTACATAGGGCTGTCTGTACGTGCCCGGAACTCATGGTAGGTGAAGGCAGGGGCCCTTCGGCGCCAAAGGCGAAGGAAAATTTCCACCACGCCCTTTTCCTTGGACCACGCCCTCTTTTAGATGGAAATGTCCTCTTGTGCACTGTTAAAGACATAATTTTTGGATGGAAAATTTTTATCTTGTGTGTAAATACTGAGTTTAAAATTTCAGTGGACCGGCGGGCCTAGAATAAGAAACATTCCTCAAGGAAAGTTGGCATTAAAGAAAAAATATATACGTTAATGGCTACTCCCCTTCTCGACGGTACTCATGCTACCGACTTGAGGCAAATCAGCTTGATAAAAGAAGTATAAAAAAGTAAAATTACAGAAAACAACAACAACACAATATTAGTCCAAAGTTACATAACAAAAACCATTCAAATGTTTGGGAAAAAACAAAGATTAAACACCGTGTCTTACTTAAACTGTGCATTTTTAGCAACACCAATTGCACAACACAGGTTTCTATATTCTTTCTTACTCATAAATGTACACAGTCGAATACAATATACCAGCGCAAACACAAGACATTTATTATTTATAAAGCATTCAAAAAGTTGAAGTAAAAAGCTTTTAGACGCAGCATTTTGAATAAACTACCATATTTTTGACACATCTGTAGAGGTTTTGAAAATATAGCCAGCATGTCATATTGAGGCCAGGAATTTTATCTATTTCATCACCCTGTCGTCGGAAAGAGAAACCACCAACCCCCAAATCGATGGTCTGTAGGCCTATGCATGGTCTGTAGTTTCTCGGAGTTTTTGTTTGAAACCTGTGCTCGTAGTTTCTCTCTCTTGGATGCATGTAAAATTCTGAGTTTCAAAATAAAAAAAGAAACTTATTCGTTGGCATAGGGGAACAAAACTCGTAAGGTTTCTCTCGTGTAGGCCTGAATAGACATTTTGAAATTCTTAAATTTCAACGAACGTGAGGTGAATGACAGTGCAATATTTCATATTTGTATGACACTAGTGTATTTTAGGAACACCCCTTGCGTCAGTCAGGTGTTTAGTCAGCCACTCCGCCACGTCAGGGGGCGACAACCTTACTAACTATTTCGGGAATTGAGTCAACAAAACTTGAGAACGGGCATTGTTTATTGAACAAAAACAACAATGGCTGTATTATGATGCCCATGAGGCTACCAGTGTAATTGCATGCCAATTCATTCAAATGCAAATTATTTCTCAAAGGATGATAAAATTAATCATCCTCAATCCCCCGATGCCATGGTCTTCCTCAAAAATTCAATAAGGAGATATTTTGGAACACACAAACTGATAATCAGTCCTCAAGTCTAATTTTTCCCATTCAGAAAGTGAAATCCTTTCAAATGAGCATTTGGGAATTCTATTTGTTGCAAAATAAAGGACGCCAAAGCAAATCCAAAGGCTGATCAAAAAAATTATTTTTGATCACAAAAGGCTAAAGTGAAAGACGGGAGTGCTCGCGTCATAATCATGAAAACTCCCCATGGTAGGCGGGGGGGGCGGGGTGGGCAATATGACTTTGGCTTTGCCGTTGGTTTTCGTATAAAAAGGTCGACTGGTCTGGGCATTTTGAGGATAAGAGGAAAGGTCCCACGAAAATAATTCCAATGTTTATTTTCCATATTTTTTGAAGCAATATTTTGAAGAGTTAATGACTTTTGGCAGGACTTTGGTTATGGACGTTTTGGCTATTCTACAAAAAGAATCTGGATCGAGCCATACTTTTTTATAACATTAGGTTCAATTGAATGGTGTCACAGTTTTTATCGCTGATGTGCACATTCGAATACAGTATTCTTCATAAAAATGTATAAAAATTTCGCTCGATTCCGATTCTTTTTAGATCTATTCTCGAATTCATCCCCAGGGTATAAAAGCTACCTGTACAGCTCAAAATAAATGCTAAAGATTTGTCAAACAAATTTAATATGTAAAGTCAAAACAAAGGCTATCTGGAATAAATGCACGCATTTAATGACCTGCCATGCTTCGCTAGGCTTTCACAATAAAAAACGAAATTTTTGAGTAAAGAAATTTGGTTGTTTTAATCAGTTTACAATAAAACCATGAGATCAAAACAAAGCCAAACCGAATTTCCTTTTCTAAGAGGGCTGGATGAATGGAAGATTACCTCCTGAATCCGAAACAAAGAGCGAATGGGAGCTGAAATTGTAAATGAGATCCGCTCGATGTCCGCTAGAGTCTGGAGCGAGCGGTATTTTTATTATTCGAAGTTCGACTGATGGGCGTTAGAGCTTATGCTAATTCGAAAATTCGTCAGATTAAAAATATCGCTCGATCCAGACTCTTCTTCAAAATAGCTATGAAAGAATGAAAGATCTGTTACTTAATTTATTTGTAACTGAACCATTTCTGAATATCTGGTCAGATGAAAATATACAAAATAATTCTCAAGAAAGTGTACTTTACATTTTGATTACTATTATCATAGGAATAGTTTTACTTATTACAAAATTAATTTGGGAAAATTGATCATATTTGATCGAAGAGATTTATCGCGAAAACCAGATGGTCCCATGATTTCTATGTCCGATGATTTTCAAATGTCCGCTCTGAAATCGCTCATGTGTAAAATAATTACCAGAGGACAGAGGATGTTAATGGAATTAACCGTCCGCATTTCCCGTAGATTTGCGGTTTTAATAAACTGCACGGTTTCAAATATGCAAATACTGCACACATTGAGAGAACAAAGAGGAACAGATGTTACCCCCGTCACAATAATTTGTATTGGTCTGGTATTTCTATAGAAAAACCATCCCAAAATATAGCAAGCATGCAAATTTGTTTTCAATTCAAATAGATCGGAAAATAGAAACACAATAGTTATCACATATTACCTCTCCATGTTCAGCAAGTCTTCCCGCTTTCGTATCTTCAGGTCTGAAATATAATTTCGCGGCTGCTAATTTTCTACCATCTTTTACATTCGTCCAAATTAATTGAAATTCAGCAATGCAAACGGGATGACGTTGATCTTTTCTCACAAAATAAAATTCACCAAGTTTGTAGTTCCTCTTTTCATTATTTGCAGTGGTCACTGAAAATTCCTTGAAATAAGTATTGGGTCCATGCTGGCCAAGTTCCTTGCCAACCATCTAGAAAATGAAGCACAAATGTATACACAAAAGGTGTTGAAATGTTTGGTTATAAACACTCCTTAAAATCCTTTTAAAATTGCCAAAATATTACACGTAGAAAATTGATAATCATAGAATATTTGTATCTATGGAGAAATAAATTAATAAGCTAAAAATTCATATCTATTTTGAGTTGAGGAATTGTCAAAATTTTGAGGAGTATTCCGCACTTCAATAGGGTCTGGTTATCAGGCTATAAACATGCATGTTTAATTAGGTTCTTTGTGTTTTATTTATGCAGTACTGTGACAAATAAAAATCACCAACAAATTCTGTGTACAATCTAAAGCATTTTTAATTCACATTTATCTTATTTTCATATCAAAATAGATTTAGTGGGATAATGTTTTCAGTTTTGTTGGGAATTTTTGTGATTCGTGCGAAATGTGATAGTGTGTGGAAAGGTGTGTTGATTTCCTATAATCGGAAGGGAAATATGCTTCAGGTCATAAGAATACATTTAAATCCAGCGATATTATTCACGCAATTTTAGATTTATTGTATTTAACACATCTAGCAATATACTGAGCAAAAATCGCAAATAGATGCTCAACAACGCGTATACAAATATAGCTCATATTTGTAAGAGAGCATGTAAATTCTTTTATCAATAAAACATTTGAAGTAAAATTCAAAATAAAATTGCACAATATAATATAAGATATTGAATAAAATAGATAAGAATTACCTGAACGACTTGTGTAGCCATAACTGCGATGAAAATATTGTAAATATATGGAATATTATCGTGTGATATATTTATTGAGCATGTCGACGTGTAAATCAATGATCAACAAAAATTTTCCAACGGATTCAACTCCGATCCGAAGCCCTTCCACAGATTATCTCCGTCACGTGACCACGGCGATGGCGTCAAGTATTCCATTAATAAGATTTCTTTAAACTTGATATTCCTAACGAATTTCGCAATTATTAAACTATTTATTAAGCTATTTATTGTCATATAAAATAGAAATATAGCAGAATATAAACAACATGTCAGTATACGCGTTGAGAAACAACCAAATGATATTTGAAACCGTATACTTGTAAGTGGCCCCCGTGATAAAAGCATTCATACAATAATTAATCACGTGACTTGCTAAATAACGGCAACTGATAAAACAGTTTCAATGGCGTGGCAAAAAATATACAAAACAATTCTCAAGAAAGCATGCTTCATATTTTAATTAATATCAAAGGAATAATGTCCATTGACGGAAATAATTTCTGATATTTGATCGGCGAGATTTATCACGAAATTAGATCGTGTTCCATGATTTTGAAATCGAATCGAGCGCGAAGAAGGAAATTCCCCCGTCTTCAAACACAACACAGGTAAAGACATGTACTTATAAATCATTTTTGGGCGGAAACTTTTCATGAATTAAAATACAGCTTTTAAAGCAAAAATTAGTGATTAATTCAACTGCCCAATCAATTTATAAATGAACAAAACAAGCAGTATATGTGGATCATTGATTGGCGTATTTACATTTGAATGTATTTCTAGAAATTGTAAAATGTTTTCATAATATTATGAAATGGCAGTAAATTTAAAAACATCCCATTTGTTTATTTTGCTGGTTTTTAGTACGGAACTCAAAGTTCAGGCTTATTTGAAATTCATACAATAATTTATAGATTTTGATTTTGAGCCGACAATTTGTAAATAATTTTGTTTACCCTCAGTTTGGCATATTTTATTTCAGCCTCGGTTTCTTTGTCGCTGTATGGTGGCATAAAAGCTTTTTTGCTGAATTGAAAGCTTGTAGGTCTTATTCTTCCAAGATTGTATAAATCCTTTTGTTTTCGATTCGAAGAAACTCCTCAAAAAATCCTTGAAATTCCTGAAAATGTTGTTGTTTAAAAATATCAGATATATTCCACAACGATAAACAAGGATAAACCTAACCTTGACAACTTTAAACGATTCAGTAAATTCCTGATGAACTACTGGCGAATATTTATCGAAATTCACGCAAAGTTCTCAAAGTTTATTTTGGTTTCCTTTCATTTTGATTTGAAGAACGAAGATTTGTAATTTGATAATGGAAGCAGGTGTAACCCCCGTGGCAAGTAGATAACGGCAAGCAGTCAACCAGTGCTGTGGCGTCAATCAACAAACTCAGAAAAGACCATGTGAATAAGTAACAAAACAAAAGGGAAATATCAATACAAAATATGTTAATCTCGTAATACGACGCCTCAAACCTGCCTTCAATGCGTGCGTTTGCAATTCCGCAAATCTCCTAGGGCGCATTATGTACTATTTCAACAGAGAAATACTTTTTATAGACACATCAACAACTGATCGATTCGATGAATACGAGGAAAATCACACACATCGCGATGATGAGCCTAAATTTTATGAGTAATTCTTTAACGCTTCCTCTGCAATATTTTCATACATAAACAAAGTTTTACCACATTTTCTTAAAATATTAAAATCTAACTTTCATGTTAATTTTATGAAATGTTAGCCATGCAAATTTGTAGGTAAACATCATCGCGAACAAAACGGGCAAATTTTTTGTCACTTGTCACTCGTTTTTCAATTTCAGAAATTTTTAAATACATTTTTAAAAATTAAGCGAAAAATAAACTGAACATTGTTCGTGAATTTTGCTTGAAATATAATACAAATTGCTTTGCATTGAAATTCAAAACTTCGAAGAAAAATCACATCCTTTATTTGCACCCTCTTTCTTTCCGTGTTTTGCTTCCTTCGGGGCAAAAAGAACCTCGTAAACTTCATAAGAAATGAATAAGAAACATAAGAAATAAAAGGATTGATTAGCCAAACTAACTTCCCTGAAATAAGCATTCGCAATCGCAAATACAATTAGCAATCCAATTTTTTATTGAAAGCTTGCCAAATTAAACCAGCAGATATTATTTATCAAGTACCAAAGTCTAAATTTAGAAACAAACCCTGAAAAAGATGGAGGTTCGCTGTATTTTGAAATTAAATCTTTCACGCAAGAATACGAGAGTAAACAAAATATAGTGATAGCCTGCGTGCAGACTTTTGTTACTGGGAAGGAGTTTCCTTCTTTCCTCTCCTCCCCAGTGATCAAAGTCTGCGCGCAGGCTACTAAAACGATAGCACAGTTGAAAGTTAAAACCAGGGAGCGCCGTTGAAACCAGGAAAACAAATTTCAGGGAATTCTATTTCTGTCAACTGGAAAAAAGACGGCTTAAAACCCCAGGGCAATAGGAATATGCACATACGGGGAGGTAAGTCCAATATTTCTAGGTTAGGTTAGAATGCTAAAAAACCATATATTTCTGTAACGCAAAAAGGTGCTGGATCTAGTTCAGAACTTTACATATCTTGGTAGTACCTTCTCCTCGAGTGACTCTTTCAAAAAAGCCTACGAAACGCCAGGAGGCAAGGCTTGTAAAGCAATGTACCCCCTTGCCGATGCTATATCTAAAATCAACCTGTCCTTGTATGTGCTGAGTGCCCCCTGGATTAAAAACAAGCTTAGGACAAAAACAAGCTTTTCATTTTCGAGGTGGAAAATTTTTGAGAAATGTGCCTCAACATGAATTTGATTTCTAACTCAGATGAGAATGGTTCAGTTTGACCTATATTCAGATTGTAGGAGGCTTTGATCATCATATGATAGAAATCAATGAAATGGTTGTTGGCGGATAGCGGATGGATTATGGTCAAAAACCTATTTCCCATTGTATATTAAATTTCAAACTGTAGTGTTATTCACTGTGTCTTGCGAAGAGGATACAAAACAGACCTTTCAGTAGACTTGCCCCAAGTCTATTTCGTCAAAGAAAATTTCGTCAAAAAAATTGAAGGGAAAAGTGAAAAGCGAAATAATTTTGTAATATGTTTTGTAATATACTTTCCGGTAGACTTATTACAGATGACAAAACAGACTTGGGGCAAGTCTAACCTTTCAGTTATTCTACAGAAGTGTTTGGATCGAGCGATTTCAAATTCGTATGTACGAAAGGTTCGGCCGTGTGACGTATGAGAGTGCAACTGATTTCCTCACTCGACCCAGACTCCCTTGTAGAATGGCTAAAAGGGTCAGCTGCAAAAACTGTGATAACATATCAATTCATAAAAATCGCATACACCTTTAGCAAAACTCCTACTGTTTCCAACAATCCAAAAACTCTTTTCATTGTGGAAAAGCTTCACATTCGATTTTATACTCAACCATACAACATTATATATGGTGTACCGTTGAAGAGGGCCTAGCCACTCGAGAAAACAGGCATCAATTTGGTCTTTTGCGCTTTTTATTCTTTATTTCAGTGTTGACTCGTTTCACATGATTTCACCCACTAGGACATCTGCAGAGTAACCATATTATATTGATATGCTCCCTTGCAATTATTGTTAAAATGCTGTTAAATTTAGCATTTTATTTAAGACTGCGTTGACACGATGCCGGCACATTTTGAAAACGGTGAAAAATGTGACAGTAGCAACATTTGAGCTAGCGTTCACACGATACCGACAAAATGCCGTTTTAAAAATGAGCCGGTTAGAGTTCCGTTTTCAAAATCTATCGTTTTCAAAATCTGCCGGCAAAAAATGTGCCGTTTTCATGTGAAGGCCTGTGCCGGCATTGTGTGAATGCACAGCCTAATTTTCTAAAAATCATATGCTCCCTTTCCCGTGGGACACCAAAGAACCCCCTTTGCTATGTGGTAAATATTCTGAACAAAGCAACAAAATTGGTTTTCAATCTACCGATATGTCCAGACAATTTACAGAGGAAGAGGTTCTTCCGAATGATTTCCTCACACAAAAACCTTTTTCCTGAAATAACTAAACTGATAAAAGGGCCCCCTGGTAACTTGTTAGTTGCAAACGACAGCACACTTCATAACTTTTTATCCAGGCAATAAGCACAGCTTTTTAAAAATTAAAAACTTGCAAATTTTACAAATAAAACAGCAAAAACTACAACGCAAAAACTTTAAACAATAAATGCACATTAATAATGAAATAAGATCATCACTGGGTGTCAAAAGATTAGACAGGTTTTGAAAAAAATCGTACCCGTTCAAAATCACAAGAATTATTTCTCTTCTGAAGCTTGAAGCTTCAACTTCAATTTCGATATCTAACGTCATAAAATCTGCCAATTAATAACTGAAATATCTACAGGAAACCTAACCCTGATATTTCCTTCCTCGTGACAGAGGCCATGAATATGGCCCATAAAATGTCGTGTTTTCCTAAATTAGAAAGAAATGCGTTGCTACTGATGCAGAGATACGCAAATTTCTTCTGATTAGGTGTAACAAATAAACATAGAAAAGCAAAGTCGGGAAGTTTAAAAAATCATACCTACCACCAGAAAACAGTGCCGTAAAATTTCATGTTTTGATAGGAAATATACCATTTCCACAGACCACAGTCAATCGCAGTAAAAATTCCCGAGGGGCAAATCACTTCTCATAATAGCGTACGTGATTTTTGTGATTTTAAAATCACACGCTTTTTTCTGTGATTTTAGTGACTTTTTTGTGATTTTAGTGATTTTTTTGTGATTTTTTCTTGTGATTTTTCTATGATTTTGTGATTTTTGTGATTTTTGTATGGTGATTTTGTGATTTCTGTGATTTTTGTATGTGATTTTTTGTGATTTTAAGGAAGGTGTACGAAAAAAAAATCAGTGATTTGCCCCTCGAAAATTCCCAATTAAAACCATGAGAAACATCAGAAACCATGAGAAATATCCGATAAATATAAAATCAGGCTTTTAAATTCAACTTTGAGAACTTTCAAACGAAAGCTAAGAAAAGTTGCAGTTTAGATTTTTCAAACATGATTCCATTTCGAAGTATTACTCGATACGTTCTATCGGGAAATGAAAATTTGGGTGCAGGTAAACTTTAAATAATTCAAAAATGATTTTCTACATTTCTGTCCAAATTAATCATTAACGTAGCCACTTTTTAAACCAACAATAAAGTATCTTTCAAGGAAATACAATTCTCCACCAGTTACATTAGCCACACATAAGAGCAGATGACTGGTTGTCTGTCACTGACGAATTAATATGAAATACTTTATGGGCGAGAAGCCTGTGGGGCATTTGGAGCGAACCGCGAAACGAACGTCTGTGGGGTCTGTGCTGTGGAATGAAGGTCCCACATTCCTTTCAGCAAGGATTCAATTGGCCTTTTAGCTGTTCTGAAAAGAATCAGAATCGAACAACATTTTGTAGAATTTTCGAATGTGCACAATGATGATAGAAGCTCTGACGCCACTCGATCGAACGTCACATATAAAACTTATGAAGATCCCCTAAAGCTTCTTTCTAAACCTGGTTTTAAGAGACTCAAAATTTTTCAATTTCTACCATAGTTGATAAAGGTTTTATCGTACAAATTCGCTGTTTTAACAGAGTGATAAAAAATGTTGACTGTTTTGTTGAAAAACATGATTTAATGATTTCAAATAATGTGAGCCATAAACGTATTGAATAAAGCCATATTTTCTTGTTGCTTTACACACCACATCTAGTCCGATAACCTCTATGTTTCTTGTATCCCTGTGGCAAACCTTGCTCATCAGAGACTTTACGTTATGAAACAATGAAAAAGAAGACCAGTTCTGAGNATTTGAGCAAAGTCATTCAATTATCTCAAATTTTGTCGGCTCCTTTGAAAAATGCTAGAAGCGATTTTATTTTGACCCTGGATCAGAATAAAATCGTCAACGATGGCTCATTAAAACCAATTAACGAGATTAAAAACGGGAGATAAGATCAAACTTCACCGTAAATATTTTCCTGTTACACGGTAACTTTTTTCTAAATGTTGAAAATTTCAGAAAAAGTTTACGAAAAATTTAGGAAAAAACGCCCGTGTAAACCGGCCTTAAACCTGGTTTTAAGAGACTCAAAATTTTTCAATTTCTACCATAGTTGATAAAGGTTTTATCGTACAAATTCGCTGTTTTAACAGAGTGATAAAAAATGTTGACTGTTTTGTTGAAAAACATGATTTAATGATTTCAAATAATGTGAGCCATAAACGTATTGAATAAAGCCATATTTTCTTGTTGCTTTACACACCACATCTAGTCCGATAACCTCTATGTTTCTTGTATCCCTGTGGCAAACCTTGCTCATCAGAGACTTTACGTTATGAAACAATGAAAAAGAAGACCAGTTCTGAGCCTTCCTCAGCCATCAATTTCACAGAATCGAAATGCAGAAAAAATCACATTCGAGTTTAATGACCAAAATTCGACATACGGCTGATTTGCCACTACAAGTTCTTGTGCGTGAAGGCCTAAATAGGGTCAAGTTTCTCAGAGCAATATTACGAGTCTCTGTTGACATTACTACAATTAAAAAGTTTCTTAAGTTACATTTTCCAAATACTTGAGTTTCTTAATTTTTTGGCCAATCAGAGGATTGAGTTTCTTATAAGCGGTTTCTTATAAAAAAATACGTCCAAGCGGTTTCTTATAACAATTGAGTATATTGTAAATACAACTATCTTTTTTAAGAACAGCTCGAGAGAAACTCAGCTCTTAGATCGCTAAAAATTTAAGAAAATCTATTCATTTTGATAAAGGAAACCCTTTGCACAGTTTTACATTATTTTCACTTGCTGTCTGTATCATATTACATCGAGGGTAGAAATATTGGAGAGGCTTCAAAAAACTCTATTTTGACACGTTCGCGAGGGCTCAACAAGAAAAGATGAAGATTATTATTGAGCTCGTAAGAAACTCGTAAGAAACTCTGAGTACTCAAAATCTGAAAAACTTAAAACACTTTCAGTGCAGGCTCAAATTCTTAATTTCTTATGAAAAAAAGTGTAGTGACCTTAAAGCATCCTATTTATGGAGCAAACACTGGCTACGATGAAATGCGTCAGCTCGTACGGTTATGACGTTAAAATTACATCTGCTTTAAATCCATCTTGCAGAAAAACACTCTGCAAAACAAACTGCTGTTTTCTTATCAGATTTAACTTTATTGACAAATAATTAAAATTTTCCCTGGTATGAAAAAGAAATTCAACGTCTGTAATACGAAACACTGATACAAAATTGTTAAAATTTCTATTTGCCACCAACAAGATTTAGAGTTGGGATTTATGATAAGGAAAATATTGAATGAAAAGATAAAGATCTGAAAAACTCGTCTGTTTTAGCTTTAAAAAGCTTACCCTAAAACATACACACAGATAATCTTTTAAAGATTTATAACGATATGCTGAAATTCCATGTTTTCGTGGTTGAAATGATTACCAAAAGCTGAATACATCGAGTTTAAATATAACGAATTTCCAGACATAAATCACAAAGTGCGATAAAAATTTCTCCAACAATTCATAACTATCTTGTTGTGCTCTGTAACAGTGTTCTAGCTTATATGTCTCGTTCAATTCTGACCCTGACCATCTCCCCGGGCAGCCTGGGGTCAACAAAAATTTCCTGCAAAAATGCCCCGGGACCGGGCAAATTTTATGTGGCGAATGTCCGGGGGGGGCCGGGCATTGACAAAATGACATTTTCCCAGTTACTGTATATGAGATCTAAAAGTAAAAGTAACATTCTTCACCCAAGCCACCAAAAAGTGCTGGTAAGAAATCTACTTATATCCAAACAATCGTAAAAGATACGAACGTTTGCCTTTTCCCCTGTGAAGTACAAAGATTTATTGTCAAAATGATGCTTTCATTAAAAAAAAAACAGGTAAACCTGTGTGATACTGCCCATTAAAAAACTTTAAAATCACCGTTTCGATCGAAACTTGGAGACCTTTAAAGTCAAGTTAAAGCCTCAGGCAAGCAATGGAATTGTCATTTTTCAAATATATATTATTGTTTTTGTGTAACTATTTTTCAAAGAGTGGATACATTTTTCTGATTCACCCTCTACAGTAAATCCCCGCACACAAGAACCTGAACAAATAAGAACCTGTAGGCTGTTAATTAAGAACCTGTTTCTGTTTGATAAACTAATATGTTCTTATCACAAGAGCAATAAAGTTCATTTTTGATTTCTCACTACGTTCATTTTTCTCCAAGTTGGCTGTTAAGATTTGAGCTTCATCCCTTGCTATTTGTAAACTCTAAATTAGATGTGAGGTCGATCCTAACATTGCCAAAACAAATAAAAAGGTTTAAAATCTTTGTGATGACTCCTTTGATGATCATTTGAAAAGCTTACAAGAAAAGCTTTAAAAAAGAACCATGAAGAACCTTTATACCTTGAAATCAATCCAAGTGCCTTTGAAATAAGAACCTAATAGACCTTTTAGCTATTCTACAAAAGAACCTGGATCGAGCGTTATTTTTATACATTTTGATACGCGACGTTCGATCGAGTGGCTTTAGAGCTTCTATCACTATTGCACACATTCGAAAATTCTACAAAATGTAGCAAAATGTTGTTCGATTCTGATTCCTTTCAGAATAGCTAAAAGGTCTATTCAGTCTGGCTCTCAAAAATATAGCATTTGATTTTAGGAAGCTGGATACAATCTCACAGCAGATATTTCCTCTCAATGAACCAGTATGTAATATTATGTTGAATCATAATGAGATACACTCATTCTTTTTATAAGAAACTAAGGTCCGGGGCTGGTAGGCAGTTTCTTAAAATTTTAGGCCATTTTGCTAGCACAAGTTTCTTACGTGTTTCTTATATTTTTATTGCCAGAAGTTTAGAGTTGATCTTGTCTTGTCTAAAGGGCTCCCAAATTACTTAGTAAAATCTCAAAACGAGTAAATAACCTGAACTGCACAATGTCAAAATATTGTTGTGTGTGATAGGAAAATTAAAACTGAAAATTGCAGAAGTTTCTTAGCTTTTTCCAATTAAGGTAGGGTTGTTTCTTAGCTTTCGAAAAATTGAGCCTACCGTTTCTTATAAGCGGTTTCTTATAAAAAAATGAGTGTATGCTTTGTCTATCATCAACAGGTAGCCACCCTAATATTTAGACAAACAAACTGGTGATCTCAATGTAACACCAAGTTAACTGAATATAAGCTTATGAAAAACCAGGAATCGTCAAATTGTTTATCAGCTATACCCACGAGGAATTTAGATGCTTTAAAAGCATGTGACATTGAAGTGCATCAATTATTTGCAAATACACGCTTTATAAAAAGAAATTTAAGTTGGTTATTTGTCCTCAAAGTTTTGTAATCATTCTTAAGAAATTTCCAAATTTTACTACTAAATGTTTGAATTAGTTCATTTTTCATCAGGAAAATGTGTCGGTTTGACGAGAAATTTTAACTCATTTGCAAGTTTCACAACCACCATGACCCTTTTAGTGACTGCCTTTTCTGTTTTGTAATAGTTATGTGTAACCTGTAGCTTTAATACTTTTCCTTTTTTCATGGGGTATACATTGTTTTTGCTCCCCGTGGTATCGTCTTAATTGTTGTGTGAAGTAGCTTGTAAGTAATGCAATTAACAAATATGTATTGTAACTTTTTAATGGTAAAAAATAAATGGAAAAATAATGGAAACATTTCTCATGAAAATTTTGTTTAAAATCATGAAACTAAGTAGGTCAATATGCATCATTTTATGCAATGAAAGAGAATCGAATTGATGTTCAGGACATATATACTAAGATTTGCAACCAAGTGAATCTATCGTGTTAACTGTGCGCTCCAAGATGGAAGTAAAATACTTTCTCTACCAACAGAGAGAAGAATCCCATAGGTACAATACATCTCAAAAAAGATGTCGAGGAAGCAAAGTAAGGCCTTTTTAGGTTTCCGCGATCCAAACATTATGTCCTAACAACACAATACTGAGAAGATACGTTGCAAAAGAACTGTAAATATTTAGAAAAACAAATCACAAGTTGCAAAAGGTGCCAGGATTATATCTTAAAAGCTTACACAAATCTACCTTATAAAGAAGCTTGTTATTAAGCATTTTCTCAAAAGTTCTAATAGTTTGTTTATATGCAAATGGATAAATACATCTTATAAGATGCCAATTAAAATCAAACCAATCTCACAAAGAGAACAAGAATCTAAGGTAAGGATGGGCTCAAATCTTTAAAAATGTGAGTGTAAATACTATCACATTTCTCTTTGAATTACATTTTGAATTACGGAAAGCGTAAATGATGATGATGATTTCAAGCCATTCAAATGAAAGAGAAATGCAATATAATTTTGCACGCACATTTTCAAAGATTTGAAATATTTGAGCCCTATGCTACCATGAGACAATGATTAAAAATAAGTAGTCTTACTATTTGCTATGATGACATGTCTGACTTTGGATCTAATTTCTTGGATTTCATCAACTGGGATAATTGTTTCTTTAAATTTCGATTCTCCTCCTACAACAAAGGAGGAAGTGAAATAAATAATACATCACATTTTTGAACACTTGATATTTGTTGCATTGTTTGAGCAATAATAATGTCTGGCCTCATTCTCCAAATAGCTGTCAAGTGAAAATTGCAATAAAGCAAAATTACTGATCCAAATTCTTAATGACGATTACGCTGAAGATGGGGTCGAGAAAATTTGTGCATTGCGCTTCAATACACAGTTACAGAAAAGATGGGGTCCAGGCAAAAACTCAAAAGAATGAAAATCGTGAAAAAGCTCCGTGCGGAAGGAGTCTGGGTATTCTATCAGTAGCCTATTGTATTTGATGATTTCAAGACGTTCGTGGATATTGTTTAGCCAAAGGAACAATAACGTGTCGTGCGTAGGAGTTTTCTTTGTCCTATTTACAGATTGCCTCCACTCAGCTACGTTGATTCACTTTAAATAGAACAAAGATAATACTCAGACACACCATTGTTCCTTTGGCTATCAATTTTTGACAGCACGTGTGAGACATCGATTTGAAAAGACTTTTTATATTGTTTTGCTCTTTGCAAATGCATGCTTTTAACCTTTTATATTTAAAGAATTTAAAGAATTTAAAGAACTGTTGAACAGTTGAACCAACGATTTAAAGAATTGTTGAAATTGTAATCAACGAATAAAATTTACGTACCCGTAGATTATTGATCATTTCATTAAATTCTTTCTCAAGTTTCTGAGTCTTATCACGAAGTTCTTTCTTGTGTTCCCATTCTGCAGCTTCTAGGTTGTGAATCTAAAAAAGACAAATATAAAATACGGTAATCCCCTAGAGGTGACAACTTCAATCATCCATGAAAACCGTTTTGTAACGAAAATTGAAATCAGACAAATCGACATTCCACAAAACGAGAGACACGTTAAGAAGGCTTTGTTACAACTGCGTTTGACGCTCCATGATTGCTTGATCACAATAGGTTGTTTAAAAAACAATATGGTTTCACCCCCGTTGTAGCCTTGCAGCGGAAATACTCCTTTTGAGACATAAAATCGAGGCTGGTTAGGCTTTTTCCACGCGGGGGGGGGGGGTTCTTGGCCAAATTTTGGGTAGGGGTTAGCCGCGAGCATCTTCAAAAAGGTACCGTTTGCTAGACTAATTTTTACGAAAATGGTACCCTTGGCTAGACCAATTTTGACCATTTTCTCGACCAATATTGTCAAATTTGTGCCAAATATGATGTCATGACCGTTCGCTAGACCAATATTGTCAAAAATGATACCCTTGTCTAGACCATTGCTGGCCAAAATTGCAAAAAGTATACCCTTGGCTAGACTAGAAGTCCGAAAAAGTATACCCTTGCTCGCGGCACATCNCGCGGGGGGGGGGGGTTCTTGGCCAAATTTTGGGTAGGGGTTAGCCGCGAGCATCTTCAAAAAGGTACCGTTGGCTAGACTAATTTTTACGAAAATGGTACCCTTGGCTAGACCAATTTTGACCATTTTCTCGACCAATATTGTCAAATTTGTGCCAAATATGATGTCATGACCGTTCGCTAGACCAATATTGTCAAAAATGATACCCTTGTCTAGACCATTGCTGGCCAAAATTGCAAAAAGTATACCCTTGGCTAGACTAGAAGTCCGAAAAAGTATACCCTTGCTCGCGGCACATCCCCAAGTACCTTTACTATGGAAGAACCCCCCCCCCCTGTGGCTTTTTCATTATGACATCGCAACTTGTTTCATCCCACTCATCTTTTATGCGGCTTAAAAACCAACTTGTTTCATAAAAGATTTTACGCCGCGATAATATTCAACTGAAAAGTCGGAGTCCGTTTTTGCAATGCCTACCTATTTCTGACATCGTTGGAGAACAAAGGACCAAATATTTTTACAGCAACCATTTATCTTGACTTCTCTTGTACGATAAACTAGCAAACACTAGTTAGATTGACTCATACAAGGTCTCAAACTCTAAGCTGAAGCATAGCCCATGCAACTGTGTAAGAGTTGAGACAATAGACCTTTTAGCTATTCTCAAATAGAATCTGAATCGAACGATATTTTGCTACATTTTGTAGAATTTTCGAATATGCACAAAAGTGATAGAAGCTCTAACGCCACTCAATCGAACGTCGCATATAAAAATGTATAAAAATAACGTTCGATCCAGGCTCTTTTGGAGAATAGCTAAAAGGTCTATTGAAGTCACGGCTCCTCCACAGTAGCCGAACATACAGGACACAATGTTACAGGACACCCTGTATAATTAACTTAAAGGGAATGTAAGCATATAAAACTGAATCAAGCCACTTGCAGTCACAGTCTAACCAATCACATATCAGTATTTCCTGTTGACTTCGATAAGTTACTCAAAAAGGGTGTGGCACGTGTTACAGCCTTTTGTCTTTGCACGGCTATTGCCATCAAAGGCTATATATGCTAGCATAATCTTTAATTTGGCATAAAAGAGTGGGTGTAAAATTATATTACCTACTTTTTCTAGCTGAATGGCTTGAAAGAAACTTTAGCTACCTATCTATAATTCTACCGTTCGACGTTTCAGAAATCTTGAATATTTTCTTTAAATTACAGCATATGTTATATTTCAGAGCATTTGAGGATGTGACGTCATCAAATTTCTAAATCATAAACCAGTAGAATGACAGACTTTTGCTTGATACCATATTGTAGACATCCGTTAACTATGGTTTTCTTGGGAATCATTTCATGTTGCGTCAAACAGTTTAGAAGTTACGATGGTTTTAATTTTTTGAAAATTTTTCTTGAATCCACGAAAAAGAAGAAAATACTTTTATTCTGAAAATATTGAAGGTTTCAGAAAAGCCCAGCGGCAGAATCATAGCAAAATAGCTAACGTTTTTATGAAGCCATTCAGTGCAAAGAAATAAGTTATTTAATTTTACACCAGCCTTTTAAAAGATTTGGAACCTATGCAATATATGCTTAGATTCCCTTTAAGTGCATAGTTCCAACGCCTCAACGCTATCTAAGGCAACTGATCAAAGTACTGGATGAACACGTATACATAATAATACAAAATGTACTTTATAAAGATTTATAATATTCATAAATTTGGCACAAACCTTTTTGTCTTTCTCAAGAAGTGATCTATCTTTCTGTTGAATATTTTTCTTCAATGCAGAGACCTAAAATCACAAAAATTCAAAAAATTAGAAAGCACGATTCACAATAATGATTGCAGTCTGAAAATTCAGCAAAAATGACTGAAGAACTGCGTGGCAAGCAAGCCGATAAATTCTGTTTCAAGAATGTGTAAATAGGTTCTAAGCTTTACAGTTTGAACCGGGTTTTACAGTTGGGTTCTATACTCCTAAAATCGCCACATAACCGGTTAATAACCTGAAAAGTATTAGTATAGATCAGATATAAGTAGCTTAGCATACCTCATCTTTCAGTCCTGAAATTTCTGCCATTTGATTGACAGCTGTCGTTTCAGTTGGAGTATTGTCACTGTTGTATAAACGCATAACTCTTATTAATATAAAACATGTCATAAAAGATACTTTTAAAGTCCATCTCAAATTAGATGTCACCTGAAATTTGCCGCAACGCAAAATTAATTTGCCAGCACTGCTATTGTTATTATTCACGGACACTTGCAGGTGAGATCTTTTTTTAGACAGACTATAGTACCATTCGAAGTTGGAAATTATGGGGAATCGATATGATTTAAAGCGCGCTCGGACCAACTTAATTGCACCAGGTGATCCAAAAAAACTTTACGAGCTAGATGATAAATAGATAAACCATATTACGTTGTTTTATTTTCCAATCTACCTTTTAAAATTAATATAATTTCATCGAACACAGCCAAACCTAACAACTGAAAAGAAAATAAGTAATAATCATATACCTATCCTGCGTGTTTTGAAATCCAAATAGCATGGGGCTGTTACTTTCAGATCGATTGTTCGAGGCTGATTCCACCGCAGCCAATCTCGATTTCATTTCGTTCACAGCTTTGTATTCACCAGTTTCGCTTGACCTATTTAAAGAAATACAATTTTGATTAATAACTAAATTGAAATAACTGAAATTGAAAAATATTTACCAATAAAGGTGTGGTGGAACAGACTGTAAAGCGGAGTCATAAGATACTACTTGATGGGTGGCCAAAATTATCAGGATCTACAACATTGAATTTAGGGGTCATTTAGAAAGTAAGATTTCCAAAGAAATATCATTCTATCATTATCATCTTCCAATTAATATTCGTGATTTCGACGGCCTAAAGATATTTGGTAAAACAGGGCGAATAAATTATATCAAAATGGCAGATGCAAAGAATAAAAAAAACACAAAAATATTCGCACACTCCTTACAGATACTTGGTTCGGTTTCAGCAAAATAAAATTATTTCCTAAAAATGCTATTTACATGTCAAGAAACCTAATTGATCAAACAAAGGCAAGGAACCTACTGTAATGTCTTCTAAAATCTCGACTTGGTTTGTAACACTTTCGAAAAAAATTTCCAGTATTTTGTGCATTAGAAAAATGTTTGCCTTAACACAACCACACAGAAAAAAGAAATTAGGAAGAATTACTTTCGTCGTTTATGACCATGACTGTGGTGATGATGGTGATGATGTCGATGGTGATTTTCACTTTTTTCTCTTTTTCGTTTCTCTCGTTTTTGTTGATGTCTTCTGAAGTGTAGTGTGCATAACAGACACAGCATTTTTCCATCCACCTGCAACAAACGAGAAAGCAAAATAAATTGTATGAAACTATTTCAACATTTAGAAAAAAGATCAGCAATAGAGTCAAAGACTGTTTTTGTGAAGCCTGGATGTCAGAGATTGATTTCATATGCCCTTCCAATGATTAAAAAAATCTCAGAAAAAGAAGATTTGAAAATTTGAAGAACACGATAAATAAAGGCATAATCCATCTACAGACAGAATACACGACTTGCCAAAATTGCTAAAGGGCAATTATTGTATTTCAAATACCTACAAAACAGGCCTTGCACACACTAACCTGGTTTTCCTGCCTATGATGGCCTATAAATTCTTGCTTAGAAAAATTGACAGTCTTTTATAGCATAGGGCTCAAATCTTTCAAATCTTTAAAAAGGTTGGTGTAAAATTCTATTGCAGTTTTCTTTAAATTGGATGGCTTGAAAGGAACTTATGGTACTTTACTGTAAATCTGCCGTGGACATTTTGTTATATCTTGATTTTTTTCAAAATGGCGGCAATTAAATTAATTTTGAAAAATTCATGGAAAATTTTGAAAAAAGTTTAAATCATCGTAAATCCTAAACTAATGGAGGAAACATTCTAAAACCTTCAAGAAAACCATAGTTTATGACGGTTTACAATATGGTGGCAAGCAAAAATGTGTAGCTTTTCTAGTTTAGGATTTAGAAATTTGATGATGTCATAGCCTCAAATTTAATAAATGTCGCCATATTGAAACTAATCAAGATATCAATAAATTGCCATGGCAGATTTACAAAAAAAACCCTAAGTTGCTTCCAAGCCATTTATTTAAAAGAAAACTGCAATAGAATTTTACACCGACCTTTCACAAGATTTGAGCCCTATGTTGTCTTTTATATGGCTTAAGTATTGCTATTATAGTGTAAAGAATTTGTATCACATTAATGTGGTGCAATGCCCCTACTGTAGATGTTTCTAAATTAAATTTGATAGATTTCTTTTGAGATTGTTTGTGCAAATTCTGTGGTATTTCATGAAAATTTGATTCAAGATTCCAATAAAGTTCTTAATCAGATTACTGAAAATATTCTATGACTAACATCTAAATGTATCTTGCGGAATCATCAAACACAATTTTGAAATGATAAAAAATCCACCTTCAAGCCAGCATGTACAATGCCTTGCTATGATGAAAATGCTAGCCATATTGATTCCATTGCAGATAAACCAGGTTGGAAAACTTGCAATTACTCCTAACTATGAAACTCTGACAAACTCACTGCTCTCAGCGACAATAACCTGTTCTCGCATACCAGTTCTCGCATGCAAGAACAAAACATCTGTTGTTAATTTTGCCTCTCTCGCAGCTTTTTAGAGTCTACTTGCAGCTCGCACCTTCACGTTTATTTCACTCGCTGCTACACATAGGTCAAATCACGCATGTTTTCCAACCTGGCAGCTGTAATAAATAGAAATTCTTGCAAATGAACATTTTTTGCTCTGAAGAATGAAAATGACAGTATACTGTACCTTTGCTCTTGATTCTTCACTTTTAGCAAAAGCACATTTCACCCTACATTGCTCACATAACACAGGGGAACCATATTTCTTCTCAGATTTGACACAGTTGACACATTTTGATCCTTTAAATGCAGCTCTTAAGTGGCAATATTGGCAGCTCTTTGGCTGTTGAAAATAAACAAAGATATATTGAAAAGTCTGCCAGGGTTGATGTGTGGTAAATATTGCCTATGAACATCATCTACAGGACTACTGTATATGTGAAGAAGTGACTGGAATGGTTTAAAAGATAAGAAAATCATCTGCCTATTTTTTCCAATGATTGGCAAGTTTGGATATATTGCAATCTTTGGCTGTTGAAAATCAATGATGAACATTTATCACAAAGTTGAGTCAACTTGTGGTACGGTACAGGCCTTATGCAGATCAGTAGGACAAGAATTCTTTATATTATGAGAAGAACTCTTGAGCTTGAGCCATATGAAAGACTGTAAATACTTCCAAACAAGATTTCTCAGGCATGAAAACCATATTAATGAGCGCAAGGCCTGTACTGTACATATCATAAAAATATATACTATATGCCAAGAAATGACAAGATAAAAGTTGGGATTCATCAACAACAGTTTTCAAGGTTTAAATGTGAATAAGAATTCTTTTGAATGATTTTCAAAGCAACTGGAAACATTCACATGAGGAAACTTCCATAATTTATTTCATGCACGAAATTGTTTAATTCAAAAAGGCTGAAAAAGGTTATTGCTTTTGAAGAAGGCACTACCACACCCAATGAACTACCGGGTGCGCCAAAATAAACTATGCACTTTAGCAGGCCAGGATAAATCGTACATTGGACCGATTTAGAAGATGCATGACTTAATCTTTAGCATAAAGCCTGAATTAGATTCTTTGCAATTTTTTTTCAATTTTTAGATCTAGAAATGAGTTTCTGAAAATTTTTGTCTTCAAAAACACTGAAAACGATTAAAAAAAACATTGATCAAGTTTTCCAAAGAATCGACATAACATTTTTTCATCGTGACTTGGGATTTAGAAATTGATTAATTGTAATCTGCTGTATCAGAATTGGGAGAAGTGTCACAGCATTTTCCATGATATAAAGAAATGTCTTTCTGTTTGTAATTTCATTGAATTTATGCTATTGTGCAGGTTTCATTCCTGTGTCAATTTCTCAACAGGCCAATGCAGACGTTTACACTAATTAATAAATCTCCATATCACCCCTAAAATATTTTGTCTTTGTCCATTCATGTTGAGTCTAGAAAATTTTACCAAAGTTTTTTTTATCGCTTTCAAACAGAAAAATTTTAAGAAACTTGCTTCTAGCTCTAAAAACCGAATACAAGAAAATTTGCAAAAACTCCTAGAATCTAATTCAAGCTTTTTGCTAAAGATTTAGTCATACTGCAAATCAGGGCATGAAAACCCCCCGACCATGCGGCCGGGCGGTCGCAGGAAATTTTTGATCATAATGTCCTGCAGGAAATTTCCGCAAATCAATCTTGCTTCTTGTATCGAGCTCTGTTTTCTCATTTCTCGAAATAAAAATATAGCTTATAAAATCAAATATAAGAGAGGTGCAGAACTTGATTTTTGCTCGTGCCTTTTAGAAATCAAAGATGATTTCGTTCATGGTTTTCCAACCTAATCGGCTCCAAACTTCCTTGAATTTACTGTCCACCATGTTTCATTCGCATTTACAGAAAAACCAGGATCAATATTTTCACTTTTGTGTTTTTGCAGGAAATTTAGGCATGCTCTTTGTCTGGTCGCAGGAAGGGAAATATTTTTTCATGCCCTGCTGCAAATACTTTAAATCGATCCACTGTACGATTTATCGTGGCCTGCCAAAACTGCATAGATTATTTTGGCGCACCCGGTAGTATGAAAACAAACATGTTGATGTCTTTGGAGATAACAAAACCAATAAACCGGAAATGTTTACCTGTCCATGTGCTTGCAAATTTTCACTGCATCGTTTACATGCAGGCTTCTCGCTTGTTTTCCTAAAGAGAGATGATAATCACAACTATTTCATACCTTGATCAATGATGTAAACTCTTTTACCTCATGATAAGTTCATTTCACAAAGGACTCTTCAACATTCCAAAATATTGAAACAACAAAAATTGAAAAGGGCACAAAGTTAGACGTGAAACAAGTTACCATATAAGGTTTGTAATAAGCTTACTTGAGAAGGTGAAATTCCATTTTGCAGAATGTGCATGAAACCAGAGGATGCCTCTTGCGACAATACTGAAATGAAACAAAACGCATCATTTTCTAACCAAGTAACATTTTGTGGTGTTCATTTTAGCGGACATAACCGAAGACTTCCAGAAGTGATAAGTTCAATGTGGGACAATCAAAACAGCATTCATATTATAAGAACCAAGAAAGTTTCATGGGAAGAACTCAGATCTATCGTCTTCTCAAAAATTTAGTATCTACGTTAAAACCCAAAAGTTTTGGGCTTAACTTTAGAATACCTCGCATTTATATCTGAGACAGCATGTTCAAATAAATGTGGAAGCACAGGATACGGAAACGTAGTTTACTGGATAAGGATACAGTTTTAAGAGCCTTTCTATTCTTAGTGTATTTTGCCTTAGAAGAAATTATACTATTGTCATGTTTTGAGAAAGTACATGTCTCCAGTCTATCGTTTTTTTCAATATTCCAACAGAACAACTCATATATGAACAGATGATTATACGTTAAATATATCTATTTAGCCCCTTTTCGTATTTTTTGTATATTGTACTAATTTTCTGTATCATTGTGTTTATTTTCTGTAACAATTATCTTTGTAGTTTAGTTATTCGTATGTATAGTTAAGGTTATAAATTGTATGTGCTGGAATTTTTAATATGAAACTGACTGACTGAACTGATGATGAAATTGAATTAACTTGGTCCCTAATTTGAAAAAAACAAAGACCGAATGTATCATATTCGGTACGCATCAGAGAACATCGAAATCTAAGCCACTTGAAATCAAAATGAACGAACAAAGTATTACTGAGACACAAAACTATGAATATTTAGGTGTGACATTGGATAAAAATCTTAATTTCAATGAACATTTAGAGAAGACATTCAAAAAGATTTCATCAAGAATCAAGTTACTATCACGAGTGCGACAGAACATCAGTCCACACACCGCAGAAACCATATACAAAGTGATGATTCTTCCTGTCATGCTCTACTGTTCTAATGTTTTTGTCGGCATGACCCAATCGAAGAAACAAAGATTTGAAACCTTTCAAGATCGAGCAATACGCATCATCAATGGGAATCGAAAAAGTGGTGTTAAGCTCCCCCCAATTAACCAGATTCGAAACAGACTATGTGCCCTAGAGGTTTTTAAATGCTTGAGCAGTATAGCACCAAAAGCGTTTGAAAATTATTTCACAAGGAACAGCCACAAAAAGAATACCCGCAAAAACAACAAAAGCGTGGTCATTCCAAAAGTTAGGACAGAAACTGGACGCAAAACCTTCGCGTTTCAAGGAGCAAAAATATTTAACAATCTGCCTAATAACTTACAAACTGAAACATCATTGTTGAAATTTAAAGCATCCAGCAAGGACACAAACCTAGACTTTTAGCCATTTATCAATTGTAATTTTAATCTTGTTTCTTGTAAATTTTTAACTTTATTCTTGTAGATATCAACTTTTAGTTTGTAAAATACAGGTCTTTGATTGATAACAGTAATCTTATTTACTGAACAAATTAACCTGTATAAATATGAAAGATTATTATTATATATAATGATTGATTAATATCTTCCTTAAATTCTCGAGATAATGTTTTGCATATACAATTTATAACCTAAAACTGCGAAATTTCTCGCCTTGACTCTTATAATCTTAATGCAGATTCCAAGGGCAAAGAGCATGCTTTTTTTGTTTTGTAGCAGGCAACAAAACAACTCATTCGCAAAGAAGTGGCGGTAACCTGTCTCTGGCGGCGGGCCTACTAAAGCACCAATCCAAACGCATGGAGAAAACATCTAAATAAACACATTCGGTGACAGTCAACGGTTGCAAATTATTGTATACTGGTTCATACATACCCTGCATAGTTGCTGATCACTTGATAGTTCATTAAATGGATGTTTTGAATGACAATTCGTGCACGCAAATAACGCTTGTCCTCCTGCAACGGAAGCCATCTTTGATCTCGATTTGTGAATGGAAACCTCTTTTCCATTCTTATTTGAAAACAAAGGCGCAATTTTTCCACCGCAGAAGTTACAACCAAACTGCTCCGCAACCGAGGGGGAGGGAGGGATGAACTGGGGACAAGTCCTCCTATTTTCCTCTGCAGTTGGTCCGAATCTGTAAAGAAAGAGCACAAGGAGGGATCCAGCAGTCAGATCTTGAACTTCAAGGACAAATAAGGGTGTTTCCCAAGGGCAAAAAGGGCATAGTCCTGACAACTTTCACAGGGGCTGGGCCTCCATTTTTAGTTGTCCTTTCCTGCCAGTTCACACCACCACTGTAAAATAGTTAAAGGCACACTGTCCCCTCGATAATTTGCTTTATCCAAAGAAAGCAAAGTCATTCATGCATAATTTTCATGGCCATGAAAATTACGCATGAATGACCCTGCCTTAGTTGAATAAAGGAAATTAGCGTAAATTTGTGGAATATTCAATTGAGATCTTTATCGATTTCTTTCATTCATCAAGGGGACGGTGTGCCTTTAATTGTTTTATCATTAACACATTTCAACACACACATATCTTACTTGAGAATGTAACATTGCTCAAACTGCCCGGATACGTATTTTATCTTATGCAAAATATAAAAATTATAGAAGCATAACAAAAAGGTGACACAGGGTAATCACTCATCTATTTTACAACCATCTCATCTGAAAACTTAACTCTGACATGAAAACCCACTGTAAAACTAACCAAATACAAGAAACTATAAGACCATAACACTATGTAATAAGACTATGTCATACAACTTTGAAATAAATCAAATTATAAAAAAAATACGAAGTTGCAAAATATTATTGTCTAAGATTTGCCCATCTCCCTGAAGCCTCAATCAACTCATTTCTATATTCAATCAAATCTTTCCAGTTATTTGATTGACTTAACAAATGACTATATTTTCTGTGCTCTCTACCAAACTGTTTTGTTTTTAACTCATACCATCTGGGTTTTGGACCCCTAGTTTCTTCAACTTCAGCTTCGCATCTAAGCTTTAATAAGTATGCTTCTTCAAGTTTCAGTTTTTCTCTCTTCAGTTTGGCTAGTTCAACTTCAAATGGTGAACGCATGCCTAATGATTGTTTTATTTCATTTCTGTAAATTGCTAAGTCAGTTTCCTTGAATAAATCCATATCAAATTCATCTATGGATATTTCTGAGATGTCTTCTTCATAATCACGAGCAAGAGTTCCTTCTGCTGCGGCTTTCATTACTGATGCAGTAAGTGGCTTTTCTTGAACAAGTTCTGAAAATGGCACTGAGCTAGCACCTGGACGATGAATAGGGTTCAAGAACCAATTTCCATCTGCCCTTATTGTTCTCTCTTGTAGCCGTTCTTCGAAATCTTCTAAATCAAGTGCTAAATCAAATCTGTCATGATCCAGTTGAATTTCTTCTTTGTGAGATGAAGCATTTCTGTTTGGCAAGAGTTCAACACTTGAAATAGGAGCTGAGCCATGTGTGGGAGGAGCAGAAAAAGCCCTCTGATGTTTTCTTGGTGACTTTATGGAACCACGTCCTTTTTCGCTGAAAGGAAAGACACAAAGAAATTAAATCATTACTAAACGAAGAAAACACTCAGACACAGCAGCCATTGTTTCTTTGGTTAGTCATTGCTCACGGCCTGTGTACAGCTTTGATTTGAATGGGAGTCTGCACGCAGGCTAAGCTGCACCGAGATTACCCATTTTACCTCAAAAGAACCCAACCTAACGGCAAACGGTCTAACTTTAACAGAAAGTCTACCCACCTAGTTATGACTGGCATTTCTCCAGTAACAATCAAATCTTCATTCCAGTTCTCATCTCTTCTTTTTGCCCAATCTTTCCTATTTTTAACATCAAGCTCTCTTTGCTTCTCCGAATTCTTTCTTGCCATGCTGCTAATAAACATCTTGAATTTTTTCGCTTCTGTTTTTTAGGCCGTCCGCCATTCGTTCTCTAGCAACGATTTCAAAATAACAACTTTCCTCCCCCACAATCAAGCTACGCAGCCGTCAGGTGGAGGCAAAGTGCAAAATTAGCACCAAGTTGTGATTGGCATCTCCACAAACTTGGCATGGCCAATCATATCAAGGAAAAACGAAAACAAAAGAAAAATTTTCTCACTTTTAAAATCTTTGTAATGCCATATTTTGCGGAACATTCTAATCATAAGCAAATCTTTACTGCTAACTTTGATTTTGTGATGAAAAACGTGATTGGCTCAATTTGGATCTGTCAGCCAATCAAAACTCGATGCTTGATGCTAACAAATGGAACTTGGAACTTTGGAACTAATTTCAGTTATCTGGAAAGGAGGTTGTAGCCTCACTTTGAAAATTTTAAGACATTTTGCAAGATGGCGGACGAAGTGTGATTTTCCTTCGACTGGTGAAAATAGAATTCAGAGCTCCAAGACGAATGTACCTGGAAGGCAAGCACAGAGAGAAGCTTTAAGTGCATAAGGTTTTCAAGACAGCAAAATGGGTTTGGCAATCGCAAAAACGCAAAGTCCACTGGCTGCAGCTCATCCACAAAAATCCATTGAGGCAGATGATGATGAAGAAGTAGATTTAAAAGCCCCAGTGAAGATTGAATGCATTCACGTGGATGGTGTGAAGAAAACAGAATCAAGTTTGATTACAAAGCAGTTAGAAAGTTTGCTAGATGCAAAAACATTTGAAGAAGTAATTGATGTCACCCATAATGCAAAGTTACGTCTTCAACGACTTGGGATTTTCAAAGCAGTGGAAGTTTTTATTGATATCAGCAGAAAAGAAAATGCATCTCCTGAAGGGTTAGATGTCTATTTCATTGTGAAAGAAGCAAGACGTCTGACTGCAAATGCAGGAACAAGTGTTGGAAACAATGAAGGAAACATGATGTTTGGTTGCAAGTTGAATAATCTCAGGGGATCTGGGGAAAGTATCAAGGCTGATGCGTCAATTGGGACATCATCATCATCATCCTATGAGCTGGCATTTAATAAGCCACTCTTCAAAAACCCAGATTGCAAATTCCTGGCCAAAGTTTACAAGGCATCCACTGAAATGTCCCAGTCATTCTATAAGCAAATATCAGAAGGTTTAGCTGCAGAATTTGCAGTCCCAGGCCCAATTGGTTTACATACTCTCAAATTTGATTGTCAATGGAGAGAGAATTTTGGTGCATTAGCCGGAGCACCCTTCATCATTAGAGAACAATGTGGCCATGTTCTGAAATCTTCAATTCAACATTCTTTTGTTAGCGATGGACGTGATGATTTCATTCTTCCAAAGAAAGGCAATCTATTCAAGCATAGCCTGGAGTTTTCAGGGCTAGGTGGAAATGTTAAATTTGTCAAAAGTGAAATTGAGTTTCAGTTGAATAAAGAAATTTTCAATGATGTCATTCTTGGTGTTTCATTCCAAGCTGGTACAATGAAACCAGTTGGTGGCACAGATACCCTTATAAATGATAGATTCTTCCTTGGTGGTCCAATGTCTGTCCGTGGCTTCAAAATGAAGGGAATCGGCCCAAGAGCAAGAGAAGCATCACTTGGCGCTGACGCATTTTGGGCTGCAGGGGCACACATGTACACCCCTTTACCATTCAGGCCAGGAAGAGGAGGATTTGGGGATCTTTTTAGGATGCATTTCTTTGCCAATGCTGGTAATGCTCAAAATGTAGAATTTACCAATTCAAGTGAACTCAACAAAATGGTGAAGGATGCAAGATGGTCTTATGGTTTAGGAATTATGATGATGATAGGTGGCATTGCGAGGTTAGAAGTTAATTATTGTATCCCAAGAAACGCTAAGACAACTGATGGTGTGAATCCTGGTTTGCAAGTTGGTGTTGGAATGAACTTCTTGTAGGACAAAATCTAAATTTAGCTTTATAGAGATCACATTTGTCCTTCGTTGCTGTGCTGCCAAAAACCAATGAGGCAAAGATTGTTGTCTTCTCTTAGCAAAGACACAAACAATTTGCATGATCATACTGTAGCTGTGCTCAGGAGTGTGCTCAGAAGTTTCCAGAATACAGAATTGTTGGTCATAGCAAAAGGAATGCAAATGGGTGAAATAGAATTATTCTGTGACTGATGTGGTAGATGTACTTTGTAGTTTTAGAGCAAATTATTATTTTCTGACGAAAGACTGTTTGTCCTCCCAAAGTGCCTCTTCTTTGTTGTTGTCATCAACTGTACAAATTTCAAATGAGGAAAAATAATATCAACTACGCAAGTTTTATTTTCAAATGTTCATAACGTATATTATTCGACTTTTAGTCTCAATCCTCAAAATTAAGGTATTTTTTGCAAAGCTGCTATTTCTAATTGCCATTGAAAAGAGGAAGTTCTAAATCAATTGGCAAAAAAGTACAAGGCCCATGTCAACTTTAACTAAATTGAGAAACGAAGCAAGAAATAACGATGTAAATTATTGCCACCATATGTATGAAAACAAAAAGAAAAGGCAAATTACAAAGGTTGTACAGCACAAACAAAGTTTACAAAAACATGGTACTCATCTCAAACAAGCAGTTATTTTTTGTTTCACCAAGAAACAACGATTTGCATACATCTATTTCTTAGAAGAAACCAAAAATTAGCAACGAAATGTGGTCTACGAAACCCAAACATATTGCCGCATGATTCTTGCATTCGGTATCAAGGCTTTGTCCAGGACTACAGTAAAAAGGACGTTAGAAATGAGAAAACACATTTTATGAACTGGTTAAACCTATTTCTAGTGAATTATCGTATCTGAATGGAACCAAAGCTATTTTGTTTGCTCGATCTAAATGCGCTTGAAAATCTTCGAAAGCACCGACGAAATCTCAAACTGTGGCAAACAAAATAATTTCAGCGCTGTTTTACTTTGCATTTGAAATGAAGATTCTGACGCATTTTTGCCTCAGTGAGAACCAAACTATACAGGAGCAATGCAGAGCCATTCGAGTATATTTCTTGCAAAACCCTCTTCTATCAAAGGTATTCCGGTCCAATTTAAAAACGACTAAAATTTTGACCTTACCCGGCTCCAAAATATAAGAGAAAACAAGCTTATTAATTGGAAGAAAACAAAATGCAACTTTGTGCTTGAAATTCAAATTTAAAGCATCATTCTGAAGAAAGATATGAAGCATTCCAGCCTGGGCGATACATAACTTGTGAATGGACGGAGAATTGCTGCCCGATTTTGAGAAAGCTACCCTCTTCTAATTACGGAAACTTGCCTTGGTACCCACTTTTATGATGATTTTTGCAGGAAATTGCCCATTTCAATTAACCATCTTTGCGAATTTCAGCGAAAACCCAGCCATGCTTATGGAAAATCTGCTGAAAAAAGACCCTTGTTTGAGCATTTTGGGCCCAAAAACCCATCCGTATAGGCAGCACACACCCGTACCCCTACCCTGAACATGTTGCGTATCCCCCCTCCCCCGGGGGGATTCCATTCCGGAAAAAACTACTGTTTTATTGGAGCCTTGAAGACGTTTTTGAACTACTAAAACTAAATTGTCATAAGAGACAAAGCATTCCAGAAGGTGCAGAGTACGAGTTACAAAAACTTTATACAGATAAAATTCAAGCCTTCTGTGATATTGATTGGTTCATTTCACACAATATCTGCGTTACAAAGTTTCAACATGGCGACCAATTGACCATTCGACTATCTTTTTCGATCATCTTTCTCATTATTACAATTCATAATAAATTCGATATCAGACTGTCGCAAAAAAATTGCTCCATAAAACTAGATACTGTTTAATAATCTAAAAATTGTACGACGCATTGCAAAGGGAAGTAAACAGCTAGCTGCAGCTGACGAAAAACACATCAAGCGTAAAGCTTTTAGAGAACTGTATTGTGCATGGAATTGCATAAAGTTCGCACAATAATAAAAGTTTTGCTTCCATTATTGAAGACGTTTTTCTTCAATGAACTGCATTTCGGAACATATTTGACGAGACAGAGCTAAACAAGATACTCCTTACTTCTAACTGTAACTGACCGATTTTCCTCCAGATCTATCGTCTTTGAAAACGGAAATAAGGGGCTGATGGACCTTACAGGCAGACTGTCGTGGCGCTGATTGGATGAATAATACAATAAATCTGAATAGAATTAGGCAAGCTTCAGTAATTTCGCTGTACACTAAAATTCGTGAAGATGATAACGATCTGACTCCCTTTGTTCTCGAAACAAAGTACGAGCCATGCATGGGCAAAAAGGCTTGGTAATCATTCCACGGCCAGGTCTTTTGTTAGTGATCAAAACATCGCAACTACCCAATTACAGCCACGACAGTATGCCTTTAAATTACGCTCACTTCAAATTGCGCTGACTTGCAATAAGCTCGACAATAAGATGGCATCTATTCTACAATGTCCTTTGATCTACAACCTACGAAATACACTGACACACACAGTACATCATAAACTCCCGTCTTCTCTCGTGTTAAAAAACATCTATGATGACATATTGCTATCCGAGTCATAAACCTCCCCGTTTGTCCCCCCGTGCCCGTGGCTCTTTCGGGTCCTAATGACGTCATCATCAGAAGCATCCTGCTCCTCCTTAGCGTCCGATGACAACAAGTTAGAGATAGAGAATGCGTTACTGTTACTAGCCTTACCGGGGCTCTTTGTCTTTGACTTCCCTTGTTCCCCTGTATGCTTTTTCGTCCGTAGATTCATGTCATCATCTTCATCAAAGCGAGGTTCGTCATAACGAGGTACGTCGATTACTTCGAAAAAGTTTCTGGCACGTTTCGCATCCATATCAATGTCTTTGTCAATGCTGATGTCATAACCTCGTTTTGAGTCTAATTTGTGTGATGATTCGAGAGTGGTTTTCAGTTTGTCGTTCTCTTTTATTGAGTCTTGATGTTTTTGTTTGGTTTCTTTGAGTTGTTGTTGCAAAGCACAAATCGTTGATTCCATGCCTTCTACTTCTTCATCCAGTTGCAGCACAAAATCGTTCAGTTCTGGTAGAAAAAAGAAAGATATTAAGGGTGTGTTTCATTGGTAATTCCAAACCTCTTCCAATGTCTGAAAATAGTAGACTCTGCATTTGTAGAGACGAAAATAGATTTCTCAATCAAACACAAAAATCTTTAAAACAGCACGTTTCACATTCAATATGGTGGAAGCTAATGAAAATGAGAGCCTCTCCAAAGTCTTCAAACTTTCTAGCACAAGTTTCAGAAGGCCTTTCAAACCTACCAAACCGGCAGTTGTGAGAATTTAGGAGTGCTTGTACAGGATGTACCATGCCAAAACAACAACACCTCCGAGAATACAATGCCATGTCATAAGTTGCTCATAAACAGGAGAAAGCTCTCATGATAATTTAAAGATGTTTGAAGGAGAAATACAAGCACTTTGGCCAATATGAGAAGAGACAAAAAAACAAATTCAACAGAAGTTGTTTGTACCCACTTCAGGTCAAGAGACCATACCCAAGGGGAATTTTCTTTTTATTTGTTGATAGAGTAACCTGCATCAGGCTTTTCATGGTACCAAGTTCTTAAGTTCTATAAATACTAGAAAGTTTCCCCAAGAGGACAATCACGTGATCTCACCATGATTCTTTGAATGTCATGGTATATCATTGACTCAATGCAGAGTACTAGTCATCGAAACAACGACAACATATTTAACAGAATTATTATTGCTTGAACAAACAAACAAAGTGTTATGCTCCTCCGCAGTTGCGTGTTTTGTGCTGCGTATTTCGGAATGGAGTGAAAACATTGGGAAGAGTGGAGCAAGTCTTGGTATATCAGCCAATCAAAATAATTGGACTTATTTGACAAGCAAAGGATCACGGTAAACTCTACTAACGCCATCTTCCTGTCCATTGCAACTTAGCTATAACGAAATGATGCTCGTTTTAAACCTTTCTACAGGAACCAAGCTCAAAATGATCAATCATTTTTTACCAACCGCCACAAATAGATTTATATTCTAATTGAACAGAACTTCAAACAAACTTGAAATATGAGAAATAAATAGAAGAGACTTCGCATAAAATAGCATACCATCTTGGCTAGACTTCAGTTCTTCGTTATATTTTTTCTGCAATGCTAACTCTGCCTCTAACTGTGCGATTCTTCCTTGGGATAATTGCTTGCCAAGTTCCTGATTTTCTGCAATCAACATTCGACATTTGGCCATGAGTTTCTTTCCTGTCACGCTGCAAAAACAAATTATTCAACAATGTCGTGAACAACGAATGATAATCAATTTTGAGTAACCAAAATATTCATAATTTGCTAATACCTACCTGCTGAATAACGCTTTTAGAAAGCAAATTTTTTGGCTGAAGTTTCTTGAAATAATAATGCATGATAGCAAACATGATGCAGTACACGAGAAACGTGGAAATTGTATATTTCTTTCAGGCAAATAAAGTTTTTTCTTCGCCATGATGCGCACAGCTTCCAACGCCCCAAACTGAAAGTGCAAACTTAGCATGACTTTATTTGAAGACTTTGGAAGCTATGCATAAAAAGATGAACAAATCCTTTCTTTTCCAATGATAAATTTGTTTCCACATCATCTTTTTATCGCGTAAATCTACTTCGATGGAATTCAAACCTGTAGAAATGCCTCCATTGCAATGCATCTGCTACTATGTGTACAGCTCCTTTTAAACTAGGAAAATTATTTCTCCATCTTAAAAGGTGCTAACTTACGAAAACTATCCACACGCACAAGAGTTCGTAATTCGTCATGTTTGTCGGCTTAGTTACTCCGCAGAATTGCACATGCAAAACATTTTGTTTGCAACAAGCAGATAACGTATCAAGTAGAAGAATTGGCCACAAATACTATAGCTCGATAACATGCTAGAACCTGCCATAAAATGGAGGTGAAAAGACTTGTGACTTATTTGAATGTTGATCATTTCAAAAGTATAATTCAAATATAAAGTGCTCAAATTTGTGCCATTTCGACAGGTTTCTGACTGTTTCAACAAAGAAAACATGAACCTTCAAAATGTTAGACCTCAGATAAGAAACCTGTTGTGTTAGCCTCGCCAGACAAAGTTTAAACAGGCATTTCCCTGTTTACTAACCTTACCTTAATTTTGTTTAATCAAATTTCAGCAAAACCTGTTTATATTTTAAAACTTCTAGAAAGATGCAGTATCATAAATTTTTCAAAGATCTAAACAAGTTATTAAAGGTGCAAAATGATCAAACTTGAAAACGGAATTTAATGAAACAGCTTTGATAAAACGCTGATGATGTTGATGATGATGATGACGATGATCGCAATCCAGGTTTCATTCGGGCAGTCTTATCACAATGAAGCCATCCTGTTCGGGCAAGATCCATACTGATCTCTGCCCCCCCCTACACGTTTTGCATCCCCTAGCCCATGAATTGCTTCAAACTTTTCCACCAACGTATTCAGGTCGCATTTAGAACAAACAAACTTAGTTTGCTAGTTTTACTTATGCAAAAAGCAAGAGGCTCTTGCTCAGATCACCCACCTGCTCTGGATTTTGACCTTAAAATAGGGTGGATAAATATTGAAGAGAATTCACCATATCTAATGAAAGCCTTTCTGTAAAAGTATAATTCAAATTTGAAATCGGTAATACTATAGCTAAGTAATCAATGGCTCTTTATCCTCCTTCTTTTCGCCTCTAACTTGCTTCTTTTCGCCTCTAACGGCGATAGTCCACAGATGCAAAGTAGGTTCAATATAAGGAGCGCAGCAAAAGACCTTAACGAGGCAAGGTTGGCATATCAAGAAAAGCAACACGTAATGGTATCTTAAAAATTAACAATCATTCGGACACTTTTCCGCATTAGGAAGATACTACAAAGAAACTAAATCACGCAATATCACAGCTGTAAATGCTACTTTGAAACGAAATTCATTGGCTGACGTTCATTTAACATCGAAGTTGTTACTGGGAAGGTTCGAAATGTTCCAATCACAGATAAAATGCAGAAGCAGAACTTAGGTGTCACGTCAAAAATATTCCAGGCAGAAGAACTAGCAATAAAGATCGATATAAATTATTCTATTGGCTGTGAAAATGCTTCAATTACCTAATATTACCAGACAAACCAATCATGGCATGAAGAGACTTGTAAGAAAACCTTAGACAATAAAGGTTTTGTTGGAGCAGTCCTTATGGACTTATCCAAGGCTTTCGACTGTCTCAACCATGAACTCTTGCTTGCTAAATTGAACGCATACGGATTTAGTAAAAATGCAATACAGATGGTGTACAGTTATCTAGCAGGTAGAAGGCAACGAGTCAAAATAAATGGTTCATTCAGCTCTTGGAAAGAAATGAAATTAGGTGTTCCCCAAGGATCAGTTCTGGGGCCTCTCCTCTTTAATATATTTATCAATGATATTTTCCTTTTGTTGAATGAGACTGAAATCTGTAATTATGCAGACGATACGACAATTTACTGTTCTCATCAAGAGTTACGGGAAGTTATTTTAAAGCTAGAAAAGGATACTACTGAACTAAGCAAATGGTTTGAACAAAACTGTATGAAATTAAACGAGGAGAAATGCCATCTCCTTGTACTTGGCGAGAAAGAAACTGAAATGTCAATAAAAGTTGGTTCCTCTGTCATTAAAGAGAGTAAAGAAGAAAAATTGCTGGGCGTTGTAATTGACCAAAAGCTAAATTTTAAGCAACACGTGAAAATGGTGTGCACAAAAGCAAGCCAGAAGCTACATGCTCTTGCAAGGGCCTCAACGTATATGCCAGAAGAAAAAATTAAGATTGTCATGAGGGCTTTCGTAATGTCACAGTTTAGCTACTGTCCATTGATATGGATGTTTCACGATAGACGAGTTAACGCAAAAATTAACTCTATTCACGAAAGAGCATTGCGAATAGCGTATCATGATCGGACCTCCAGTTTTGAAGAACTGTTAATTACAGACCATTCAGTCTCCATTCATCAACGAAATCTACAGTTGCTTGTCACTGAAATTTACCGAACAAGAATGTATTTAAATCCTTGTTTTATGAGAGAAATTTTCGCGGAGAGAGAAATACATTACAACTTAAGAGTTACGAGCAACATCTATGCACGCAAACCTAGGACTACAGCCTATGGGCTAGAAACTGTGAGCTTCCTGGGGCAAAATCTCTGGCGAGATTTGCCATTGCATATAAAAAAGTCCCGATCTGTAGGGAATTTTAAAAGGGAAATTAAGTTTTGGAATTTTTCATGCAACTGTAGATTATGTAAGGATTTTATTGTAAATTTAGGTTATATTTAGGTTGATTATAATTATTACACATCTTTTGTATCGATAATGGTTGGCATTAATTAGCCTAGTGCTATATACCACGCCAACCTTAAAGAAATTAATTATTATTATTATTATTATAAGACGTACTGTCGACTAAGACGTACTTTCGACTGCCAGCGAAGACAATTTGCATCTAGCCTTAGGTATTCAAAATTGATGCTTATTGCAACATTAAAGGACTGTTGTTGACTAGTTTCTCAGCAATTTACAGCTAGCATCAAATCAACTCTTGTCAAAGACCTCGCAACATTCTCAATTTAGCTAACTCAGGATTCAGACCCAAGGAGTGGCGGAAAACCTCTATTCTTTAGCGGCAAGTTGAGAGTTAATTGCGAATCAAAGTATCCAGTATATGTTTTGCTACGTAATATAGATTTACTCCATGAGGCGTTTGCTGACACTCTGGGAATATTTGGAAATTCTTTGAAAACGTCCATTATTCATCAAATTCTACCAGTCAATTCGTTTCTGAAAGTGAGGCAAAATGAAACAAATTTCATCACAATCAAACCTTACATTTTTGGCTCGTTGGGGCCGACCATCGCTGTCAGAAGCGGAGAACGTATTACCGTAAGATACAGACATCAAATCTAACATGTGCTTTCTTTCTTTACGTCTCTAACTACCGTAAAGCTCTAACAAGCCCCTCCCCTCTAATCCAAAATTCTAAATAAGCTCCCCTCTCTATTAAGCCCCCCCCCAACTTAAATCAAATTCTAAAGGTTACCAAAGATTTTCCATTTATTGAGCTAAATAAGTTCGCATGTTAATTTTGATATGGTTTGAGGCAAAACTGTATTGAATTTATGCATTTGACTCGTAAAATTGTATGTTGAATGGTGTAAAAGAACTAAACAACTATCATATGTATCCTTGTCATTTGATTTTGTGAATAAGCCCCCCTCTTTAACAAGCCCCCTCTCTATTAAGCTCCCCTTCTGGAGTGCCCGAAATTAAATAAGCCCTCCGGGGGCTTAATAGAGCTTTTACGGTAATATCTAACTTGGTTACTTCCCTCTGAGCACCAAGCATATAACTGACTACTTTCATGATAACATTCTCTTGGTACGTTCGTGGCAATAAATGTCCTAGTTTCGTAATTTAGATTTCTATTTCATTTTTCGCGTAAACAGTTCGTAAACATAACATAAATTTGTCAATGAACCTTATCATAAAGTGACCGATATCATGTAGAATTCTAGTAGAAATCTAAATATCTTCAATCTACAATTGGGAATCAAATCTATTAATATAATTCAAGTGAACTCCATAGCCTTGGGCTTCGCAAGGATTCTTCTTCTCTCAGCTGTCCTTACACCACGTCATGTCATCAGAACGAATTCCAGGCACACGAGGAAGATTCTTCAAAATGTTTGTAGCATGAACACAGAACTTCGAAAATCGCCTTCCATTTGGCTTTTGCATTCTTGGTTCTTCATTTGAGATCAAGCAAAATTCAAGATAACTGGTCTTTCAGGCCAACTTCCTTCTCCGACAATGCAAGTTTCTACAAGCAAAATTCATGATAGCTGGGTCTTTTAGGCCAACTTCCTTCTCCGACAATGCAAGTTTCTACGATCTCTGCATCATTTAAGTAATGGAGGCGATATCAGCTAAGTTTCGAATGGACCATGTAGTAATCGAGAATAAATGCGATTGCGAAGTAAGCAACGAAAGGACATCTATCGTAATCCAAGACCCTTTTTTCAATTTGCGCTTTTCGGCAGATCGTTTGCATGTTCCCAGTCTTTAATCTTTGGATTGACAGCATTGACTAAAAAATCACATTGAATAAATAACAGAGTCGAAACGGTCTTCTGCAAACATTGATGGTGAACATGAGGTCTCTATTCTTTGCTTCGGTTCTCTTTCCTGCTCCACGTGCTCCGCTAAAAGTTTCTACATAACCATGGATTATTGGGTACATCATTACTGCAGCTTGCAGAAACTTCTGGTCTTTCTCTACTTGACTGAAAATCTTCTGTGAGTACGGAACTTGAAAAATGCGGTTGAAAACGGAAGAGTGGTTGAAATATTGAACATGGTTGTGAACACAAGAAAATAACTGAACACAGTGAAAGTCTGCTGACTCTCTTACAGTAAGAAACGTCTCAAAATTGAAAGACGAAGCGCTATTGTAAACCAAAATGCCTCTTAAAATAAGCTTATCAGAGGCATATCATGATTCAGTGGCAGTTTTTAGCTGCTACACAAAGCATTGAAAGCTGTACGAGTTTTATAAGAATCGTAAAGCGTATTTCTTTTCGCTTCAACAGCTCGGTTTTGCTTGTGTTTAGTTTCTCGTTTTCTTACAGCCATCTATGAAGAAATTCAAGCCCTTTTGGCCATCTTAGATTGAACTCAAATTTAGGAAATCTCTTGTTTGTTAAAGCAGGATATTTGTGGCAGCAATACTGCAGATGTGGATAAAGTTCCTTGTCATTCAAATACATAGACCCTCAGGTCATTTCTGATGAAATAAAAGTGAAACATCAAGGTAAGGATCTTTACTTTTGAAAAAGCATGCAATCCAGAAAGAACAATGGTTGATGTTGTAGGATATTATAGCGAAAGGAAAGGTGCATTGCAAATTTTCGAAGATGACAAAATTATACACCAACTAGAACGGAGGCTGTTAAGCGTCACAAAGAAATTCTTAATCTGCGAAGACAATGCTGTTTGCTTCAATAAAGTTTTATGGGAAATCAAAATTTCACGACATGGAATCAGACAATGTCTTAAATATTCTATTTTTCTGACATCCATGTACGGTTCTTCGATACCTTGAGTTAATGAAGATCATTTTCGAAAGAAGACCAACAATCATTTTAAAAGATTTAAGTTGTTTGTTTGTACGTGCGGCTGTCATTTTAATCCTTTTAAAAATTGGCGACTCAAATGATTTGTAAAACTTTGGCAGAATACGGGCAGCTGCAACAAATATTCGTTACAATCTTTTGGCAGTCATAAAGTGGAACACAGATAATGTATGCAGAGAAATGCAGACCAGGTATTACAAACAGAATGCCCACACGGAGGTAAATACCAGATAGCGGTACGGAAATGTCATAGGCAGGATAAAAGAGATTTGAATACACTTGCTTGAAGTTCACCTTGTGGGGACAGACTGCTGGAAAAATTCTGTGACATCACCAGGAAATTTTGGGGAATTGAGGAGGACACAGAAAGAGCTGGTCATTCCAACTACCATACTACTTTGTACTGTCCGTCCTTATTCACAAAGAAATAAAAAACCTAGTGCCCACACCCAACCTCTTCCACCTATTTGGGAGCCCCCAAAGCTACCGAGGCAAAACGTTGAATGTCAAACCAAAAACCACTTCAAAAGATACTAAAGTGGTAAATACTTGCACTACAGATTTACAAGTTGTTAGCTACAACAACAACATTACATTATCAACAAAGAATTTCCCTTAAATAAGAAAGGTTCTAAATGACCCCAAATCATACTGTATACTTGATCAAGAAACGTCATCTATTTTCTTTTCAATAGACCTTTTAGCTATTCTACAAAAAATGTGAATCAAGCAATATTTTGATACATTTCGTACAATTTTGAAGGCGCACAATAGTGTAGAAGCTCTGACGTGACACAGTTAAACCAATCGTACGAAAATGTATAAAAATATCGATTAATTGAGGCTCTTTCGTAGAATAGCCAAAAGACCAATGCTTTGAAATCTTCATGAGATTGGAAACTTTCCATGAAATCCTGAATCATTTTGCATTAGAGAGGTTGCTATTTTGCATTTTTGTATTTGCATATTGTCCTGAACCAATAGAATTAAACAATTTTGAAACAAAGCAGAAATCAATCAAATTACGTCTGAAATTATTTTCACCCACAACTCAAGTATACAGTATGAAATGACACAAATACATTGATAAACAGACTGTCCTGCAATCGTTCTTTGCATATCGTCATAAAGATATGAATAAAGAGTTTTTGATTTAATGTTCACAAGACAACAATGTCCCTGGGAACACAGCTCTTTACAGTAAATAAAATTGTTCACCTGAAAATAAATATTGATTAATGTTTTTAAGACTGCACACTGAGCGTCTCTTGTGATGCAGTTCAATTGTTCATCTTGAGAGATGAGTTTATGTTCCAGTTCCCTGGATTTCTTTCTACTGTGTTTCATTTGATTTAAATAAGTCAGTTTTACAAACCTATCGGGTGTGAATTTCCATGCGCTTAAGTCATTTTGTGCTTGTTCTAATTTTTCTTTAGTCTCTCCAAGTTCAGTTTTCATTTTTTCAAATAACAAGTTCACTGATGGGTCCAACAAAGTTGATTTTAGTTGGCTTGTTGATGGAGTCTGTGACTGCTTCAGTTCATGAATCTGGGCCTGCAAAGCAAAACAAACACAAAATCACTGTTTGAATCCAATCATAATAGGTGTTGATGCACGAAAACCATCTTTGTCTTGATAACTGAAAACACCAACAGCATCACAGTACAGGCACAGTACAGCACAGTACAGGCACATCACAGTACTCAAGCTTTGCATTGGAACAGCACAGGCCTTGTGCACATTAACATGACAACAATTATTTACATTGTGACAAGAATGCTTGAGCCATATGAAAGACTGCACATTTTCTAAACAAGAATTCTTAGGCAGGAAAACTATTTTAATGTGTGCAAGGCTGGTACTGCATGTATGGGAAGATGGTATACTTTTTTCACCCTCAACTTGTAGACTTCTGCAGCAGATGTGATTTACCATGCTTTGTATCCCCTCACCAAGAATGAGCTATCCAGCTCTGTATCCCCAGAAAGTAACAGAAAATTAAGGAAATATTATATCCATTTCTCAATACAATTGTTTTAGCATTTAAGTGATTGCTATTGCAGCATTAAAAACTCATTGGTCAAAAATATTTGACATGGAATTAATTAGAATATCTTAAAACCTTACCACTAACTCCTGCATCTCTTGTTCCTTTGTTGCCAGGCGCATAACAAGAACATTTTCTCTCCTTGTAGATTCTTGCTGCTGAAGTTTCAATTTTTCTTCTAACTCAGGAGCACTTTGGCCTGAAAAAGTAAATAATGTCTTCAAATCTTCTATCTACATGAAATAATCAATGATTACTTTGAAAATATATCTAAAATTGCAAAACATTATTTACTATGGAAGAGGCGGACACAAAGAAACAGACAAATTTTTGGCACACAGGACTATTGAACCTACGCTCTCATCAGAGTGTGATTTCTATGCATGTTCTTCGAAAAATCAAAATAACTCTTAACTGTAAGATATTATACAACATATTTCCTCTTCTGTTATTTTCCTTGCACATTTCAAATTAGTTCATAGCTTTCTTCTTGACTTAAATTATTATCAAAGCCTACCAAATAATTCTAATTTTGTGAAATATAATGAAAAAACCACTGACCTTCAGTCTTGTCCTCCAGACTTGTGATATACTTTTCAAGCTCTGAATACCTGGCAAAGTGATAAATTCAAAGATTGGTATAAAAAATTGAATTGATAAAAATATGTCCTTACAACACAAATTTCACAGAAGATTTCAATAAAGTTCATTAAAGTTCAATCCAGTTTAAATAAAATAACGCTGCAAAGAATGTAGTGCAAATTTTGAAAACAAATATCCACTTTCACCAACTGAGAAAACTGCGTTGAAACTCATACTCATTGGAATCTGTATTTTTCTGGCACTGCTAGGAGCAGCAAAAATTAAAATCAAATTGAACTCATATTCTGTCCGTAGTTGCTGTCTGCTGTCCAATGCAGTCATAACTCTCCTGTAATATTTTTGTGCACTTTTCATGACAAATTTATAATGAGAATAACTCTGAGAATACAAAATACTCAAAGAATGGAAGAAATTTGTGTGAAGATTTACCTGGCAGTTATTTCATCTCTGCTTAGATCCCTTATTTCAGATGCCTTCATAAAAACCTACAAAACAAAAATTGAAAAGAGGTTGTTTTCACACTATTGCATATAGTAATTTCCCGCATATAAGAAACGGACATATAAGAAACTGCAGCCTGCCAGCATGAAGAATATTGTCTCCTTTATCAGAAACCAGGCAGCCTGATTTTGTCCAGTTTCTTATAAATGATACAAAGCTCAACCACACTGCCATTTTTCTGTGTAGCTTCAATATTAAAATTTGTAAAATCTGTCCAATGTCTAGATATACAGTATTTCATATTTGCTTCATTCATCCATTATCATTTCTTGGGACATGCTTGTTTACTATGCAGCAGCATCCTTGAATTCAAACATGGTTTTTTGACAAGAAAGCATTACATGAAAGAAAGTTTCTTAATTAATGGACATATAAGAAATCTTCCAGCATCATTTGAACATATATTCTTGCGTTTAAGAAACCAGACAGCCTGATTTGAAAATTTGAGTTTCTTATGTCCGGGGATTTACTGTACCCATGAAAAATGACCATTCTTGTCTTTATTCTGCCATAACATTGCAATTACTCATCAGATACAAAGTCTCAAACTTGAAGGTGAAACAACACTTCATTAAAAATATCAGGAATGTCCATACCAAATGCAACCTTCCTCCACAGCAGCTGCAAAAATTCAATACGCTCATTTTGGAACACACTGTATGTAAGGGAGTTTCACTTGAGTTCAAATGAAGATTAAAGTTTGCAATTCTAACTAATGAAGATAATATCAAAACAGAAGTTTGAAAAGGTATTTTACCTTTTTGGAAGGAGTTTGACTAGCATTTCCATCAGATTTTGCACCAGCAGCAGTCACTTCCCCTGAAAAATATTATAATTGGCTGTCGATAAACTCTCCATGCAAATAAAAAAGAACTGACATTAAGCATATTGAGTGGCTGCTAGATAAATAAGCTAAAGAGAGCATCTACAAATTCTGGTCCAGGCCTGCCTATTTTTACCACTTGGCCCAGGCCAGCTTTTACAGTTAATGGGTTCTGCAGTTTTGGGATGTAAACCAGCTTTGCCCCCGAGCTGCTAGACTGCACAATGTTGCAAGTTTGGAAGATCTTCTACGTGTGTAATTTCAAGTATAACAAAGGAAAGACAATGGAGTCATTGTTTTTAAAACAACAGCGAGGTGTGCATTTTCTCACACTTTGCAAAACTTATCAGTCTGGCCAAGCTGCATGACCCAACCTTTCAAGCTGCCCCATTGATGAAATATATTTTGTTCCACATTGAGTGTCTTTTTAATTGCCCAATCTCCTCCAGTGTGCAAGTGCAGTACCACACTCCACACAGGCCAGTTTGTTTGGGCTCGCCAAAATGTGTATGCAATTTACTGTGTAATTGGCTCACGCAATTTGTACTTTTTTCAACCAGCATCATTTTTCAAGAGGTGTGCCAGTGTCTGTGGAGGTCGGTTGGGCCTTTCCTTTTCTTCCTACCTAATTTCATTATTAATAAATGCGTTTGTTGGAAGCGACAAGTTGCCTAGTCAAATTTCAACAAGACAAGGTCAAGGAGGCAACTTCCATTCCAGGAAATCTAATTTATATTCTGTAAAGCTCCTAATTACCTTACTTTCAAAATAAAATGACGTTCGCGTCGTCATCGCCTTGCCAAGATTTATTTTCATTCACGGAATCACGCCACCAGGCTGCGTAGGCCTCGCTCGTCTCTCACCTGTCCTACAAAACTTTCGCTGCAAAATACTCACCCTCGTTCTTTGAAGTCATCTTGTTTCTCCCCACTAAACGATGCTCTATGCTTTGTTTTATATTCTAAGACCTTTTTCTTTCGGGTATTTCGCCTACGTTGTGTTAGAAGTAGCTTCGTTTGATGAAGAGTTGAAGTATATCACAGCGAGGCCATTTTGAAAGGTTCGACACCGCGCTTCTTTTTGCCAATGCATCATGGGAATTCCTTTGATCTTGGGAAATAGAAACCATGGGAAATAGAACACTGTTACTTATTCTGCATGACGCCGGTTTTTACAGTTTCCGTCCTGTGCAATGTCTACATTTTTTTAGACTTTCTGATCTCCTCCGATTTATTTTATAAGAAACATATACCGGGTGAGTCAAAAAAAACGTGGGGTGTTTGGCAGACTGTGACGTTGCTTGTGGCCACCCGATCGTCGTGAAATAAATTTGTCCATGCAGCAAAAGGTCTAACTTAGATTATAAGCCTAACCTCATGAAAATCGGTCACTTGGTGCATTAGTTAAAACGTATTTTCTTTGTAAGGCCTTGTATGGGAGTCTTGCAAACTGATGGAATCTTTAGCCAGCAAGGCCATTCAGCATTTTAGCCTTGCCAAAGTTACAGATACACGTGGTATTATCAGAGGAGAATGAAATAGTTAGGAAATAGTGTTTTCTCTCCTGATAATACCACATGTATCATGTATCGGTAGAAACTAAATCCTTACAAATTAAAACAATAGGTTTAACTTAGCCGCTAGATTTACGATTTACGCAAGTTGTGTGTTTAGCTTTGGCAAAATATTTTTGGAACAGATAGAAAAAGATAACATGGCTTTCCTAACAATTGCTCGCTTTTTGTAGGGTCTTCATATTTTCAAAGTTGTCTAACCTGCTTTCGATATTTCCTGAATTTTGTAGGAAAATTGAAAAAATTACACCCCCACTCTCAAAAGGTTTTTCTAATCTTTTCTAATTTTTGCTCATCCTTCCTCATTTGAAAATCCTAGATTTTGCAGAAAATTGCAACCCAAATCCCCGGGCCCAAATCCCCCAAATCTCAGGATCTCAAAGTATGTTAGTTTTTGCACCGGGTCCACGATTTCACAGAAAAGAGGCAAATGAAAAAGGGTTCATTTCTGGCGGCCTATTCGAATGGAAAATGGAGGACACCACAACAGAGCACACTCCTTCTAGCAAAGCCAGCCCATTTCCATGGAGTTTTCAAAGAAAGCAAAGATTCGTCAAGCCTGACGATGAATTCTTCCATGATGGAAACATGGCATGCTTTACAGAGGCAAAACATATCGTCCAAGAGGAAGAGCTTGATCAAATTTCTAAAATGCTTTCCAACACTGACATCAAACATCCTGATGAAATTCTGACATGTGATGTCCAAGGATGTAAAGAAACTTTCAAGACAACGAAAGCTTTTGAATTGCATCACTCCAATGCACATAAGTTCACTTGTGAAGAATGCAAACGGAATTTCCCGTCGAATTTCTTGCTTGATATTCATTTGACAGAAACCCATGACACCATGTTTGATATCAGAATAGAAAGAGGAGAAGCTGCGTTTGTGTGTCTGGTAGAAGCTTGTGCTGAAAGATTTAAAAACGAGAAAGCAAGGCTGAAACATTTAATTGAAGAACACAAATATCCATCTGATTTCAGATTCAATAAAAAACCAAGAGAAAGGAAGAAAAAGGAAGCCAAGAAGGGAACAGATAAAAGTATTTCCGATGTTAGTTTAGAAAGCATTGACAGAGAGGAGAGTGAGATGATAGTGGAACAAGAAATAGCTTGTGAATTAAACGGAAGTCTGCAAGATGATGCAAATATTGATAAAAGGAAAATAGAGGTGAAAAGTAAAGGGGTACCAAGGACAATAAATTTTGGTCACAGAGGATCAAAGACATTTCACACCAGACCAAGAAGGGGGAAGAAAAAATGATGCAAAGAGGCTAAATGAATACAAATTATGAATTTTGGGTTTAGTTTTGTTGTCATTTGTATATAATGTTCTTGAACTCTTTGGGTTTATATTTTTAAATTTTCGTATAAAATTCTGTTGTGTTTCAATTGCATCATTAGTTATTTTATCCATTCTTTGCTTGTTAGTTTTAGGTCATGGAGTCATGGAAACTTTGATGGAAACTTTGATATTTACAACAAAGTTTCTTGATAAAAGATGAGAAATGAGTTGCTCACAATGATTCACAGTAAGCTATTGGTTGCCTAGGACATATGCTCTGCACAGGCTACCTCCTACAGAATCTTCATATAGTAGTGATACATTGTTGAATCACAACTTCCTTCTTAACTTGGGATTAATTGGCTGCAAAAATAAAGGCAAACATTCTTTTCAGCTATTGATTTCTGCATCTATCTTTCTGTTTCAAGCAAGGTTAAGGAAAGGGCATAAAAGCTTTTAGTGAAACCATGAAATAAGAAGACTTGAAAAGGCGGAAATGAAAAAAATACCGAAACAGAGTATCTTAATTTTCCTTTGCAAAAAAGAGTGAATAATGGATACAATTAATCTGTTTCAAGTGTCAGCAATTGAAGAAATGCTATATTTTGAAAACTCATCAAGAAGTCAAAATCAACATGAATTAAATCAATTACACAAACATCACAAAATTCAAGATTTGTAATCCATGGTATCAAGATTTAACATATGATAGCTAATTAAGCAAACAGCTCATCAAAATGATTTACACAGTTGGTCAGGTGGACTGACGATCTTCCTATTTAATGAAATTCTCACTCGGAAATCTTCGATATTGATAGCAAAGCCCAAAGCAAAGCAATCAAAGGCGGTAAGTTAAATTTCTCCTCTTTTGCAATCTTACCTCTGTCACTTTATCAGTTTGAACTGAGATATGTTACAAATAGATGTCTCAAAATCGAACTGGAGAACAAGCTCTTACGCCTTCTATTGGAACCTTCGTTATTTTCGAAACTTTGATAAGTTTCATTCTTCATTTTAAACATAAGAATAGAAAATTGAATTTTACGTACTACTTGAATTGAAACCATAAACTTTTTGCCCAAGAGCTTAATTTTGTAATAGAGTTCTAACTGACTGCTATGTGACTATGTGCACCGTCCATTATAAAGATCTCCCGGGGGAGGTACATAACATATTTAGGGTACGGGTATGTGCCGCCCATATGGGTGGGTTTTTGGGCCCAAAATTCTCTAAACAAGGGTCCTTTTTCGGCAGATTTTCCATAAACAAGGGTAGGGTTTCGCTGAGATTCGCGAAAAATGGTTAAAATGGGCAGTTTTCCGCCAAAATTCATCATAAAAGTGGGTATCAAAAGCAAGTTTGGGTAATTAGAAGAGGGTAGCTTTCTAAAACCGGGCGGCAGACCCCCGTCCATCCTCAAGTCATGTACCCCCCAGATCTTATGGCAAGAATTTAGAAGTTTTGCATCTCTTTGCTGCAAGAACTACCATCCTGGAAAAAATATTTATAGCCTGCGCGCAGAAGGCTAAATATTCATTGCAAAGTTTTGTTTTGCTGATTATTTCATTTCTTCTCATTTCCACTCGGTTCCACCAACCCCTTTTACCCCTAAAACAAGTTTGGTTAGCATATTGAAACTGAAAAACATCCAAATAACATCATAACATCAGGGGTGAAGGTGGTGGTTCATTTGAAGTTGTAAACATTTACGTTGTTCCAATATATTTTGTCCAGGACTGTAGGTTAACGAATGGGGCCTTCTTATTGGTCAGTCCCACAAATTCCATTCATTTGATTGGTTGAAACTGAACCTACTTTAGATAAGGTTGGTTTACTGCGAATGCGGAATAAAAAACATTTGGGGATAACACTTCATTGGTAATAACGGATTGCAGATAAAATAAATAAAATTCATTATTTTGTTTCAGAAATGACGTCATCTATCAACATACTTCTCATCGCGTTCATTGCATTAGCAACTGTTGTTAGTCGTGTCGTAAATGCTTCATGTATATCAGAACAAAATGTAAATGGCTGCAGTGCCCCATTTAGAAACAAATTTCCGTATGCAAGATTTTTCAAACCAGCTTGTAATAGACACGACGTCTGCTATCGATGTGTAAGTATCAAAATACAAACAGTAAAGCACACGTATTTTCTATAAAGAACCGTTCAAAAGAAACTCAATTACCAGATTGCCAAAAATTAAGAATCCCAGGACCGGGAAAATATATGTCAGTTCTTTAGTTTCATTCTTTCCTGAATAATACCACTCTGAAGGTAAACAGTAATGCCTAAACGTTGGAATGCGTTGGAAAGGCTTCAAAAAACTTTGCTTTGAAATGTTCACAGGGCACAAAGTAGCAAATACACCAGGACTGTTATGCAAGCTCCCATGCAAGCTTTACGAAACTTGTAAGAAATTCTGAGTACTCAAAATCTGATGATTTTACCCGACGAGACTTCTGGACCAAATTCTTAATTTATTATAAAAAAATCCGTCTATACGGAATAATCTTGTAATTGGAGAAGCAAGAGGGATTCCTTATGGCATGCACTTGGATCCTTGATTCTGACAGAAATTTCTTTGAATTCACATGTAAGCTGCCCATTGCTAAGGTACGAGCCCCCGTTCAGCCTCAGTTTGATGAACCAATCAGATTGCGCACATTTTGATTTGATCAACAGCGATCGTAAAAATTGTTTCGATCTTACATCTCTTCGTAAAATGCACCAAGGACACCAGGATACTCGAAATTTGCAGAAAATAGTTTGGGAAACCTATCCTATAGATGTGCGTTTCAAAGGATAAGTCAAATATCTCAAGGTTTCGAGAAGCGTCATAAATTTACAGTAAATTTACATAAATTGCAAATTTGTTAAGCTGCTCGATTCGATCAAACACTTCTGACTGGCATGGCATTAATAATCTATCTATACATCATATGATGCCACATTTAAAGCTATCGTAAAGCTTTGAACCTTCCTATCTATGAACCACAAGAACAGTTTCTTAGCACTGGCAAGGATTGAAATCCCAATTTTGAGAATATAGCTGGAAAAGAGATACAGGCCAAAGATCTTGGAGGTCTTAAACTTACTCATTGCTTTGACAAGTTGTTGGGGAGACTTTGGAGAAATGGGAAATGACTCGTTCTCGGGATTTTGAATTTCTCGTTTTCTTTTCTTAGGGTTCACATTTTAGTTGGCCACGAAAAGATTGCGACTTGGGTTTCTACAATGATATGATAGACATTTGTAAAGCTGAGAACACAAAGAGGTCGATAACTCGTGATTTCCAAACTGGATTGGATGCAGGTCAAGTGTTTGATGTTGATGCTTGCACAATCGCTGCGTCGTCGTTTTGGGGTGCAGTTCGTTTTGCTGGGATAATGTTCTACAGAAAGAATTCTCCTGATTGGTGTCAAGCGCATCAATGTGTTCGAAGAAATGGACTTCCTAACTTGTCATAACTTTTAGATTTAATTTCAACTTCAATAGACCTTTTAGCTATTCTGAAAGGAATCAGAATCGAACAACATTTTGCTACATTTTGTAGAATTTTCGAATGTGTACAATAGTGATAGAAGCTCTAAAGCTACTCGATCGAACGTCGCGTATCAAAATGTATAAAAATAACGCTCGATCCAGGTTCTTTTGCAGAATAGCTAAAAGGTCTATTAAACTTCGAAAAATCAAATTTGAATGACCTGATTTGTTTTCAATGTTTCAATGTTTGTGAACGATCACTTTGGCAAGAAAAACTTCTACCTCGAATACTCACTCAAACAACGTAGCAGGTGGACCAAAAAGAATTTCTTTAGACCTTTTAGCTATTCTGAAAAGAATCAGAATCGAACAACATTTTGCTACATTTTATAGAACTTTCGAATGTGCACAATAGTGATAGAAGCTCTAACGCCACTCGATCGAACGTCGCGTATAAAAATTTATAAAAATAACGCTCGATCCAGGTTCTTTTGTAGAATAGCTAAAAGGTCTATTGTTTAAGAATTCGTTACAGGAAGAATACTTGAGGTATTGGACAGAATCAAATTTTAGTTGATAGACGAAAGGCTGAAGTATTTTACTGAATTTTGCTATTTTTCTGAGCATTGAAAATAATGGTAAAATTTAGCTACAAAAAATCTGCAATTCGAAATGCGTGAAAGATGGTTAAAACCCTCGATGATGATAATGATTCATGAAACATATCAGTTAAAATTAACCACATAAAAACTATGAACAATCTCCTCATCAATGAACGAAATGAAATAAACGACGCTTCATAAATCCAATCTTATTTACATTCACCATGCTCAAAAAACAGGGGGAAAATCATAAAAATATTCCAGACTTTTGGCTATAAATCAAACTTTGACTCATTTTAATAACTCAAACATTCTCACGAATTTTCAATCAGTTGTACTTCTTTTTGAGGCACCCATTGCTGGAATAACAGTTAAAATTTAATCTAAAAACATCCCCATTTTAAAATGGCAGGGATAGCAGTAAAAGGTCAGTGCGACATTGTTTCCATAATCGTACATCCAGAGGTGTCATTGAAAGGAAAATTTTCACAAAAGAAAAGAAAAAAAATATTTATGTCTCAATATTCGAGAGTAATGCTGCATTTTCAAGATTGTTGATAGACATTTATGTTGCAGCTTTTAGAATTTTAATAATTGATTATGGAGGTCTTTAAAGAATTTGGCCTTGATCTTATGCTTGAAGCTGTTGACACTCTTAGCAGATTATAGGTCACAGTATAGACTGTTCCAGATTTTAGGTCCCAGGTAGGAGAGACCATTTTGTCCTGTGTTACCCTTTCGAAAAGGTTGGTTCAACTTGTTTTTAGATCTTCGAGTAATCCGGCTCTGGCCAACTGGTGAGAACATCTCCGACATGTATGCAGGGGCTGAATTATGAACAAAGACTTCTCAATCGGTGTTTTCATCCGATTGTCTCTCTCAAAAACTTCCGATATCTAATAAATTCCTGGTGCCATAATCCTTAAGGATCATTTCCAATTTATGCAACTATTAATCAAATTGAGGCATGTTAACCCATTTTAATTACTTTACAACCAGGCAGGATTTGATGGATATTTGAGGTCTGCAGATGATAAGGGGAAAAGAGAAAATGGGCTTAGTATGAAATTTCTTTGTCACAATATGACCATAATGAGTTTGGATGAAGCGATCAAATAACAAACTACTCACATTGGATGGATCTATAAACCAGTTGAACCGCAAATAGAAATAAAAGGAACAGTACCAAGAATTTCCAGTCACAACTTGGCAACCTGATGGTTTGGTCGACGAAGTAAGAGAAAGATCAGCTGAGGTACATCATAATTGATTCGTTATGCTTTTATTGTAGAACATGCATATTTCACGTCGTCGCGGTCACGAAACTCGCATCTGCTAAACAAGGATAGATTTTGAAAGACAGTATAGCATGAGTTGCTTTTGATTGACAGCGCAATTCAAAGCGATTAGCGATCGAAGACAAAGGAGATTCTCTCAACCAGTAAGTCAAAACAAACAAAGCCGCAAAATTTTCTGTGAAACTCATGTAGCTAGCTCACTTGTTGTGCATTAGAGAAATCGTGAGCAAACATGAGCATAAATCGAAAGACGAAGGATATATCTACAAATCTGCCTCGGGCATTGTTTGGTTCAGTAGCCGGTCGGGAGGCGATTCAATTCTCTGATATTTTTGGGTGCAATTAAAACCCTTACTGCTCAGCTTCTGAACCAAGGAAATAAAATGCCCGAGGTAGGTGTGTAGATATATACTTCTTCTTTCGATATATACTCATGTTTGCTCTTCAAAACAATTTCTGGAATGCACAACGAGTGCGCTAGCGACCTGGGTTCCAGAGAAACTTTTGCGGCTTTGTTTGTTTTGAATTACTGGTTGAAGGAATTCCTTTGTCTGCAATCACTAATCGCTTTGAACTCAGGTGTCAACAAAAGCAACTACTACTCATGTTTGCTCTACTCATGTTTGCTCTTCAAAACAATTCTGGAATGCACAACGAGCGCGCTAGCTACCTGTGTTCCAGAGAAACTTTTGCGGCTTTGTTTGTTTTGAATTATTAGTTGAAGGAATTTACTTTGTTTGCAATCACCAATCGCTTTGAATTCAGTTGTCAACAAAAGGAACTCTCGGGCTATTGTCTTACAAAATCTGTCCTTTTTCATTTAATCATTTCTTGTTTGTTTGGTCAGTTGATCAGTTGATAGTTTGATCAATTTATCCATCAATAATTCATTTAGGTAATAAGTGAAATGAATAATTAATTGGTTGACCCTTCATTCAGTAAATCTGTCAATCAATCTTTTTTTTTTTTTTTTTTTTTTTTTAAATGCCCGAGGTAGGTGTGTAGATATATACTTCTTCTTTCGATATATACTCATGTTTGCTCTTCAAAACAATTTCTGGAATGCACAACGAGTGCGCTAGCGACCTGGGTTCCAGAGAAACTTTTGCGGCTTTGTTTGTTTTGAATTACTGGTTGAAGGAATTCCTTTGTCTGCAATCACTAATCGCTTTGAACTCAGGTGTCAACAAAAGCAACTACTACTCATGTTTGCTCTACTCATGTTTGCTCTTCAAAACAATTTCTGGAATGCACAACGAGTGCGCTAGCGACCTGGGTTCCAGAGAAACTTTTGCGGCTTTGTTTGTTTTGAATTACTGGTTGAAGGAATTCCTTTGTCTGCAGTCACTAATCGCTTTGAACTCAGGTGTCAACAAAAGCAACTCGTGCTATTGTCTTACAAAATCTATCCTTGTTCATCTGCTTAGGTAAAACCAGGAAACTAAAACTGTTACATAAAAGCATGAACTCTGGATAGCGAAGTTTGGGTTTGATCATGCGATATTAGACTTGTGGACGTGTTATCCAAACTGTGAAATATTTCATTATATTCAAAAATAATGTGGATCAACTCAATTTACAGCCACTATTATCTTTCAAAGTTCTTTGGTCACCTTACAGGCCACAATCAGCAAAGATAAGACTTGTCTCAGTTACAATTTGGTTAGAAGTAGTGGACTTCTACCGTTGGACTTTTCAGAAGCCTTGAAATTTGTTCGAAATTACAACGTATTTCAAATTTCAACTCATTTGCGGATGTGAAGTCATCACATTTCTGAATCGAAAACCAGAAGAGTGAAAGACTTATGCTTGAGTTGAGACCATATTGTAGTCATTCATAGACCATGGGTTCCTTGGAAGAAATTATTCTACGTTTCCTGAAAAAGTTAAGAAGTTATGATGGTTTTAAGTTTTTTTCATAATCTTTCTAGAATTCTTAAAATAGAACAAGTTCATACGGTACAGGTATACTAGCAAAATAGCTGTCTTTGATGCCATTCAGTTCAAAGAACTAGGTCACAAGATTTTACAATAAACCTTTCGAAAGATTTAGAACCTACAACCTATGGTATTTGGAACACAGTTAATGGTGAAAACTTAGCACGCAATTCGTGAGAAGTTCATAATGTCAATTGAAGCTTGAAGTACGAAGGAAGTATTCAAATCTTGCGAGCTGATTTGCAACCACAAGTTCTTGTGTGTGAAGGTCTTAATGGGGTCAAGTTTTCCAAAGAAATATTATGAGCATCCGTTGATCTAAGTGACGTCAATCAAATCAAAGAGCACAAGGATACAAGGGACCCAGGTAATATATCTAATATTGACCAAGTCACTACTCTGCTGATATAAAAATTCAAGGATTCTGTTTTGAATACCTGATAATATCTCTTTACAGAAAATGGCGTCATTGAAAACCTTGGAGTTCCTTTGCTTGTTGATGATAAATGTTTCCATGTTCATTGAAACTGCGACGGCGAAATGTATCTCTGATGATTATGTTAATGGCTGCAGCATCCCATTTCGAAGTTATTTTCCATACGCGAAAGTCTTCAAAAAAGCTTGCGACAAACATGATATTTGTTATGGCTGTGTGAGTACTTTATTCTTTTCTTATCTACAAAATGAACAAATATTATTATATTACCATTTTGCAAACAAAAGTTTCGGCTGTCCTGTAATTCAGCTACCCTGGGTACCAGAGCCTAAAAATTAAAAAATCAAAAACAGAAAAAAGGAGAAAAGGATCGTATAATTCAGCAGACTACAGAAACACCTGCGTATAAGAACCTAGCAGATTAAGAGCCTACAGGCTGAAATTAGACTTATATTTTATGAAAACCAATCCATCATATTCACTGTAGAAAAAAACCAAGGCTGATTTGCGAAACTGTAGGTTCTTGTAGGCGGGTTTTTAATGTAGCTTACAATGTTGGTATGTTGCATGCTATTGCAACGGTTAGGTTCTGGACAACGCATTTCAGGGAAAGTTAGAGATTGTTGAAGATAAAATAAGGTTCAGTTAAACAATTACATAGCGTATAACTTTGTACTTTGATATGAAATGGATTTAGCAAAATGTTTCGAGCATAGCCCGTTCTCCAATTAGGGTGTAGTTAGGGCTAGAAGACCATAGGCGTCATATCTTCAAACCACACCAGAAATTGAAGCCTTTCGGCTATCAACCAAAAATCGATTTATTCCAAGACCTCAATTCTTCTCTAACTAACGAATTTGCAAGCATTGCAAGTTCTTTTTGGTCGACCCGGTACGTCACATCGCCACGTGTGTACGAATTAACAACCTTGTCAATTAACAACCTTTGTGTATGAATTAACCTTGTGAATTACCCACCTTTATATATTTCATAGGCACAGGAGTACGAATGGACACGCAAACAATGCGACGACACATTCTTAAAAGACATGCTTAAGACATGCCTTGGCACAGATGACATCGGCCAATGCAAAAGAAAAGCAGATAGTTATCATACGGTTGTCAGATGGCTTGGGTTTTTCTCATTCAGATATTATACAACTCCCAAATGGTGCTCAATGCAAAAATGTGTCAACACTACTGGAGCCCCGATTTGAATTTAAGCAGAGCAGTTACAATAACATCATTTTTGGGGTAGGGGAATCAATAGTGGTAAAGGGGTACTTCAACAGGGGTAAAGGTTATAATCAGATTACTGACTGTGTCCAACTGGTTATCTACAGAGTGTCCCGAAAAGTTGTGTCTCATTTGTGTGGCTGCTGTGGAGGAGCTATCACTTCAATTTCCAGGTTTTTACACAGCTGAGCTGCATGGGGATAGGCTTTATCTTAGAGTTTGAGACCTTGTTTTTGCAGATCGAACAAGCGTTTTTTTTACTTATGGCTCGCGAAAGTAAAAATGATTGCTTCTAGCATTTTCCTTGTTGTCCAAAAATGCCAAAATTAAGTAAATACCACATAACAGCCATGAAGAAGTCCTGCATGACAGGACGAAATATTGGTATAAAATAAATTCACTCATTTGCTGTTGTTTTTTGTCGTATGGCGGTGTTTCTGCCTTCAAATTTATTCATTCATTCGTCACTGCAAGCATCTTCGGATCCGACGATCGACGCTGGTATCGTGGCCTTTCCTTTTTCAAATTATTTCAAATACTGCAAGATAAGGTTCTATTGCTGTGTTGGATTTTTTACAGTCTAGGAAGGGCAAATTGTATCGCTTACTGATAACACACTAACATCGAGCCATTTTCAATTAATGCTACAACCTTTCCTTTCAAAATTTACGTGATGTGGACACTTTTGGAGAACAAAGAGAGTAGCCTCACTACATAAGGACCCTCTAGTTACGCTCATCTAATTGAGTTGAATTGTTGTTGTTGTTGTCGCTCCACTGAGGGCCTTATGGACATAGAGCTGTAAAACCGGACAAAAATGTCAATCTGCGACAAGTTTTTGTCGCAAACTCATGTGCCGATTAGAGCATGGCTTAGAGGAAGGCGCTTTTTGNTAGAGTTTGAGACCTTGTTTTTGCAGATCGAACAAGCGTTTTTTTTACTTATGGCTCGCGAAAGTAAAAATGATTGCTTCTAGCATTTTCCTTGTTGTCCAAAAATGCCAAAATTAAGTAAATACCACATAACAGCCATGAAGAAGTCCTGCATGACAGGACGAAATATTGGTATAAAATAAATTCACTCATTTGCTGTTGTTTTTTGTCGTATGGCGGTGTTTCTGCCTTCAAATTTATTCATTCATTCGTCACTGCAAGCATCTTCGGATCCGACGATCGACGCTGGTATCGTGGCCTTTCCTTTTTCAAATTATTTCAAATACTGCAAGATAAGGTTCTATTGCTGTGTTGGATTTTTTACAGTCTAGGAAGGGCAAATTGTATCGCTTACTGATAACACACTAACATCGAGCCATTTTCAATTAATGCTACAACCTTTCCTTTCAAAATTTACGTGATGTGGACACTTTTGGAGAACAAAGAGAGTAGCCTCACTACATAAGGACCCTCTAGTTACGCTCATCTAATTGAGTTGAATTGTTGTTGTTGTTGTCGCTCCACTGAGGGCCTTATGGACATAGAGCTGTAAAACCGGACAAAAATGTCAATCTGCGACAAGTTTTTGTCGCAAACTCATGTGCTGATTAGAGTATGGCTTAGAGGAAGGCGCTTTTTGCATTGATAGCTAGAATGAACATTTATCGAAGTTGTTGACCGAAGCCCCATCATCAAGTCAAAGAGCACAGGGAAACGAGAGACTCATCGTCATAAGTCTACAAAGAGAGCAGTGCTGTTGAAGTGCTGAAACAGTAATTTTTCGACTTTCTCGCACAATAAATAATCAACCACTTGTCCGATTGGCTAGAAAAACGTCTTAAACTCTAAGTTGAAGCCTATCCTATATGGTATCAAGAACAGGGCAATAGAACATACAGCTCCTCCGCATCAGTTACACAAATGGGGCACAATCTTTTTTGGCCACCCTGCAGGACTTTTGTAAAGCACATAATGTTTTCCATTGATAGAAATTTTATATGATAGAATTTGAACAACATATGGCATAAAGATGATGCAATTATACCTTGAAATTTGATTACAACAGAATTTCATAGAACATATAATTCAATTCACTCCTTTCGGTGAATCACTTTGGTCAAAATAGAGTGTGTTTCATTAATAATTCTCTGAAAATATCAGACGTCGCACAGACTTCAATCTAACACGAAAATCTTCAAGACGGGAGTTTTTGGATTCACCATGGGAAATTCACCAATCATGCCAAAGTCTGTCAAACGTTCTGCAATCTAGAGCAGAAGATTCCTTCTGAACCTACCAAGCCTACCGTTTTTAGAATTCCAGGGTCGATCAAACGCTAATTCCAAGTCTGACACATCTATCGTTTTCAGAACGGATACCAATCAAACATAGATTATTTCAGATATAAGATAGCTTTTCTTGGCTCACATTTGTTAGGTCACTTGATGAATCAAGAAGGAGTTTATTGAAAAAATGTGTAGCTCATAAATTTTATAAATTTTCTTTGGGTCAGCTCTTGTTTCGGGCAACTCTTATTTGGATCAACAAGGAATGTAGATATTAGAAGATTAAAGGTCCTAGGGCAACCAGCATGCATTACGAGCGTTTGTTTGGTTTTTGTATAGACTTCATTCAATTCAAGCCGAATTTTGAACAGACGGTAAGAAAAGTATGGCCACATCTGAAGCTGCATTAGACATATTACCTGGAGTCTCTCGTTTCCCTGTGCTCTTTGACTTGATGATGGCGCTTCGGTCAACAGAGACAAGTTGCCTCAGTGGAGCGAAAACAACAACAACAATTCAATTCAATAAGATGAGTGTAACTAGAGGGTCCTCATGTAGTGAGGTTAAAGCTGCATGACTCGAGCAACTTCACACAATTTTTCCATGCAGGACCTCCTTTACAAACAGAGCTGCAATGCATGTCGGTTACCCAAAAGCCTTTATAAAAAATAATCAACAACCGAGTGAGTCAGAAAAAGAATCCCCGTTTGGAAAGCCACTGTTCCATGAATATCAAAGCAATAATATTGAAAACTGTCTTGTTTTATTGCCAATATGTTCAATTAGGTTCAGTGATTTACCCGGCCTTAATCGGCCATTCCTTCCCGTGGATATGGGTGATTTTCTGCAGAAAGCCCCTTCCAAAAACCTGCAAACACGAATTAAAACAATGAGCAAATTTTCCTTCCAAACATTGATGACACTCACATAAATTCATGTATTTTGTCCTCTTGGGAGAATGGAATCCCCCTGAATAGGTCATCCATACCAGGGGGAGGACTTGTTCATCCTCCCAAGAGGATAGCACGTGCTAAAGCGTCCACAAGTCATTGCTGTAAGGCCATTGTTTTTTGAAGAAGCTTTCTCGAGAAAATCCCTCATAATTTCAGAATAAAGTGGCCGATTTCAGTCAGGTAAATTTTATTGTAGATTTGAACATTTCTACCATAAAACTATATATTTGCCGATATCATTGTCTTGATATCCAGGGAGCCGTGACCTTTCAAACGGGGATTCTTTTGTCAGACTCACCCAGTACATTTGATTAAATGAGGCAGATTAATCGGAAATATCATACCTGAGTGTCATCTTGTTTTTATTGTAATTAATCCTTGCATCATATCAAATGAATTTCCATCTGGTTGTAATGACAATATATCTCCATTGTTCGTTTCAACCAATAGGAATCCATTTGGATCCAGACCTCGCACAATGACCTCATCACCATCCACGTGTTGCATTTTGATAACTTGGTTACTAAAATCAAAATAACACGAGGTTTTATGAAAATTCCTTCATGTCAAAATGCAAGAAAAAGGGATAAGTAATCTGCTCATTAAGAGCAACATGCAACTGTATCTCACTTCCCTCAATGCTTAAAAACTGATTTTTGCAACAGTATCAGATCACATACGCTGCTGTCTTGAAGAGACTTGATTCTTAACTCTTAAAGGGGCTCCGTCACCAATCAAATCTGTAAACACCGCACGTCTGTTCTCCATTGTTTTCTGCAGGTTGTTTGGTGGCTTCACCCAAGCCACCAAAGGGTACTCGTTAACAATTTACTTATATCCAAGCAATCCAAAAGGATATGAATGTTTGGCTTCTTCCTCTGTAAAGTACAAATATTTATCTTCAAACGATGCTTTCATTTTCGAAAAAACAGGTTAACGTCTGTGTGATATTGCCCATCAAAAAACTGCAAAATCACGATTTTGACCGAAATTTGGAGACGGACAAACAAAATCTTACCTGTGAAGCCAATATTTGTAATAATATTCACAGAAATTCTCATATCCTTCATCTTCAAATAATTGCAAAAATCTTTCGATATTTGAAACCACAGATGCGAGAAGATTCTCTGTTGTGAAGAAGGGAAGATTCGTTTGATGATCCAAATTGTATTGTTCGATTATTCTGTTGAGGCAAATCGTTGGTTTGCTGTTAGAGACATTTAGGCCAACTCCTATAAAAGAAGAACAAAAAACTTGAACACTACTGCAAGAACAGAATTGCTAGCTGAAAACCTAGCTGATATACCAATATCTTGCAACGGTGGATTTTTAAAACAATACATGTTATTTTTTATAAGAAGCTAAGAATTTGGGCCAGTACTGAAAGTTTCTAAAAATCATTAGATTTTGAGTTCTCGGAGTTCCTTACGATTTTCTTAAAGGTTCCATAACAATACTCATGTTTACTTCCTTAGCCCTCGTGAACGTGAAGCATTTCCAAAGTTTAGACATTGCTCGTAGACATTACCTTGCATTGTTCGCAGTAATATGATTCAGGAAATATATGAAAATAAAATAAAACTATGCTAGGGTTTCTTTTATCAAAATGAATGGTTTCTTTGGTTATATTTTCCTAGTACTGGAATGGAGTTTCTTAATTTTTGGCAATCTGAGAGTTAAGTTTCTTTCAAGCAGTTCGCATAAAAAAATACGTCTATTCGTGTACTCGTTATTATTTCCTTCAATAGAATTCACCGTGATATTAATATAACTTGCTGCACCTCTCATAAGAAAAAAGAATCAGCTATTCATCAATCAAGCATCAATAAATTGACTGTTCGATCTATCTACTAACTAAAGAGTCATCCATCAGTCAACCAACCAACCAACCAACCAACAAATCAATCAATCAATCAATCAATCAACCTATATATTACCTATAATGATTTGAAATTCCCCAATTGTTCGATCTATCTACTAACTAAAGAGTCATCCATCATTCAACCAACCAACCAACCAACAAATCAATCAATCAATCAATCAATCAATCAATCAATCAATCAATCAATCTATATATTACCTATAATGATTTGAAATTCCCCATTGCAGTAAGATGAATTCACAAGCAATCCACCAATCTTTATACTTCTGCCAATGTAAATATCATTAGGCCATTTTATGCGAACGTCCAAGTCCTGCGCACAAGAATTAAGAAGATTTCAATAAATCTAATTCGAAGAGTTGAACTTCAAAACTGCATTGAGAATGACACGCAATTGTAAATAAACAATAGAACTTTTAGCTATTCCACAAAGAGTCTGAATCAAGCGACATTTTTAAAAGTTTTTATAAGGAAGGTTTGATCGAATGGCGATAGAGCCTCTATTAATGTTGCGCACATTCGAATATTCTTTGAAATGAATAAAAATATCGTTCGATTCAGATTCGTTTTTAGAATAGATAAAAGGTCTGTTCAAAATGAACAAATTAAATGAAAAGGATTGTTTCCAAACTATTTTCGTCTGACACTAGTCAAAGCAAATTAGGTGTCACGTGAAAATGCCCGCGAATTAAAACAATTGCAGTGCTTTGCATTATAATTTTCTGTTATCGCAAACTTCACGTGAAATCTGATTTGAGACCGACTATAAATCCTTACCAAGAACTTCCTCATAAAATATCTTCAGAAGATGAATGTAGCTACCTCATAACCTTCCTTTTCTCTTATGGAATGAACGATCGCAACGGCAACAACATGTTGCAAATATGGCAGCCTTTGACCAATCACTGATGAAGATGAAACACTAACAACTAATGGAAACATCATACAACCAAATGGAGATAACCATGAATTGCCGCCTCTTCCTGAAGAGAAGACATGATACAATTCACCGGTGCTACTGTCATGAAGAAGAAAACGGGTGTAGAAACAGCCGAGGAGTGGAAAACGGAGGATGGCTAGGAAAACCTTCTAAGAAAGCGAAACTTTTCAATTATCACTCATGGTTCTAACTTTCAAGCCCACACTCGCAATTATTTGGTTACAAGCTACCCTAACTTGTATCTTCATTTCCCACTTGTGCATGTAAGTCTCTTTCTTTCGTAATAATTGTTACATGTAGGTTCATGTTGTTGTTTTTTACTTTGTTCATACAATTACCTCATGGTAGACATAATGTTCCTCCCTTAAATTTAACAATTAAGTACATTTCTTAAACAGAACGCTTTGGTTGAAAGTTACTGGAATCCCTGAATAGAACACCCAAATCCCTTCTGTACGTGTCTGCTTTTAATAGTTATGTTTGTTTGTAATTATGTGGGGTATTAATGCAGCTTGCAACCAAATAATAGTTTTTACATTCCATTTCTTGGTTCTAAACCTTTCAAATCTTCACTCGCAATTATTTGGTTGCAAGATGCCATAACTTGTGGTCCTGTTTATCATTTTATTGATCTTTTTTTGTTATGGCCTCTGGGTAGACAAAATATGTTGCTCCTTGGGGTATCGTCTCTGTGGTAGGGTAGCGTTAGCTGTAGGTATAGTAATTAGTAATCATTTAATGTAAATTTTTAATGGAATATATATAAAGGAAAAATACCCCTCCCTGGGATATCGTCTCTGTATTATTCTAGCGTATGTATTGTAAATTTTTAATGAAATATCTATGTAAATAAAGAAATGACCAAAGATCAACAGGGGGAGGACGTTCTTGGGGCATCAAATTGCTAGTTTGGTAAGCAAGGCATGGATGCTGAAAAAAGAAAATGAGATCTACAATATGAACTTCATATCACCTTTTCCATGTATTTGACGACCAGCAACGCACATGATTCCGCTAGGATCAGCCAAAAGTGATGCAACTCTATGAATAAAAGTATATTTTGGTGCTTAACTTGAAAAAAGTTGTTAAACACAAAAGAACATTCGTTAATCTGCTATTTTATTGGTATCCTATAAAGTGAGAAATACTTTAAATTGTCTAAGAATAATCCTCTCTCTCGTGGCTATCTTTTGTAATCATACAGAATAACTAAGATAAGTTTCTTGGAAGGTTATGTTTGAAAATGACCACATTGTCGTGCTTAGTTAAAGCAAGATTAAGCGCTGGCGGTCTGGGAAAGCCACCTTCACTTTCATGGAAGAAACACTTTCAGAGCACAAAGACTTATCAAAGTGGTAGCACATGAAACTTCGTTTTATATGCCATCTGGCAATGTAAACAAGACCTTTATTTGCTCATCAGTAGCCTCTGAGGTGTAAACAAGGAAATTGACATTATTGTAGAATCGTGATAACTGATCTTTGTCTAAAAACATCAAACAATGATTTATAACGCTCACCTTTCTAAAACAAGTTGTGTAGAAGTTATCACATCTGTATAAATCAACAATTTGCCAAGTTTCTTGCTTCTCAGCCTGGTTGAAAATGCCTCAAAATCAAATTTTTCACAGGCCATTGATCCTTTGAGAGAACGGTTCGTTCCAAATAGTGGAAACAAGTTTGGAGTTGGTATTGAAACTGATTCTTTCACTGTTTCATCTATGATTTGAATATCCATTATATTTTTTATTTTTGATACTTCACTCAGCTTGTTCTTTATGCTCGTAATGAAAGTGGAAACAATCTGAAAAATTAAAACATCAAAATGACACGTTGTTCAAGCATAGGGTCCAAATTTTTAAAAAGGTTGGTGTAAAATTGAGTGACCTATTTCTTTGAACTGAATCACTTCAAAGAAACTTTAGCTATTTCTCTACTGTTGGACTTTTCTGAAATCTTAAACATTTTCAGAATCAGAGTGCTTTTCTACTTTTTTAAGAATTAAAAAAAAATTAAAAAAAAACCTAAAACCATCGTAATTTCTAAACTGTTTGAAGCAACATGAAAAAATTTCGAAGAAAACCATAATTTATGAATGCCTACAATATGGTATCAAGCAAAAGTCTGTCACTTTCTGGTTTATGATTTAGAAATTTGATGACATCACACCCTCAAATGAGTTTAAATGCAACATACGCTTAAATTTCGATAAATATTAAATTTCTGAAAAGTCCAACGAGACAAGTAACTAAAATTTGGTTCAAGCCATTCAATCAGAAGAAATAGATCACAGAACTTTACACACACCTTTTACGCTGAGTTAAAGATTTGGAAGCTATGCTCGTTGTTCAATCTTTGACAATGAGATCTACTGTAAAGGGGTAACTGTATATTTTCACAGCAAATTAAGAGGAAATTACATAAATTGAATATGCACAGATAAATGTATGAAACAGCCCTGGCACTCTGTGAATACAAACAAATTCTCCTTGAGATTACATTAACAATAAAAACATTGAAGACAAACCACAAACGGTCAAAAATGATATCATACAGCCATTTTCAAGTTTCTTGGTTTTCAACTTCAAAAATACTTTGAGCTGAATTAGAATTTCTGTAAGAATTTAAAGTTGAAAGATTAAGACCAATGTGGAAAAATTATTGTGAGCTGAAAAAAATACAACAGTACATACAGTAAAATATCTTATTGATGCAAAACAAATAAAGAAACATTACTTACAAACCTCCTTACTGCCAAGTACGACCCCCGGTGTAAGATTTACTTCCTCTTTGGATGTTTCCTGTACACAACTTAAACCCAGCATTTTCATAATTGAGATCAGAAGTGTTTCAATGGCCTCAAAATTCCCTCTGATTCCTTCAGTGTTTGATGATGTTGATTGCAGTGGCATCAAAGTGGCCAAAAAGTCAATAGCTGAAGTTACTAATCTTCCTTCTCCCATGTTGATAAAGGAAACAACAGAGGTGTCATCTGTGACTGCTTTGCAGATTGGTTCTCCATCAGATCTGGCTGAAAATACGATAAATTCTAAAATCCATTGCTTTATTGAAAGCTTGTACAGGGTGTCTCAGAAAAACTGTTCGACGTTTGATTAAATTTTAAAAAATAACGATGAACATACAGGCTCCTGGTTAGATAACCCTGTTTCTAAGATTCTAAATTAATTTTAGACGCCAGAATCTTGCGAATCCGCTAAGAATTCACGGAGTTACAAGCTTCTGAAGTTCAAGTTTGTGCGAAAGCTGAAACCAGACGCCCTTAACTGACTTGTTTTCCTAAAAGACGTCCTAAAATTGAGGTAAAAAAGAAGCCTTTCCAATGTTTTACCTCTCATTGATATCAGGGCAAACCAGATAAGACTTCAAAATTTACTTAATCTTTGCAACCGTTGCCAAATTTTACTTAAGAATGCAAGTATCCAAAAACATGGAATGAAAACTTAATCAATGAGAGCTGTGCAATTCCAAATTGTGCTGAACAGGATTCCTCTAAGCATCTATAACGTTGATTTAATGTTACAGAGAGCTAGTTTATCGAAAGTGCCTTTAAATTCCATTTGATTTGCTTTGAATAAAGGAGATTCTATTTTCACCAAATACGCAATTTAGGGGCGTCTGGTTTCAGCTTTCGCAGAAACTTGAAATTCAAAAGCTCGTAACTCCGTGAATATCTAACCGATTTGCTAGGTTCTGGTGTTTAAAATCAATTTAAAATCTCAGCAATGTGGTTATTTTACCATGGAGCCTGTTCATTATTTCGTTATTTTTTTGCATTTAATCAAACGACAAACAATTTATTTGGGACACCCTGTACACAGTGAGGGCCTTGGGCCCACACTAAGTTGTTTCACCTGCCTAAGAATCCTTAATGATGTGTTTAATTCTTCAAGAATTTTTGTTTATAAAAATTTACAGTCTTTCATACGGCACAAGAATTCTTTAGATTATGTGAACAATTCTTTAAATTCTAAAGAATTATTTAAAATTCTTGCTATGTTACTGGCGCAAGGCCTGTACCAGTACATGTTGAACTTTGGATATATGCATTCTTAAAACGTTATCTAAAGTACATATAGATACACTGCATTCTAAAATTTTTGTTTCTTCAATGAGTACTGATAAAACAAAGATTCTGGCTTGTGCACAAAGACTCTTCAGGCATTAATTATAATGCAGCATCTCAAGTCTATTAGATAGGTCCTTGGAAATTTCAAAACTGTCTTATACAGTAGCATTTTAATGAACATCTGCACAATGTGATGCATTGTAACTGATGGAGACTCTTGTTTATTGAGTGTTTATTATGTGTGGGTTATTTTCTGCAACATGCACTCAGATCATGTCATCTAAAGCTGGTAAGATGAAGAAACAAATAAACAGACCCTTTCTACACAAAGGTACCTACCATTTATCTCCAACATGGCCTTATCAACTAATGCTTCTACTTGCATCAACCTGTCAGATTGAAAAGCACATTGCACAGGAGCCAGCTCCTTAATTTTTGCAGTTAACGATATCCCTTTACCTTTTGTTCCTAACGGATTGATACTGCAATGTAAAAATGCATTTCCACCTGCTACCATATAATTATCAAATTGTTCCTTGTCATCTATGCTGAAATTCTCAAATTGATCAATAACCAACAAAGAGACATTTGACATCCAGTATGATTTGACAAATTCACATTTTGGCAGCTTATAAATGACATACATTTCTCTTGATAATACATTATCAAGAAGATATTTCCATTTCTGGATTGAATCCTTTCTTTCACTGAATATGACAATATTTGGAGGTTTCATCAACCCTGAAAAAGAATGATACAAAAATAAGGACAAGCAAATTTAGTTTTGAAAGGAATGAAGTACTTTACCAAAAACAAGAATACACAATTTTTGAAAATTAATCAAAATTTCTCTGTATTCAAATTGGGCCCCACATTGTATCTAAACTGAAGTTTGGGGACTAAGCCCGAATTTGGGGTCAAAACTACCATATTACGAAATCAAAAATACATTATTTCTCAGCATTAAAATAAGATCAAATATACAACAAAATGAAGTACCATGCAGGGGTCTTTCCCAATGTTGAAGATCTTTAGGAGCGACTCCAAGCAGAACTGAGAGAGGATTTGGTCTTTTCATGAAAAGATTCCTTCTCAAAGCTACAGCATTCATCATTACATATCATCATTATTTCTTCAGCAACTGCAAATCAAACTTTTCACCTTGAACCTACAAAAACATAGATGAACATCAAGACAAAGGTTGCTCAATTTTTGAAAAGCATGATGACTCTTCAAATCATGTTTCTCTCTTATACCCAGAGAAAAAGCAGACTGATCTTGAGCAAATGAACTAAAATTCTTGATGTAATCCTGTCTGCAGAGTAGAGCCAGGGCGATAGCAAAAGTACAAGGGTGTTTTTCTATTAAAATTTCAATCATTTTCAATCAAGTCATTATATTTGGTAAGGGGCCATCAACTTTTGATTCTTGTACTTTTAATGGCATGTGGCTGTTAATATCAGAACCCCTACCCCCTCAACGGTATTCTGCCAAAAGTGCCTCCAACAACCAACCTTATATATAGGCCTAAAATTTTCTAAACAATCTTGCGTGTAAAACACCCCCATCCTTGACAGCAAATGGGCTGTCCCCCTAACAGCCCAACACTGTTAAAAAAATACAAAAATCAAGAGTTGATGATGGCCCCAAAGATCTCTTCTCTCTTGTTTGCCTGATTGGAAAATTTGACATGCACAGCCCAGCTTGGAAAATTTGCATTCACGCGCAACTATGAAACTCTGTCAAACTCGCAGCTATAATAATCGGTTCTTGCATGTGAGAACAAAAGATCTATTGTTAATATTGCATCTCTCCCAACATTTAAAAGTCGACTCGCAACTCGCACCTTTGACAAATTTATTTCACTTGCTTATACATGCGTGTAAGGCCAAATCACACACGTTTCCACAACATGGTCACAGGGAAGTTGCCATTGTGGGTAACGCTTTGCTGACCAAAAATAAATGGAGCGCAGACCAGTATAGAAAGTAGAGCAATTTTCGCCGAGACATCAAGAAAAGGGTCCTCTAGTATTATTGTTTATTTATTCATCTGCTTATATATTATTGTCTGTTTTGAAATTGAATTAAATAGGCCTAGGCCTACCCTTATTATTTTTGTTGCCACACTTTCTTATTCATTCATCAGATCTCCCTCCTCTCCTATTCTATAATCTTACCACTTCGTGATTCATCTTTAACTCTCTTTATCTTTAGATTTCCATGACATCAACCCTTCTTGCCTATGATTACGCCACCAGTAACTTCAATTTCTGCGGCGACTTTTGCTTTTTTCTGATGGGCCTAAAAAATGAAGCTTCACTGTTCCAGCCTCGTTCCCATTAGTATATCAACTCAGCACGCAGCAACCACAACAAATGTTCCTCCGCAATTACTCCAAACCATTTTTGCGTAATGCATGGGCAGCTGGACATACATACAGTACTTGGATCAGCACTTGGTACCTCAATAATCTTAATTTCACAGGGTGATTTCCTAGTGTTATTTCTCAAGTTCATTTGTTTTGCAGACAGGGTTTCTTTTTTTTTCACACCTGCACTGAAATTTTTTTAGACCAAACCAAAAATAATACACACCATCTTGTGTAACACATTACACATCAATTAGTATCATCAATACTACAATAAATCATATCATCAATTTTTCAAGAAAGAAACAGAATATCAAATTATGATACAGCACAAACTGCTTGACATTACTCTAAAACATGGAACAAAACTTGCAAAATACTGCTGCCTCATTTCAACTTACATAAAGCTTCACACAGGACAGTTATACATTATGCAATCAAACCATCAACTCTTTCTGAAAACCCCTAAGCAAGGTTGACTCTTATGGAAATTGACGTTCTTGAAAAATTTCTGTTCATCCCAAAATCCATACAGAAACAAAGCACTAGGGTACTTTGTCTCTAACTGCATATTTTGAAGTAGTATTTTTAGACTGGAAGTTATTCTAAGCTTTCTTGGTTTTGCTGTACGTAATTAATTTATGAAAATGAACTGTAGTCTATGGCAAAGACAGTTATACACAGTTTTCACTGGGCTGGAATAGGTTTTACAATAAAGATTATCAACAGACATCTTGAGCAGTTCTAATATTGTTTCTTGCCTTAGTGACCAGATGTGTTCTTGTTCAAGTTTCAAGGTCATCAGAGGTAGGCAAAATAAAGGAAATATTCATCATAAAGTATGCCAAACAAAGGCTATTTTGATGGATAAGAAGCAAAACTTAAATTCTGCCAGCTAAAATTCTATTTCTGATCAAAGATTTGGAGCTAAAAGTCAAGCAAGCATTTCCCATGATGGGTACTTCACTATCCAATCATACACAAATTTGCACCAGTTTTGGGGTGGTTAATAAAATTCTGGGAATGGGATGTACCTTTTATGGATATTTTGTGGGATTGGCTCTAATTTTTTATAAAATCTGAGAATACTTAAGTGTGGGACAAACAACAATTTTACAATTGTTTCATGATGAAAAGACTTGATGGAAACCTCATCCATATTCTGGGATTGGGTCTCTAACATCTGCCCTTGGATTGAGTCATAACAAAAATTCTTGCAGTCCACACCCCCAAATGACCCAAGAAT
>REGL01000111.1:429833-445800 GCA_004194395.1 Aurelia aurita complex sp. Pacific | reverse complement strand
TTTTTTTTTTTTTTTTTTTTTTTTTTTTTTTTTTTTTTGTAAGCAATCTTCAAGTAAACGGAGCATAATTTTTTGGGACACCCTGTAGTCTAAATGATATTCTATATTGCATACTCTAGAGTACCAAATAATCACCCCTCCCCCGCTTATTGATTTTTGAAAAATTTTCCAACCTTCCCTCTTTCATTCCAACCCCCCAGTTTTATCAATTCTTGAAACATTGAAATGATGGTAAACATAATTTTTGAATAGATATGTGTTTAACTAAGAAAACCACCAATTTTCAACGTTTCCAACCTCCCCATTGTTCCAAACCCCCAATTATTATCATATGGAGCCATATACAACTCCCCCATTTATTCTCACCTCCCTCCATTTATTCGGTACTCGAGAGTATATACTTACTGATCTGTTTAAAGTTCTGGCAGCTCTCAGCTCTTCCACTAAGCCTGACATGTTCACATCTCCAGGTTCCAAACGGCTGTCAAACAGATTTGATGGGGATTTGACTGGTGAGATCGATTTGCTCAGCCGATCTCTGATTGATCCCATTCTAGACATCTTGTTTCTTCTCTTTCAAGCAGCCACTTTGTGAATTCTAGCAAAAAAAGATGGAAATTTTCGTTTAATCCATGTTAATGCCAGGGTGGAATCCATGCAGCCTACGCTGGAGATCTCCGGCGTGGAGTCATGATAATCTATTGTTCTTCTTTGTTCTTCCATTGTTTTGGCAAAAATCTCCGGCGTGGACTTTGCATGGTTTCCACCAAGGTGTTAATGGGCACGTAAGTTTTGCAGAGCTTTGCAAAGCACCCTTTGGTGGAATCAGTGCACACAATCTGCTAAATATGCCAATTTCTTTTGTTTTCTTAAGTTATTTTCATTGTTTAGAGTGTGACTCCGCCAACAATCTGCAAAGTGTGATTTCAGTGCAATGAAAGGAATTTTTGAACATGTCATTGCTTTTAAAAATAGGCTTATTGTTTTCGCAAATAAATGTAACTAACATTGTTATTGACAGAACATAACAGGCTACTTTATCCATGTGCCATGCAAATCCTCCTCAGTTCTTTCCTAGGTATATTTCAAACATTCCTGAAGCAAAGCTCCGTATCTTATTGGATTTTCTGATTTATACAAGAACAAATACAAATAAGTGGTGACTAGTTCATTTGTTGTTTTATTCCTTTGCTCAACTCTAATTGCAGGCTAGGCTTGATTGCAAACGATTAAATTCAACTCTACTGCCTGAAGTATAGACTCAATTTCGGGCCTAAGGCTTCATTTTGTTTGCCTTCAATCAATGGATACATCAATGGGCCTAATCTTAAAACAGTTAGCAACACAAACAACACACATAGAAGCTTCACAAATATTTACTACCTTTTCGATATATTTCTTCCGTCTCTTGGTGCAGTTTGGCTTCAGATTAACTCTTTGGTAGTTTATACATCTATTTATCGGGCAAATTTTTTTCTCTCGGCTTTATTCTATGCTGTTCTTGCGTCTCTTGCTTTACACTTCTCGAAGCTTGCCCGTCCGCCATTCACCATTTTGAAATTAGTTGTAGCGGTAGATTCTAATCAAGATAAGTCATCCCAATGATTAACCAATCAGATTAAAGAATCAATGCAAACAGATTTCATTGAATCGTAAATGATTCCCAGGTGATTAATGATTCATTAATGAAAACAAAGGGTGAACTCAGAGAACTTTTGAAAAAAAAGTTTTACCATGGAAATATTACCCCTTCTTGGTGACAATGCCTCTGGTGACAATTTTAATCTCGAGTCTTTTCCAAGTTTGAAACAATACAGAAAATCCAGCATTTCACATTTAAGGAGAAACTTACAATCACAAAAGTTCCTTGCCTGCGTGCAGCCTCAACTCCTCCTCGAAGGGAGTTGAGGCTGCACGCAGGCTAAAAAGTTCCAAGTTGATCACAAATTCAGTGAGAATTATTGATGTTTCTTTCGAGAATCTATTTTTTGAGAAGTCTTCTTTGGTGTTTTCAGGAAAATACGGATCCAACTTTGCTTAAATATATCAAATCTTTTCAGCCAAAAGTTATCTTATAATTGTGACAATGAAATTTCTTCCCTGTGAAATAATTGGAAATTAGACCAACTAACCACAATGGATAGCGGNTCACAAAAGTTCCTTGCCTGCGTGCAGCCTCAACTCCTCCTCGAAGGGAGTTGAGGCTGCACGCAGGCTAAAAAGTTCCAAGTTGATCACAAATTCAGTGAGAATTATTGATGTTTCTTTCGAGAATCTATTTTTTGAGAAGTCTTCTTTGGTGTTTTCAGGAAAATACGGATCCAACTTTGCTTAAATATATCAAATCTTTTCAGCCAAAAGTTATCTTATAATTGTGACAATGAAATTTCTTCCCTGTGAAATAATTGGAAATTAGACCAACTATCACAAATGGATAGCGGTGAACAAGATTTTTGAACATTATAAAAAGTTCACCAAACAGTTTGACTTTCAAGCCTTATATCCTAATCTGATGATGCACTGGAGTGAGTTTCGAACGAATACACGTATGGCAACTGGTTCTGTCAGTTGCCAGAAACTCGAGTGTACTTTAAATATGGTTTCTCGCATGCGGATTCTTCGTGTGTAGACGCCAAAGAACATCTGTCTCTATTACTTGATATCAATGGATTTCACCAAAAATAAGCCTATGACTTTCATTTAGTTGGTTTCATTAATCTTTCGCCATGGAATCTTTCTTTTATTCATGAAATTAACAGGATCACGCGGTTAGCAAGGTTCAAAACACAGAAGACAACGATAATAATAACACACAAAGCTACGAAAATTCTCATTTAATTATTAACATATTTTGACAAAATAAACATTAAAAATCTTCTTCATTCAGCTGTTTGTTATGATTTATCACTGATCTGCCACGCTTTATCAAAAAATCGAAAAAAATTCTTGTAGGAGGTTTGTAGACAAGAAGATTGGCAGGGGTAGACTAATTCGTAAGTGTTGCAGCATCAAACATTATAACGATTTTGAAGCAACAACTTAAGGAAATAGAATATTATAAATGAGATAAAATGAGACTTGTTAATGGAAATAAAATGCGACTTCTTTGAATTTTTCTATCAGATTGAACCTGTGTTCCACATAGCTTAGAAGTGAGCTTGTAAATTCTCACATAGCTTTGAGCAATCATCGACCACTCAGGAACACAGGTATCTGTGAGACAGCTACCTTATTGGGGAGACGAGATACGCTTTGTCCGAGGAAACTTATGTGTCCCCCCGTGCAATGAAGCTTCCTTGGACAAAGCGTATCTCGTCTTCCCAACAAACCCAAGCTCTAGGCACGGTCAGTGCATGGTGCACAAAGAAGAACGTAACAATAACGCTTCTCCAAAACGGCTACACATACAAATGATGTTAAATTCCATCAGATCTCCTCTGAACATAACATCGTTAGCCTTATCTGATGACCTTATATCCTGTGACCATCGTCAGATAAATGCTAAGCAAGCTGTGTGGTCCCCATAGTCGGTGTAGAGCTGTGAGAGCTACATTCTACTAATTCTACTTACAGTTGGATTGCATGTTCTCTGTTTAAAGTTTGTGTGAAACAATGTTTCTGAAATTGTCCATCAGCAATGTTGCCTCGCGTAGCAAAGCCTATTTTGTCATGTGATGCTTGTGTGTATGATGTTTGGCCCAAGTCAGTTTTCTCCATACTTCAATGTGTCTTATGGCATGGTTTGTTCTCTCCGCCTTCTTCTTCTACTTTTAGCCATGTTCATTGACAAATTTAAGTCATTTCAGAATGGTTCAAATGCTCTCTCCTCAACTAAACGTTCCTTTTCAATGCATTCTGGTATCCAAACTTCAGAAACAATATGAGGCTTACGGTGCATTTTTCGTATCATATCTCTTGCGATTGGTAATCTTGACGTGTTGCTGAAAACAAGGAGGAAGAAGCTTTAGCGATAAAATTCAGTCTGTTGGCTCTTCTACTGACCAAATTTAGCCTTATCAAAACAAACGAAGATGGCTTGATAAAAGAGGATGAAATAGTGGTCATTAACAGCCTGATACTTTTCAGTGTTCAGAAATATCTTAAAAACAAAAGTTACCTTTTGTCAACAATTATATGTGTAGTTGAATCGTCTAGTCCTGAGCAGACTGTTCCACCATAAAACTGATATTCAAGCGAAGGGACGTCTAGTTTCATCGTTGCTTTATCCTGGAAAGGTCAGAAACATTACATTCAGTGCTGAATCAGTTCTACCCAAGAAAAATTTTATGATAAAACATAGACGAAGAAGGGTTTCAAAATGTCTCAAAATCACATCAAATCTAACAACATTGCAACGTATTTAGAAGCCCCATTAAATTAAAAAGACTCCTGAAATCTAAAAGCATTGAAATGAGGAAAAAATCTGTGTTGTTTAAATGCAGTATTTGGGCCATTTTTACACCAAATCTGACCTGAAGTCAACGAATAAGAAAAGAGCCAGTTGTCAAAATTAAAGGTAAGATTTTAGCAATCAAAGAATGAAAAATTGCTACAGAAAATATAAAACGGACGAGAATCTATTGGTCGATATCAAACCCAATGAGCATTTGCAATCATTATCCACCAAAGACGATAATTTTTTGCGCTGTTGACTCGTTCGAGCAGTTTACCATGAACTCTCATTATACAACTTGTTTACATGAAAAGTGGCTGGTTCAAAAAATTTTGCTTATTACAAACAAGTCGCGTCTTCTCCACCAGTTCTAATATTAGCTCAAATAATTTGTCCCACTTTCAACAACATATTTGAAGAATAATACAACTTACGCTGTTGGTATCTCCTATTGTTGACCACATATCCATGTATGCCCTAGGAAATGAAATTGCCTAAATCAAAACTGCACATTTTGGCAAATGTTAAAACTTTTTTCACTTACCCAATAAAGATGTCTTCTGAATATTCATAAAATGGTCATCTTTGAATACACCGTAAAAGCTGTGTTAAGCCCCTAGGGGGCTGATCTAATTTCTCAGACTCCAGAGGGGTGCTTAAAAGAGAGAGGTTCTTCTTAGAGAGGTTGTTGGCTTATTCACATTGTCAGACGACAAGGATAGAATTAAATTCCCTTACTTCATATTTTGCGGAACATACAATATTACGATCCAAATACACAAATTCAAGATAGTTTTTATCGAAACTAACATGCAAACTTGTTTTGCAAAATAAATAGAAAATCTTTGATAACTTCTGGTGCTTGAGTTAAGTGAGGGGGCTTGATAGATAGGAGGCCTATCTAATATTTTTGCTTGAAAGGGAGGGGCTTATTAGAAAGGGGGCTTAATAGAGGAGAAGCTAAATAGAGCTTTTAACCAATAACAAATAATCTTAAACGTCAGCCAATAACCTTAGCCAGTAAACTGCATAATGTTATAGTATCTAATTGCATACCTGCATCTTCGGAATAAACCAAGCTTGGAATTGTTTGGAAAATATCTAAATTCAATTTCAGCAATTTGATCGTCCTCGATTTCTACTTTATCCTAGAAGAATAAAAACCAAAATAATCACATTGAATTTTGTAGAATATCACACACAGACTGTAGCAAAAACTTTCAAGAAAGTGGTGATTTTTTGGAATGCGAACAGGTTAACAAACTGCGAATCAAAAACATCTGATTGGCTCTAGCAAGAGCAAATTTTGTGAAACAATGGATTCAGGTTTCTGAAGAGACAAAGCGATTTGCCATTCTAAAAACAAATTTCACACCTTTGAGTGCACCCAACCAAATCAAATAAACAGAGAAAGTAAACAAATGTGGTGGGCTGCGTTGAAGGTGTGAAATCCGAATAGAGTTATCTATAAACAGAACTGTATTCTTCATTTTATAAAATTCACCGTTCAAAAGTTTAAAACCCATCCAAGACCTCCCCCATCCTGCATACAATTTTTAATGTATTAAAAGCTCACTTCATCTTTTATATCGTTGAAAATCTGATGTAATCGTTCTTCGGTGACGTCATCTGTGAAACTATCGCCATGTTTATCATATTCAGTCATAAACTTTTCTTTCGTTTTCTCTGATGTGAATATCATATCACGTGGTTTGTACTCAAGCACCTCTCCTCTATCCTGAAAGAGAAAGTTTCAGTTCAGTTTCAGTTTCTCACTTTAAAGTTCCACTGCACACAAACAATTTCAAATAACTAAATTAAATGCAAATAACAATGTGAATTAAGATAAATATAAATGCTAGCAATAACAATGATGTGAAAGAATTTGTATGCAGGGACCTTCTTAATAGATAAACTAAACTAGTTGCATTCTACCCATTTTCATTTCAATCATCACAAAATTCTCTGTGAGATAGCTGCATTATTGGTTTTTGAGGAATTTAAAAAACTATTTGCAAAATTATGGAATATAAAGTACGACTTACCAGACATGTAGCAAGCCACGACACTGAAACAACGTCAAGCAAACCACGGCTGAAAATACAAAAAATAGAGAGTAACAGGCGCTTGAATGGCCCACTTTTAGAGAGTTCATCGATTTCGAATAACAAAAAATGGTTTTCAGATCCTTTAATGGTAATGTACCTTCTTATATGAAATACATGTTTCCGAGAGTCAAGAACTCTGCTGTTCGTTTTACAATTTATGAAAATAACATTTGGGTTCAATCTTGATGTAAATATTATCAAAGTTGCTCATACCTGATGACATTTTTGACACGCAGATTGACTTTGTCAGCTATAACACAATGTGTGTCAGTCCCTGGATTTTGGACAAATTTACCACCATGCTAGAAGAGGAAAGGTATATGATTTATAACAATTTATAACTCCATTGGCATGAAGCAATTCTTCAAATGAATTTATAAGAGAAAATACAGATTTGAAAAATTACAACTCCGTCTTCTAATTAAGGGTTTAACTTAATTTTAACAATTTATTCATGATTTAAAAATTAGCCTGTTAACAGGCCTTTTTTGAAAATTGTTTCTTTCTATTGAAATTTGTTTTGAAAATTTTATCTTCATTTCATGTTTGCCTGATCTCAGGCTAATTTAAAATGCATTATGCTAATCTCAATGCAAAATTCCCGAAGACTAACTCCCATTGGTTTTTCCTGAAATTCTCCGAATTCTAGAAAATGTTTTGCGTAAACTTTGCTTGGTGTACTAACATATCTTTAAACTTTAAAGAAATCTCAAACAAATAATAGTTAAGCGATCTCATGGGGGATACTCATTAACAAAACATATAAACCTTCCAGAAAGAGTCTGGATCAAACAATATGTCACTACATGTTTGTTCGAAAAATGCTATCGAGTGTGTTTTCAGATTTTATCATTGTTGGGCACATACGAAAATGTCACAAATTTCTGAAAATGTATAAAAAGATCGCTCAATTCAGGCTAAATCTTTTATAAAATAGCCAAAAGGCCAATGGACGATTGCGCTAAAAATGGCGACGAGGAACTTGTTACTAAGATGCATTGTGTTCTAATTACGAATCTTTAACGATTATATAAATGAATCGATTAAAGAACGCAATACATCTTGATAAAAAGTTGGTTGCCCCCATTTTTAGCGTAATCATCTATTTGCATGAATCAGAATTTATTCAGACAGTCCTGAGTAAATCTAAGCACCAAGATCACAATGCGAGAAACATGCAGTTATATGAAGTGCATCAAATGATTGTCTACACGCTTTCACACTTATTCTCGCATGAGTCACACTCTTGGTGGAATAGATCAAGAAATAACGTCAATTACAATGAATTCAAACAATGCGGACACAAGACAAGCGTGCTATGCGTCTCATGCCAATGCAACGTGCAATTACGTCTTGTTGACCCAAAAATAGCTTTACAGATAATCTATTGATGTGCCGGGTAAGTAAAAGAAAAAACGTGGGGCGTTTGCCAATTCTTATTGATGCAGTTTACTTTGAACATTCGTTCCTGTAAAATACATTGCATAGAAGAAAGGCTAACTAAGATGCATTGTGTTCTAATTACGAATCTTTAACGATTATATAAATGAATCGATTAAAGAACGCAATACATCTTGATAAAAAGTTGGTTGCCCCCATTTTTAGCGTAATCATCTATTTGCATGAATCAGAATTTATTCAGACAGTCCTGAGTAAATCTGAGCACCAAAATCACAATGCGAGAAACATGCAGGCATATGAAGTGCATCAAATGATTGTCTACACGCTTTCACACTTATTCTCGCATGAGTCACACTCTTGGTGGAATAGATCAAGAAATAACGTCAATTACAATGAATTCAAACAATACGGACACAAGACAAGCGTGCTATGCTTCTCATGCCAATGCAACGTGCAATTACGTCTTGTTGACCTAAAATAGCTTTACATATAATCTATTTATGTGCCGGGTAAGTAAAAGAAAAAACGTGGAGCGTTTGCCAATTCTTTTTGATGCAGTTTACTTTGCAATAAAATAAAATAAAATAAAATACATTGCATAGAAGAAAGGCTAGCTTACAGGGTGTCCCAAAAAAGTTGTTCGACGTTTGATTAAATGTTAAAAAATAACGAAATACTGAACGGGCTCCATGATCAAACAACAATATTGCTGAGATTTTGAATTTATTTTAGACACCAGAAGCTAGCAAACTGGCTAAATATTCACATTGTTACGAGCTTTTGAAGTTCAAGTTTGTGCGAAAGCTGAAACCTGGTTCAGCTTTCGCACAAATTTGAACTTCAAAAGCTTGTAGCTCCGTGAATTCTTAGCGAATTCGCAAAATTCTGGCGTCTAAAATTAATTCAAAATCTTAGGAACAGTTTTACCTAAGCAGGAGCCTGTACATTCTGTCGTTATTTTTTAAAATTTGATCAAACGTCGAACAATTTTTCTGGGACACCCTGTAGATCTGCAAATTTTTTGTCAAAATCAGCCTTTCTGGTTCATGAAATTATGAGTGATTTTAGTAAAATTGTGTTTCGCAACGATCCTAAAATAGGCCTTCAATTCGATTCACATTCATGAGTGTACTTCTAAACCATGATTCAAATATAATGTTTCTCTCCAAACAAATTCAAACAAGGTTTGCCGTGTAAGGCAGAAATGTTAAGGAAATTTGTTCGCGATGTTGGGCACATGTTGAAGGTTTCTTGAAGGAGCTTTCTCCAAAAAATCTCTCATAACTTCAGAACGGAGTGTGCGATTTCAGTCAGGTAAATTTCAAAATGGATTTGAACATGTCTACCATTAAGGTGTATATCTGCCGATATCATTGTCTTGATATCCAGGGAGCCTTGGCCTTTCAAACAGGGATTATCTTTATTGATTCACCCGGTACAAAAGGCAAATCTCTTGTGGTTTATGTTCATTTCTTGGCGACTATCAATTAAACTGTCATTGCTAGGAAGCAGAAAGCTCTTGTACCAGAAATAGTTTTCAGCAAAATGGTGTTATCACAAAATTGCAGATAAATATAGTAAGAAATGACCGATTTCAACAAACTAAATTTATGTAATTTATTTATGCTTTCTTCTGCAATATGAAACTTCAACAAATCCGATCTAGTTTGTTTTCACCAAAATATGGCTTGTTAAGCGTCCCACGTATTTTCTGACTCACCCTGGTATATCTTGAAGAACAAGTCCAAGGTTCGTATGATTGATGATAAAATACAAGATCATTCTACTATGAATGGTGTGTCGTACTTTTTCCTACCATTTTTCGTCTCTTCCCTGTGAAATTGTGTATTCAAAAAAGCAACCTGAGCGAAATGACTTCATAAAAGCGCAAAAAATATGTCTCCTGACGTCAATTTTAACGAAAATGAATCTGTCCTATCATTTTCTCGCCTCTTAATCGTTGCCAGCATCTTTATCGCGTGCTCATGCAAGAAAATGGCGACACATCGACTAGATTTGGCCTAAAATGTCAGACTTTTTATTGGATTTACAGCTATTACGAACCTCAAAAAGTGGAACAAAAGTTAAGAATTTGCGGAAGCAGTTAGTAAGTTAGTTTGCCTCGAAGCGTTATCGGTTGTTTTATGGCATATCCGAATACTAAAGCTGATAAAAAGAGTCTCTACCTCAGCTATTTTCTTTTCTAGCTCATGTTTTGTAAGATCTGCAGAGCCACTCATCACACAAAATTCGTGGTCTTCGAATAAACTGGATACCTAGAACGAAAAACAAGTATAGTATCCTGAAAGGTTTCAAAACAAGAGACACGACGTAACTATAAGTAGTAGCTCTGTAGGACTTCATATTTCCCAAGTGTAGTTCCAAAAATAACTCATTCATTCATTCATTCATTCATTCATTCATTCATTCATTCATTCATTCATTATTAGGAAGGAACATTTCTAGCTCTATCAAAGCTTGCGCATAGACTGTCCAGCTATATTACAGCTAATTTATGTCTACTATGCATGCCGCGTCTGATAATGGAACCCCAGTTTAACGTCCCTTCCGATGTCAGCAACGTGAGTTCATTCTTGGGGATATTTGAAACTTTATCTCTCTTTTTAACCAACGTTGTCGCATTTCCTGGAGTCATTGCCTCTACTTTTTTTGAAAACACTAGGCCAACAAAGTGTTGTGGCGCAGTGGTGTAATCCTCTGCTTTTTCAGCCAGAAAAGTCAGGCGGACAGGGTTCGATACCAAGTGGAGCCCCACCACTTGAGCGTCATGACAAGGGGTCGCAGACTCGATTAACGCTTAGCTACTTCTGTGATCCTAGCGCTCGGCACTAAAAACCGCAACTTCACCGTCATAAGTTTTATGAAGAACTTTATTCTCACCTCTTTGATTGTACTGACATCAGCTCCTTTCAGATGTCCTGCTACTCTCCTTGGAAGTTCAACTCTTGTGACTGCTCTTTTCTTTTTCCTAACGGGTTCTCCACTATCGTCTTCTGCAATCGCCTTGTTTGTCAAATAACCACCAGAGATCTATAAGCAAGCAAAGACTGTTAAGACATGCAACGAAGCCATCATTCTTGAAAGTAAGGCCACTTTCATTGCTGGTAATATCTTTTCCGTAGTGCTAGGTCTATTATAAGAAACTCTTTTGACAATGCTCTTGGAGATCTTTTTGGTCAGCTTGGAGACAAAAACAATTGAAAAATGTAGTTGAAACAAGGAATTGCAAAATTCCTGGATGACAGATATTTTGATTTTCCTAAGTAAGAGCCTTGAAAGTGGGAACTTAAACTGACTTTCGCAGAACCTCGTTTCTAAGAGCTCTTTGTAAATAACACTTCCCTTTCATTATCAATACTACAAATTGCTTCTTTTTGCAACTCTCATATACTGTCGTCAAAAAATTCACGCAGTGACACGTTTCATGCCCTCCCTTGACATCTTTTCAAAATCAGGGCGCGGTTGTTCAAAATTGGTAGGAGGCTAATACCGGATTAGGACTATGCAAATGACTACAGAATCATACTTTTAATCTAAGATTAGCGCTAATCGTGGTTGAACAACCCGGCCCAGAAATGTATGTAACTTACATCTCGAAGCTTTTGTAATTCATCNATCTTTTCAAAATCAGGGCCCCGTTGTTCAAAATTGGTAGGAGGCTAATACCGGATTAGGACTATGCAAATGACTACAGAATCATACTTTTAATCTAAGATTAGCGCTAATCGTGGTTGAACAACCCGGCCCAGAAATGTATGTAACTTACATCTCGAAGCTTTTGTAATTCATCGGTATCCATACAATCATACCAGTTTTTATCATCACGAATTTTATCTACTCGTGGAAATCTCAAAGTACAGCCACATTTGTATTTTTCGCTTGCTGTTATTTCTGCAGCTTTGACTTGGATGATTTTCGACTTTGAAGGCTCAATCCATAGATCTGGTTTTTCCTGAAAAAGAAGAATTGTCCGATTTAAATCACGATTTGTTTATTCAGTTCACTGACTGTTTTCAAGTTCAAAAAGAGAGAAGCACCCAAAACATTTCATCAAGCATCATCTTCACTAAACTAATGAAAATAAAGACATGAATTTAATTGGAAATTTACCGTGCAACTCAAAAGATCTTTATTTCAATTCCGACGCTACCCAGCCTAAAGATGTTTGTAAAAATACGTCTTCTTTGGTGGAAGACAATTGCGGATGACCAACCTTGCAGAAAAAATATCACCAATTAAGCTCAGTTCAGTTCAGCTTCACGAACAATATTTCACATAACTCAAGCCAGCAAGAAAGATCATAGGAAATTTCAATTGAGACAAAATTGAGGAAATATTGAAAAGAAATTCAAGCTTAGATATTTCTGCTCGTCCTTCTTTTTTTCCTCTTTATAGAAAATGTTATTGTAGTACAGGTTATTGAATGCAAATTCTCAACAGAATTAGGATCCATAAAATTAGATCTAATAACAAACAAACCTTAAATCCGGGGGCAAGGATGATGTTTTCTGGTGGGTTTTTAGTGTCGTATTTTCTCCAGTATGGATGAAGGGTATTACATAAATCGTTTAATTCTTTCATCGTATATCCTGAACCAACCTAAAGAGTAATAGAGAAAAATTTACAAAAATGAAAGTAATGAGAAACAACACAGAAGTACTACGCGATTTATCCAGTGAAGCATTGAAGTTGTTTGATTTTTTAAAGCAATGGCATTCGCCAATTGTGAATCAAAAACTATGCGATTTGCTTTTCAGTTTCCGTTAGCAGAAAGCTGTCCTGTTTGTGATCACTTTCGGCGTGTTTTAGATCTGCCTGATTCCACTATATCCAGTTTTTATCAGTGTGCAACGTCGATAGAAGTATAAAAAATAGTAGGAATGTAGCCCAGCAAAGTTATCTAACACTATCATTGGTCAAAATCACTTTTTTTCNAATTTACAAAAATGAAAGTAATGAGAAACAACACAGAAGTACTACGCGATTTATCCAGTGAAGCATTGAAGTTGTTTGATTTTTTAAAGCAATGGCATTCGCCAATTGTGAATCAAAAACTATGCGATTTGCTTTTCAGTTTCCGTTAGCAGAAAGCTGTCCTGTTTGTGATCACTTTCGGCGTGTTTTAGATCTGCCTGATTCCACTATATCCAGTTTTTATCAGTGTGCAACGTCGATAGAAGTATAAAAAATAGTAGGAATGTAGCCCAGCAAAGTTATCTAACACTATCATTGGTCAAAATCGCTCATTTTCGTACAGATTTTCTTTAATCAAATTTGTTGGGTCCACCGGGGAGATAGACCGTATGGTCCATTCATCTGGTTTAAAAACAGTGAAACTGCTCACATTTTAAGATAATATCAAAAATCAAAAAACTTACTTTACAGAAAGAATGAAATACTGATGGATGGTCATTGGTTCGTTTTGGCGGAACTGCAACTGCACAAAGAAAATGTGATATCTGCCCACCACGACGCTAAAATAAAAATGTTACTTAGCAACAAGTCGCATGGATGGCAGTGCCTAGCCTCACTACAGAAGGACCCTCGACTTACATCCATCTTACTGAAGTGAATTGATGTTGTTGTTGTCACTCCAGTAGTTATAGCGTCCATCAGTCTATCAATAGCAATAACTACGAACGTGTCTAGGCAGTGCCCTTATATACAAACTATTTTTTAGAAAAATAACAAATTTACACTGTGATAGTGATGAACATTGATTATTATATTTAAGGGCACAACCTTATATGTCAATTGATACCCTGGGTACCAGAGCCAAAAAATAATAAAATACAAAAATAAAAAAAAGTAAAGAAGGAAAAGAAAACTTTCAATTTCTTTCTACTTTTGAGGCTCTGGTACCCAGGGTAGTCAATTGATATCAAAGGACATAAAAAGTCATTCTATTTTACCATTTCCCCCTCGTATCTGCGTTTATACGGCATGCAAACAATGGGATTAAAATATTCCTTGCCTAACATAGCTGACTAAAATGAGCTTAAATATGCAATGAATGAGACTGTTTAAACGCAATCTGTCCCCTATTGTTCTGACCTTGGTTACTGCTTTATTTACATTATTTACGCTGCAGCTAAATTCATGCATCACTGAGTCTCTATGACCCTGATTTCTTTGAATAAAGCGAATTAACACCAACTTCTGGAATATACAATAGAGCTCTTTATCGATTTTATTTCCATTCATCGAAAGGGACAGATTGCCTTTAAACAAATAATCATAGTTTCATCTCTAACGACTAGTCAGGGAATGAGCTAACATGCAACAAACATGCTGCTGAAAAATTGACAGCTATCGATGTTTAAAAATTGTTTTCACAAAGTCAGAAAGAAGCTTCATTTTGGAAATAATGTCAGGGTGATTAACAAACTTACCCCAACGCCGAAATAACCACCAACTATCAACAGGTCAAGCTACAAAAAAGGAAGAGATTAGAATACATATAAGATACGGGATACAGCTGAGAGTAGATAAATTTCTTATTATACTTGCATCAAGTACCGCTGAAACTTTCCTCCAAGCGTCCCCTGCAGTTACGCAGTACTACCTGAAGATCGAGTCCCATTTCCATAAATTTTTGTAAAAAAACAGCCTCTATAGAATTTTGAAAATTCCTTAAATTAAATTAATGCTTGCTCTTAGGAGCTATGATAAACTCGATATAAATTTGACTGAACACATTTGAGCGCTCCGAGCCACTTTTAACTGATCACCAATCATTTTCAGTTACATTGGTGATGAATAAAAAATGTCAATGGAACTGAAAGGAACTTCTTTCCAAAAATTACTGGAGTCCATTTGACTATAGGGTGTCCCAAAACACATGCGCGCTGTTTGGGTGGCTTCTGCGGAGCAGCCATAAATCCAATTTTTCTGTTTTTAACATTCTTGACAGAAGAGACTTCAAATTAAAGGTTGACACCGAGTTTGAGTAAATCTGATCGCTAGTTGCTGATTTATGGAGCAAGAAAGCCAAAATTGAAAAACAGGAAAGTTAGATTTATGGATCCTCCACAGTAGCCATTCAAACGGCGCACATGTTTTTTGGGACACACTGTATATAAATATATTAAAATGATTAATAAAAGGAATAAATATACCTGGTCACTCAAACTGTCTAGATAATCAGGCTTGATTTTCAACCATCCGCTACCTAAAAGCAACAACACGGAAATTAAGGGCCTGTTTATATGAGGAAAGTCATCCCACCTTCCAGCCTGTGAGCTGAGAGGTGAGATCCCACCCTTCTATACGATCCGTTGTAATTTTCATCTTGCCTTTATATGGAAAATGAGCCAGCCCGGCTAGGTGAGATCTCACTCTACAAGAGGTGGGATCTCACTGAATTGGGATGAATATTTTCCATATAAACGCTGAAAGGTGGGATGAAAAGCTGTAAGGTGAGATTAAATTTTACATATAAACACACGCAGATTTCATCCCACCTGACAGCTGATAGCCTGGAAGGTGGGATGATTTTCCTCATATAAACAGGCCTTAAGTTCGTTGAACGAGATAATAAATTTCTACATTGTAAAATTCTGGAGAACAGCTCATAGAAAATGTCGTTGCCTGAATATTTTAGAGCAAACACCGGCAACCATTGACACCAATGAGACATCTTAGGCAGGGAAAATTTGGAGAAAAAAATTTAGATGTAGAATCGGATAATTTTTGATTTACCTTTTCGCTTGCTAGGCTTGTAAAGTGATCCGGGATGTTTGACAACAATTCCTTCTTCCCTTTTGTCAATAGCATCGTTCAAAGCGGCGATCACTTGCTCCCTGGGAGTAAAAAAATAATATCTTGATTGGGCCAAGTTAAAATTTTAGGTTATTGCATGGGTAGTTAGACACTGGTGGTGTGCTTCTATGGAGGAGCACTGGATATTATGTATATTTTTTGCAGTACTGCGGAGGAGATATGGAAAGAACAAAAATATTAAACTATTAAAATGATCTTCTTCTCTCTCCTTCTCTCTTCGCTTCCGATATCTCCTCCGCAGTACTATAAAAAATTCCCCCGC
>REGL01000111.1:394532-409230 GCA_004194395.1 Aurelia aurita complex sp. Pacific | reverse complement strand
TACTTAGTATAATTTGCTGACGGGATGTGCACTCCTTTCCGGGTATCGTTTTCGCCTCTTTTTTCTAACGCCGGGTATGAAAAGAAGGCCCTTTTTCTAAAGCCGGTTGTCAAAATTGTTATTTCATTGTTTTTTGACGAAGTTTTACGTTTTGGAGTATACTTTTCGCCGATTTTTTCTAAAGCCGGCTATCATTTCGAGGTAAAAATTCTAAAGCCAGATGAAAACATTTTTTCTTGGAGTGCACACCCCCGTACAATTGAAAATCAAGTACCTCCCACGGGATTCGACCTTCATTGCTCCTTCAGTTGCCTCGCACTTGCTTGACTTTTACCACTTAATTTTTATCATATGGAGCAAAATTCTGCAGCTTTAATGGTTCACGATTTAGCAATTATAAAGATGACAGAACTTGAATTATGTACAGTTCTCTTTGATCAACTCAGTTCCCTTTAATCAATTTGCAACAATGGAGCAATAACATTTTACACATTTTATTTGAAGTTTTGCAAATATTCGATGCCTATATCCTGATATAAGCAGCTGAAGCAGTCACAAGCATTGCGCTGTAAGCAACTCCGAGCAAACTTGGTCTTTCATACGAGATATTTACCTTTTGACTCCCCATATCACCAAATAGAATGGCTTTCATTGATTGAAGACGTGGAATTTCCAAAGTTATTTTATATATGAAATCAGCACTGTCTTTTGATTCCCGCTTTTCGAAAAAGAAGAAATGCGTTCTGGGATTGCGTGAAAAATGCAGGACATAATTCTCGTTCTCCAACTTTTCCATCAACGAATTTGAAATTTTCACATAGCTGTTTGAGAAGACAAACTCAAGCCTGTGTTTCATTTCTCCAGAAGAAGGTTCTTGCTCAGGGGGGTTTAACTCCAAGAGAAAGAAGCTGCATTTCTCTGCGGCATCTCTGTTTATAATTTGATTTTTATTCATGAAATATTTGTATGGTATTCCAAATACATGCATATTCCATCCATCGTTTGTGCCAACTTCATTTTCTGCCAGTTCTTCGAGGTTACCTATCCATTCAGTAGATTGGCTTGGTGCAGGGATCTCAATCTTGAAATGTGTCCCCTGACCACCATCTTTTCTCTTCAAAATGATTTTTCCTTGGGCAGTCCTACCATTTTTCAATCTGTTGTAGACAACTATCGTATTGGCCTCCTTTGAGAATCTCAAATTGTTTTTCGAGAATTGTCCATTAATCTTTCCTGGATCGAACTTGATCGTTGCCTGTTTGTCTGAGTCATCTTGTATGGTATGGGTGAATCGCCCTCCAACGTCCTCCATATGTAGAACATATTTGTTTCTGCCGCTAAGTTCCTTTATTACGCAGTTTTGCCTTCCATCAAACGTGATTACATCATTTAATGGAGATCCATAAAAGACGCTAACACTAGTAATTGTCCCTTTATGCACTTTCTCTGAATTATCAAGTTTTAGATAGAGTTTCCCCTGTTCAGGATTCGGGTTTTGCAACATCATGTAATGGATTTCAACGACTTTTGAATCCCTGTTGTTTATTTTGATATTGTCCAATTTGCTGGTGTCAATTCCTACGTGAAGAGAAGAAACAAAACACCAAACATGATAGAGTTTAATACCCTTTTCCCACTGACACAGTTGAACCAGCTTTATCTTAACCCAGTTAAATTTTAACCAATCAAATGCATTCGACTTGTTGGATTGACCAATTACAACGCAACATACCATAACCTGGTTTACTTTAAGCTGGTTTAATTGCCAGTGTGAATAAGGTATTACTCTGATTTGTCTCCTGTAATATATATTAATAGTTTTATTGTAAAGTATGAGTATTGTAAATAGTAGGCCTTAATTAGCTGTAATTTAGCCATTCATTTTCTAGCCTACTTTACATAGCCTCATTGAGGCTGCACGCAGGCTAACTTTATTGGCTAACTGTACATCAATAACAATAATAAAAATCCCCAGCTCAGTTTGCTTCTTCCACACCAATGGAAAATAGCCCGGGGGGGGGGGGTCACTACCATATGTACCAGTACGGGATGTGCCATTTTTGTGGTACTTTTTTTCAGGCTGAAAATAGATTTTTAGGGTGTCATTTTTGGAAACATCACAAATTAACATAAATTTTGGGGTGTCTGTTTGAAAGAAAAAACGCTTCAGAGTATTGAATTTGATGTTTGATATAATTTCAGATACTTGGTTAGAATTTCGAATTTTGGTCACAATTTTAGGGTATCTATTTTGAATGGCCCATGAATTTTCGGGTATGGTTTTTGAAAAAGTTATGAATTTAGGGTATAATTTTACAATTCACAATGGCACACCCCCGTCACCCGCCTATTGAAGTTACCCCCCCCCCCCCCGGGAAAATAGCATCTAAAATAAGCGGCAACAATTATAAATTATGATTTTCAAATAGAAATCCTGGTTTCTCTGTGTTAATACCTCTCAAAGATAGCGTATTGATACCAGATCCAAGTAAACCAACCAGGCTGCTACGCCCTGAAAACTTTCTTGCCAATACCATGCCAGTAAGTTGCAATACATCATCTCCTGCTCCAGTAATCACCCTGATTTCTCCTTGAGATTGTGAAAGACTACCCACGTGTCCAATGATTACATTATCCGGGGGTTTCATCTCTTCATCGTCTTCTACGATAGTGTTGATGTTTACTCCTCGCTGCCAGAAATTATCACCCATCAGAGCTGTATTCACTCTCACTGTTACACCAGCATTGTGTCCTTGAGACGTAGAGCTATGGAAAATTCCCTCCATTAGACTAAACGACGTGATTCCTTGTATTTGTTGACATTTCTAATCAAGAGCGCCTACCTTGTAGGAAATGTGTTTATTCCCAGTACTGTAGAGTAATTGCTGTCCTGTGACCCAGTACAGAGAGTGTCCTAGAACCGTACTGTGACACAGCAGTACACAGCGTCAGTCCTCTCAAGGTCAAGATGACGTATGGATAACTTTGTGGTTTCAAATTCCGGTGTTTATGTAACACGAGATCAACTGTTATACGATCTGGCTACAGGGAATCAGACAGCGTGATTTTTGATTGGTCAACATTCCAATCCTATTTTTATTTTCTCAAATAACCATCCAATTCAATCAGCGATGCTGAGACTCATGTAATGATTCTAGCCCTGTATCGGATAAGCCGGAAAATGTTTTAAAAGTTCAAGAGCCCGTTGCTCTCAAACCGTTTATCTGATTCCTATAAACAGATGACATCTGGGTATCTAACACGTCAACTTAGATCAGAAAACGTAGTTTGTTAGATCGTTCAAATCGTCCTCAAATTACTAGCGTTTCTATAAAAACGTTTTATATCGACATCCTTCGAAACAGGCCTAAAATCTTCAACAAATTATCCAGCACTTCAGGTGAGCCTCGTGACAATAGAAAATAAAACAAAAAAGGACTCAATGACAGTTCCAAGTATATATTCATTGTAATAAGTCCACAAAAGCAACATTAGATACTGTAATCAAGGGGTGGTGCCAGGGGGGCTAGAGGGAGCTACAGCCCCCTGTCGGAAGCATCTAGCCCCTCCCCCGTTAGAGCAAATTTGGGACTATTGTCGAAGGAAATTTGGTGAAATGGCGTTTGAAGCCTGCATTTTTTAGCCATTTTAGCCACCTGTCGGAAGCTCCAGCCCCTCTGTCGGAAGAGTTATGCCTCCACCCCTGAATCCTGAAAGACTAAAAAAAATCAATCTGAAACCCTGAAAGGAAAGATAATAAGTTAATGGCTGCAATAAAGAGCAACGAAGAGCAACTATCAACTTATTTCTTTCCTTTCAGGGTTTTTCGTTGTTTCTCATGCAGGATTTAACAGTTTTCATCCTCTAGTTACAGCTTTATTACAGTTGTTTTTCTTGTACTAGAGTTAACACTTTTCTTTCCACAGATTACAGTGTGGTGTGGTTCTAATGTTGTGTTTATGTATTTACTACGATGAGTCCGTTATTTGAGGCTCATTTAAAAACAATTACTTAACCTGTACTTAACTTATCAAGCTAATATAATATAACTACGGTAATATAATACCATACAATATGATATAATATAATACAATATAATATAATATAATATAATATAGCTACCTGACAGCATTCTTTCCATAAAAGTCAAACCCAACATGAGGCTTCCCTGAAGGTTTGAAAAAGACATTCTGGAATTTTGATTTGTCAAAAACACGATTCTTGCCTTTCACAAGATAATCGCCTTCGCTTTGCACTGGATCTTTTGCTTTGAAGAAAATGATTGGATCATCATCAAGCCCCACCCAAGGAACGTAGTCTTCAGTTCGAGCACCTAAGGAAAAGTAGATATTGGAAATGCAATTAGTGTTGAATGTTTCTAAACTTATTTAATACTGCCTGGAACGTGTTTTATTTCATATCATTCTTGAGAATTGTTTTCACTGGAAATTCTGTAAATTCTAAAATAAGCATTTAACATGAAGCAACAGGTCTGAAAATTAGAGTACAAAAATAAACAAGTTATATTTTGCGTGACTACAAAACTAGCTTGAGATCAGATTCCCAGAAAAAAGATTCAGGTTTCCGAAAAGGCAAAGCAATTTGCTTTGCTGAAGAATAGACTTCACACTTCGGAGTGCACTGAATCAAGTCAACATCAACAGAAAAAGCACAAAATTATTGTGGGCTGCGCTGAAGTTGTGAAATGTAGTCTTCAGGCTGTCAAATCACAGGTAACGGGGAAACATTAATATAAAAGTAACGAGTACCTCTATCTTTACTTCAGTGTTTGCCAAATTTGCCAATTTTGTCTAGATTAGATTAGACCAACCGTCGTTGTCATGACGGAGATATAAGGCAACTTAAGTCAGGGGCCTGGGAAATCTAGATGTTATAAGGGAAATATAGCCTATTGTATGCCATTGTATTTGATGGCCCAGAGAGATTATCGAATCAATTGGACAAATGAAAGCACTCAGCCATCTTGTGCTCTATGTTTAGACCAAATGTCGTACATCCGTCATTTGTCTTTAAGGTTTTTGGGCAACCGGCATGCATCACAGCCATGTTTGTAACGGTGGCCTAAGTCCATGCGGCATGTTCCAAATGCGGCTAATTTTCTTTAAACATTGGACTTGAATCGAATAAAATGCCATAAGCGAAACAAATGATCGCAATGCATGCCGGTTGCCCAAGAATCTTTAAGTTACAATGCCTGAGAGTCGTCAAGTTTAAATCTTTACCAAACAGCGAATCACGCAATCAATCTTTTCATCTACAAATCAANAAAATTATTGTGGGCTGCGCTGAAGTTGTGAAATGTAGTCTTCAGGCTGTCAAATCACAGGTAACGGGGAAACATTAATATAAAAGTAACGAGTACCTCTATCTTTACTTCAGTGTTTGCCAAATTTGCCAATTTTGTCTAGATTAGATTAGACCAACCGTCGTTGTTATGACGGAGATATAAGGCAACTTAAGTCAGGGGCCTGGGCAATCTAGATATAGGGGAAATATAGCCTATTGTATGCCATTGTATTTGATGGTCCAGAGAGATTATCGAATCGATTGGACAAATGAAGGCACTCAGCCATCTTGTGCTTTATGTTTAGACCAGACGCTGTACATCCGTCATATGTCTTTAAGGTTCTTGGGCAACCGGCATGCATCACAGCCATGTTTGTAAAGGTGGCCTAAGTCCATGCGGCTGTTCCAAATGCGGCTATTTTCTTTAAACATTGGACTTGAATCGAATAAAATGCCATAAGCGAAACAAATGATCGCAATGCATGCCGGTTGCCCAAGAGTCTTTAAGTTACAATGCCTAAGAGTCGTCAAGTTTAAATCTTTAACCAAACAGCGAATCACGCAATCACTTAATCAATCTTTTCATCAACAAATCAATCAATTAATCAATCAAATGATACCTGCAAAATCGACCAATGAGGCTTGGTTAACTTCATAAATTGTGTCAAATCCAGTATTTAATCCTTGCGGAGCGAAGTCTTTTGCTATGTTCACTGGAGCGTCCAAATACTTTAAAGATTCCGTCTTCAATGCTTGCAATGTTTCTAATTGTTGCTTAATCTTGGTGTGTGGATTCACTGAGTTAATCAGGTCAATTATAATTGCAGTTAGGCCAAGAAGGCAGCCAATTATTGCACCAATTGGCCCACCTACAGCAGCTATTGTTGATGCAGCCGGTGCCAGAGCAGCAAAGGCAAACGATGCAATCCCGACGGCGCCACTTGCGACACCGAGGGAGGCACTTACTATACTTAACTCCCTCGCCTGTAAAAAGAGAAGAATTTGATCGTGCTTGCTCTTATACTTAACCCTGCTCACGTGAGCCTGCTATCTGCTCACCTGATGCAAGCGCTATAACAAACACATAAAAGTTACCCTGACCTAATAGCATGGGCACCATTTCTTCTCCTTCAATCAGTTTAAATGGAAAAGTTCAGAAACCTTAAACATTATGAAGGCCTGTTGGAAGTAGAATCGAGGTAGAAACAACAACAACGAACAATGATTTATGCAAAATCTACTTGATCTTCTTCACTTTAAATTGATCAACAGAGATACAGATAAGAGAAGTGGGCAACTATTGGGTAAGAAATGTTGTTTTCTTGTCCTACCTTACCAAAAAAGTATCATATATCATTCATAGCAGTATTATCTTCATATCTAGTATTTTATCATCAATCATACCAACCCCGCACTTGTCCTTTAAGGTTCACTGGGGGCTCTTCACGGAGACGATACTCAGACAATTTCCAAGCTACCCCGATGCCAAAACCATTAACTCACTACCAAGAGATATTGAATAAAAAGTGCCTCAGATAATGGATTCATCATAACAATAATGCCACAGCCGCAACATTAGACACGGTAATCTGTGGAAAGAAAACTGTTATCTTCTGCAAGAAGAATAAAAACCAAAGCAAAACCTGTAACTAGGGGAGCAACTGTTAAATCCTGCAAGAGAAACAACGAATTAATAATCTGAACCCTAAAAGGAAAGACAATTTTAATAGCTGCAATAAAGAGCGGTCTTCAATGACCAAAAAAAGGGGCTTCGTCACACACTTGTCAGTTCGGTTGGCTCGGTTCGAGCGAAGACCAAATACGGGTTCAGATTACTCCGTCGTTTCTCTTGCAGGATTTAACAGTTTTCATCCTCTAGTTACAGGTTTTCATTTTGGTTGTTATTCTTTTCTACAGGAACTAACAGTTTTCTGTCCAAAGATGGCAGTGTATAGCTAATATTGCGTTTATTCCGAAGAGTTCGCTATTTTAGGCCATCTATTTATTATTCCGTATCGTAAATCATTTGTTTAATTATTAAAGGACAAATGTCCGTTGGCAATTGGTTATTACACTAAACAAGTTTGGAGTGGAATTCCATTTTTTACGTGACTTTTTATTTCTGTTTCATGAATTTTCATTGCAATGAAAATTCAGCCTCGATCCTGTGCTTTGTAATAAACAATAGAGAGAATTANCCTCTAGTTACAGGTTTTCATTTTGGGTTTTATTCTTTTCTACAGGAACTAACAGTTTTCTGTCCGCAGTGTATAATATCGCGTTTATTTCGATGAGTTCGCTATTTTAGGCCATCTATTTATTATTCCGTATCGTAAATCATTTGTTTAATTAATAAAGGACAAATGTCCGTTGGCAATTGGTTATTACACTAAACAAGTTTGGAATGGAATTCCATTTTTTATTTTTATTTCTGTTTCATGAATTTTCATTGCAATGAAAATTCTGCCACGATCCTGTGCTTTGTAATAAACAATAGAGAGAATTGCATTGGATTAACCAATCAGGTTCATGACATATGCCCTTTAAATAGCATAAAAATGGCGATGAAATACCTCAGGTGCAGAAACGTCATCATTGATTGCCAGAAACAGCTGATACAAACTAAATCCTACCATCGCAGAATCAAAAATCGGACCTGCCAACACATCTCCCCATTTTGCAACCTTTGCCCAAGTCTTCGCATTTCTTAAGCTCGTTGCTAAATCATCGAATCCCTGTGAATTTTTTAAGAACGAAACCACCTCATTGTCAAAAGATTGTTTGATTTTCTCCTTCAGGGGTATCATTACGTCAAGGACATCATCTGCAGAATCGCCTCCATTCAAAACAGCATTTGGCAGTGCCTCTTTGTAGTTTGTTAGATGTGTGAACGTTGTTGGAAAGAATCCCTTGGCCTTGATCATTTTATTAATCATCACTGATGCTATTGGTTGAACTGTCGCCTGGGTGACATCAAAAACAGCCAACGTTGCTATAGCCAGTTGCAGGCTTTGCATGGCCTCTTCCTTTTCGCCTCTTTCAAGCTCGTTGATTGCTGCAATGGTGTCAGATCGGAACCAAATTCCAGTCGAGCCAACATACAAGGAAGTGACAGTTGCTCCAGTTGCCGTCATCTTGACAGGATTGGATCTTGAAAGGAATTTATTTCCTAGTTTAGCAATGCTTGTTGAGAATCCTTTTGCGTGTGATGGTGTAGCAGCACATATTGCTATAACTACTAGCAAAACCGTGCGAAGAACACTCATTCTGAAATGAAATAAATAAAACGTACAGAAACAAATTATCTAAGAGTACATATATTCAAATTACATTTCCAAATTTATATCTAAATGGTAAATAAATCATGGACCAGAATCGAAAGTGAAATTCTCGCCCCTGATACAGTTACAAACATGGCTAGCATTTTCTAATATCTACGTCTAAAAGAAGAGTGCTTTCTTTTACAAAAGTACAAGACAAAGTTTTCAAATCGCAAAGTTAGCATTTGACTGATCGACTAACATTTCAGTTTGAATGTCAATCACGTACTTTTTATTCCGCAGCCCATAAAATATTTTCCTTTTTTTTAGTCACCCAGTAGCACTAGCGCAGTCAAAGTTATAGTTTTTCTACTCAGCCCTCACAGAGAAACAGAGAGGTACGTTCTAAAATTAAGTTATAAGTATCTGAAATATATTGAACAATAGCTTTTCTCGGAAAATGTGTCACACGTTGTTTCTCGTTTTGCCACGGGCAACGGGAAGATCATCAACTAAGGGCTATCTTAGTTTTTGTCCGTTCTGGCCTAGTGCCCAAAAATCAACCGCGTCCGCAACATACCTCCAGTCCTCCTTTGTTGACTAAAGCATGCTTAGCATCAATTGAATATTGAAAGCACCATGTTTCATCTGCTCTCGTATGATGGAGGTGCAAAAATTAGCTAGGCCTAACGAAACGAGTTATGGCGCGTTGCTGGGTCGCTTGCAGTGACATATTTCGGAAATCGACTTCATGTCTTCTAAAGCTCCAATATCCCCTGATTTCAAATAAGAAATTGATTTTCCGATACAAGACGTATACAATTTTATGAGATATATTAGAAGTGAAATATTTACCTTTTGCTTGACATGCAACTTTCAATTGTTTTTCACTCCCCTTTCAAGTGCTGCCTCCTCATCAGAAATGGCTTGAAACTGCTTTCTTGTTCACTTCTGTAATAGATATAAATAGCAAATATCTTTCACATTATTTTCATATTTGAAATTTTGACGCGTGCATAAACAACCAGTTTATTTGTGTGTGCAAAAAGGGCAAAATCAACCTGGTTTGACTTCTGGTAAATTCCAGCGAACCTATTGGTAGTCCGAGGGACAAATCATGAAAAAAATTAGTGGATGAGATATTGGGATTATCTCGGATTTTCTACCCTAGGTACCAGACTCTCTAACATAAAAAACGTTAGAGAGTCTGGTACCCAGGGTAGGATTTTTCAAAGATTTTGACATTTTTCTGAGTTGGAAGATTTTTCAAAAGTTCTGATACTGTGTTTGAGATTTCTAGATTTCGAGATTATTCCTTTTCGAGATTTTGAAAAATTTTTCGACATTTTGCAAGGTCTTTGAAGATAGCAAGAGAGATTTTTAGAATTATTTTTGAAATCTCGAAGATTTCATGAAGAATTTCGAGATTTTGGGAGAATTTGCAAAAAAATACAATAAATTACATGAATAGAAATTGGCAAACACCGCCACAGTTACTCCGACTCACCCGCTTCAATAGAAAGTCAGGACCCTCTAGTTACGCTCATCTTATTGAGTTGAATTGTTGTTGTTGTTGTCGCTTCACTGAGGGCCTTATAACCATAGAGCTGTAAAACCGGACAAAAATGTCAATCTGCGACAAGTTTGTTGACCGAAGCGCCATCACCAAGTCAACGAACACATGGAAACGAGAGACTCCAGGTAATAAGTCTAATCAAGGTCATCCTCAACATTTTTCTGCGCTGCGCTCATAGCATTGGTTACTTGGGTAGGCCCACTTCCAATTCTCTATATGCTCTTGCCATCAACAACAACAACAACAGCGAAATTGAGGGACTAGTGTAGCTAGTCTACCAAAAAGTTGGGATGATGCGTTGACACGTGCATAGCTTACTCGGCGTAAAAAGGTGGGTGAAAAATTTCTGTGATCTATTACTATATCTTTAGTTCTACCTTTGGACTTTTCAGATGATCTTTGGTGTAACGTCATCAAATTTCTAAATCATAAATCAGACAAGTGACAGACGTTTGCTTGATACCATATTGTAGACATCCACAAACTTTGGTTTTCTTCAACGTTATTTCATGATGCTTCAAAGAGTTTAAAGATCACGATGGCATTAAGTTTTTCAAAATTTTTTCTTGAATTCTTGAAAAAGTAGAAAAACACTCTAAACCTTGAAAATATTGAAGGTCTCAGAAAAATCCAACGGTAGAATTATAGAGAAATAGCTGAAGTTTCTTGGAAGTTATTCAGTTCAAAGTAATTGAATTTTACACCAGCCTTTTTAAAGATTTGGAACCTATGCTGTTGAAAGGTAATCACATGAACAACCAGTGTGCGCGTATAAGAGCTAGCGAGCTACACGCTAGCCTGCGCGCAGACCCAATAACTACACGCCTGCTTTGAGTCTAGACTTGCTGGACTTGTTTATAGCACCAGTATGGCGATTGTGACTCCGGGTTAATAATGAATCAGTCATGTAGGTTACAAACTGGTTGCTTACTAACTTGTGCGACAAATATTTACAGGAATGGAATTAAAAATTCAGTTTTCCTGGTGGTACAATATTTTCAAAGACTGCGCCAAAGATAACAGCGCAACCAAGTCGGGTAAGAATTTTCACTAAATTATGCTAAGGGTTGAAAATTTTAATAAATTTCATATGGGATGAATTTCTCTGTTGTGATTGAAAAATTGTTGAGAAAAATACAACGTTGTGCAGGTGGAAGCTTCCTTCGCAGGATGCGAGCCAAATTCACAAGGGCAAAGTTAAAATTTGAAATGTTCCGAGGATGTGCCAAGAGTTCCTTGTTCATTCTGATAATATGAGAATATTTTAAAAAAATAAAGAATCCCATGTCACTAAGATGCAAGACATGAATGCCATTTCAACTAAACTCGCAGTTAATGTAGTAGTCTCGAATAAACAAACATTTCATTCTAAATAACGTAAATGTTTGGCTCTGGCACCCAAGGGCAACACATTGCTCCATGCATAATTAGTTAGATTCTGCAGCTGTGTTTCTGAGGGGGAGTGCCGCAGCTTATTAGCGTCACTGTGTGTAATGTGTAAGCCACCATTTTGATTTGAAAGATCTGTTTTCCTCCGCAGAAGTATAAAAGTATTTCCTCCGCAAATGCATATAAGCTGTTCCATTCCAATATGCGTCGTATAACCACCTTTGGACAACAACGATATGTAAACAAATACAAATCAGTAAACGCCATTGTTTTACGCATGCGTCCATTATTCTTTGCAGTTTGTTTGATGACTTCACCCAAGCCACCAAAAAGTGACTGTTAAAAATCCACTTATATCCGAGCAATCGTAGAAGATATGAATGTTTGGTTTTTCCTTAGTGAAGTACAATGATTAATGCCCAAACAGCAACTTTCATTTCGAAAAAAATACGAAAATCCTGTGTGATATCACCTTTCGAAAAACTGCAAAAATCATCGTTTTGTTTACATTTTGACGACGGAGCCCCTTTAAGCATAAGGATCTGTCTTCAAAGTAACTCATTCATTTCGAACAAAAATTGAAAATTCTGTGTGATTTTGACTATCAAAAAGTGGCAAACTCACTGTTTTAACCGAAATTTGGAGATGGAGTATCTTTAACGCTATCTAAGAGAAACAAAACCAAAGCAATACAAGAACAACATGCAAGAAAAACAATAAGAGAACAAAGAATAAACAAACAAGATGCAAGCTATAAGTTAAGCTTCAAGTTAATGCTATACTTGTAGCCTCTCGATTCACTGTATTCTCTTCAGTCGCCGTATGTTCCTGATTTGCCATAAATTCCTGATTTGCCGGATTCTACTGATTTGCCGGATTCTACTGATTTGTCACTTTGCGAAAAAGGATCGTTGACATATTCAATAGGGCTACAAAATGGACAAGGACCCCAGTAACTGCATTTTCTTCCTTTGGCACAAACCAAGCTACAATGGCCTCCCAGGCAATTAACAAAACCATTGCTGTGTTTACCAAATCTGACTTTACACCCTTTCTCGCATTCTGTTACACAGTTACTTGACGAACAATTCATCTCACAGCCTTTGCCATGGCAACTCAAGTTACATTTCGAGTTATTCATTTTTGAGCCACATGACATCTTACAGTTGTCTTTGGTGCAGAATGGATAACAAAATTTTGCAGTGCAATTCATATCTGGGCAGTCTCCTTTGCAATCGAAGTAACATCTATCTGCCTGTGAAAAAGAAACAGGAATCATAGCTCAATTGATTTTTAACTGCTTATGTGACTGTTCAGAAATAGTTCATTGCTGTATTAGGGGCAAATAAGAATTGATCAGAAGCGAAGAGAGACGAAAGAACAAAGGATACACCCTGGGCAATGCGAAAACTAACGGGTGAGCTAAAAAAAAGTTTACGCGTTTGACGGGCTATGGAATAAAAGGTATATGGCCGATATTTAAAATTAAAATGTTAATCTATCAGTCAAAGACAAACTTCAAAAATTTCTTTGGCAAAATTACTCATCTTTAAGGCCCAAAAATTAGACAAATGTCTGTAAGGGGAAGGTATAGGAACGAGAATTGCACGTTTCATTCTGGTCCATGATCTACTTGCTGCTGTCCTTCCGGTGCAGCGCTCATTTGAAATTATTGACGTTCCAAATCCTGTCCTTCTACATATTCTTTTGTACGGCGACAAAAAGTTGCCATTAGAAGTGAATAACTTCATCCTAAAATCTACTATCTTACTATCTTGTATATTTCCAGAACGGAACGCTTCGTATAATATCATGGTCCTTTTCATTAAATATCCCTAAATCCTGTGCCTAACCTACTTATTTGTAATTAGAAAGTATATTAAAATGTAAAACGGTATCATAATATCTGATGTGTCCCCTTTAAAGTAAATTTAAAGTAAACACTGCGGAGGGATTTTTGTTTGAGTAAGGTTGAGAGTTACGAGGCGGAATCTTACTGTTGGCAGTAAATTCGCGATTCGAAAGTTAAGCTGAGGGAAAAGACGTGAAATGAGAGGCACAGAACATGGGTAGTGGGAAACGTGGAATTTGTTCTGGGATTATATATCGTTGCAAAGAATCAGAACTGTCAGGCCTGCCTTTGTGTACTTTTTCTGTCTCCATATTCTTCGTTGTGCTGTTCACTTTGCATTTTCAGTCCACTGGCAATCACATCAGCAGACTCCAAATTAGGCCAACGATTTCGAATGTTGTTGTATGTTGCTGATATATAATCCCAGAACAAATTCCACGTTTCCCACTACCCATGCACAGAATAGTCAGTGAGTAATTTCATATCGTTGTAAAATCACAACCATAGTGTCCGCGTTGCCTTTTCATAGATTGGACACACGGACATGAACATTGAAAGAAAGGCACAAATAGGTATCATAATGACTTGTTTGAGTTTAGCATTTCTCCTTATTTAGCTTATTCTTTCTCTGAACTGCCCACAGCCGGGCAAGGCCATTGCATTGACTAACGATTTTTTACAAGATGCGCCTTGGGTCTCCTTCGCAGTGGAAAGTAAAGTCTGCACGCTGGCTAATAAACAGCCTGCTTTTTATCGTTTCCATCAGTGGCGGCGCCAGCTCTACAAGAGTCGAAAGACGATGGGCATTTTGACGTAAATTTTCAGCCCAAAGGGCCCAATCCCCTTCCTCCCCCCCGCCATTGGTTTCCATAGACAGCAGGCAGCAACTCGAGCTAAATTGATGAAAACGATATGAAAGATTTTCAATGTAAGATGAAATTACTTACGTATCCAGTATATCCCTCCGGGTTATCTATTTCATTGACGCAGTGCATTTTTGAACAGCCTCCCAGTGGACATTCTGTTTTACAGCCATCAAAGGTGTCGCATGCTATTTTACAAGGTGAAGTGGAATTACGAGTGCATGATACGAATGTTCTTGAACATGAATTGACGTCACAATGTTCCACGGAAACAGAGTTTGTCAGCAGAGGAGCGGCAGGGATTTTTGATCCGGTCAAAGAGACTTGGAAAGACGAAACTAGTAGCAGGCATACGAGAAATAGCTTCGACAGCATGATGGATTTCTGCAAAGACAAAAAAATTATTAAATGTCGTTCCAAATAACGATATTCATTCACGGGGGGGGGGGGG
>REGL01000111.1:336587-372080 GCA_004194395.1 Aurelia aurita complex sp. Pacific | reverse complement strand
TAGCCTCACTACATAAGGACCCTCAACTTACGCTCATCTAATTGAAGTGAATTAATGTTGTTGTTGTCGCTCCAGTCAAGGGCCTTATGGACTAACTCTTCTCAAAACGGCAAAAAAATTCTCGCCAGGAACAAATTTGTTCCTGGACCACTCAGGATACAAGACTTGAAATAACTTGATGGGATTGGCTGATTCTTCTTCAATTCAAACTTCCCGCCAAAGGCAAACAAAAGCGTTCGAGCAACGCGTTCGACTAAACTGCTGCAACGATCAAAATCTCAAAGTAACGAGCGAATTTACGAAATCTTTTGCGCCGCCAAATAACCAAAATAGCACTTATAGCTAAGAGTTTTTTGTTTTAAAAGCTTGAAGAAACATTCGTCTAAGTACTGATAGCTTGTTTTGCAGAATAGCACTTCAGGAAAACCACTTTTTGCCGCGTTTTAGGGTCGGTTGTTTTGAGAAAAAATAGCAGGTGATTTAGGCCATGTCCGTTTCTGGAAGCGTAAGTCCATGAGTCGTAGTTATAGCGTCCATCAGCCTATCAATAGCGATAACCTACGAACATATAATCAGTCTAATGTCATGAGTCCTTTAGGAGGGATTGAAACTTCAGTCAAAGAGTAAGTACCGTGTCCCATTCATTCCCAGAAATTCCATCTGTCCTTTGGAGAATCCTCCCTTGTCCTCCTCTCCTTATGCTACAACTTCCAGGCCTCTAAAAGCTCCATCGATTCCATTGACCTCACCTCTCACTGTTAAAGGGGCTAAATCTCCAAATTTTTTTCGCAATGATGATTTTGCAAATATTAAAAGGCAATATGACACGGATTGTTTGGTGGCGTGGGTGAAGCCACCAAACAAACTGCAGAAAGGAATGGACAAGACCTAAAGCCGCTCTCCTCCGCAGAAGCTTAATGAATGAGACTTAGATTCCTCCTCTCCTCCCAAAAGCCCTCCCTCTAAACCTCTGCGGAGGAGAGTCAACTAGAGCAATGGTATTTGCAGATTTGTTTTGGGATAGTCATGGGTAATGACCCTGGAATAGTCATGGGTTCTTGCTTCCGGGGTTATCATCTTAGTGATGTAGTTAAGTAATTTGTAAGTATAGTCTTTTAGATTTGTTTACGATTTGGCGACGGAGCCACTTTAAACTTCTGCTCTTTTCCAGCGTATGAAAGGTGTTCTCATATTTTCTAGAGACAAACACTAAAATAATAGAAGTGGAAACAACCTACCCTTGCTGGTGGATTTGGAACGGGTACATTGCATTGCATTTTGGAGCAGCCTCCTAATGGGCAATTTGCCAAGCATCCAGCAACCGAACTGCATTCTGTCTTACATGGAGTAGCAGAACATATTTGGTCACATTGCGAGGAGGTGTTTGAGCATGTCTTGATATCACAGGGAGCCGAGGTACAATTTGTAACGGCGCCGTGAATAACATGGAGTGATGATGTCAGCAAGATGAAAACGAAACAAAGCATCGATTCCATCGTGAATTTCTGGTAAAAGATAAAAGATGTACTTACATCAAAAGTTTTGCACTATAACAACAAGGACAGATTTTGTAAGACAATAGCATGAGTTGCTTTTGATTGACACCTCAATTCAAAGCGATTAGCGATCGCAGACAAAAGGAAATTCTCTCAACCAGTAATTCAAAACAAGCGAAGCCGCAAAAATTTCTCTAAACCCCAGGTAGCTAGTTCGCTCGTTATGCATTCCAGAGATTGTTTTTAAGAGCAAACATGAGCATAATAGATCGAAAGAAAAAGGATATATCTACACATCTGACTCTGGCATTTAATTTGTTTGGTTCAGAAGCCGATTGGGAGGCGACTCAATTTTCTTATTTTTTTGGATGTGATTAAAATACTTACTGCTCAGCTTCTGAACCAAAGAAATAAAATGCTCATGGTAGATGCGTAGATGTATCCTTCTTCTTTCGATATAAGCTCGTGTTTGCTCTTAAAAACAATTTCTGGAATGCACAACGAGCGCGCTAGCCACTTGGGTTTCAGAGAGATTTTAGCGGCTTTGTTTGTTTGTTTTGAATTACTGGTTGAGAGAATTTTCTTTGTCTGCAATCGCGAATCACTTTGAATTCAGGTGTCAATAAAAAAAACTCATGCTATTGTGTTAGAAAATCTGTCCTTGTTAACGAGGACAGATAATGTTTCAATAGCACTTGCTACTTTTCATTGACACCTAAATACAAAGCAATTTGTGATTGCAGACAAAGGGAATTCCATGCTCGGTTGGTCAAGACATAAACAAAAACAAAGCAAGCCGAAAAAATTGCCCTGAAACCCGCTACCGGGTCGCTAGCTCGGTTGTGCATTTCAGAAATGGTTTTTGAGAGCAAATATTAACACATATTGAAAGCAATTTCGGGCAAGCGAGGTGGGCCGGTACGCTGACCTCACAGTTTCCTCCATTTGGCCAATTTGATCGAGGTTTGATCGAATAAAAAATTGTCGAATTCATGTATTTAACTCGTAAAATTGTATGTTTAAACTGCAAAATGTGGCGTAAAAGGACTAAAAAGTGTCCAAAATTAAATAAGCCCCCGGGGGCTTAATAGAAATTTTACGGTACTTTACATGAAAAAAGTTCTATTTAAAACCACACCCAAATGCTTATGTTCATGCTTGTGGATTCTGTTTATCTCTTCATTAGCAGTTTTCCCGCAGAACATTCAAAACATGTTCCAAATTAGGGGACAATATCTAAAATCTGGATATGTTTGAGAGAAGCATTCAGTCAAGCGAATCTAGAAGTACATTGGAAGTTATGAATAGACCCCAAGCCATCACAGAAATATGCAGAAAACACAACCTAATGGCGTAACTAAAACACATGGTGGCAGCCACTGGCAGATAAAGAATTATGTTATCGAAACTGTATGTCGATACGATGAGATGATAAAATCTTATTTCTTGTGAGGACAATACAGGATTATTCCTCCAAACCAGTAAAACAATTAACTCGCTGTGAACTTTTGCGATGGTGTTTGAAACTCTTTCCAATTTTTGACCACCAGTTTTTACTGTTGTGTTTTATTCAAGCAACTCTTTTGTGCTGCGTCGTCTAAAGGCAATTCACATTTAAGGTGCAAGTACAAGCGGACAACAAACGCCATGATGAAGTGGCGGCTTTACAAGATCCAAGGATCGTTGCTTTGTGATGAGTAAAAGAAGGGCCTGAAGCACTTCGAAGAAGTTTTAACGATAGAGGCAAGGTGAGTGGATCACATTCATAAATTTTCTGTAAAACAACTTCCAACACACTACAAAATATGGAGAAATAAGGCGAGGCGAATTTTCCACGTCAGGCTAACCTCATTGTGCTGATGTGCTACTAATATGCTTTATGCGAAGAGCAAACACAATTTGGAGCGGCCTGAAAAGGCAATTAGAAGCTAATCGCTGCAACTGAAATTACCAATTTGTCTGTCGACGATCGTTTTCACACGTTGCTGTCGAGAAGCAAACAGAAATATAAAATTCGATTGCACGAAATCTAGTTTGACTTTAATAATCAAGCTTGGCAAAAATTTAGATGAACAACCGAGCTACAGATAAAGCGAAAGAAAACCAAAAACCTTCCAGTAGTTTTGGCAGTATCCACTTATCTGAAATGAAGAAAACAAACACTTGTGAAGCTGACTTGATGTAAACATTGCGAATTACTCGTTTGCCAAGGCTATGCAGAACAACATCCTTCTTGTTGCTTTTTGATAGGCCGCATGGTGTTGGAGAAATTAACTGATTCGTGGGGAGAGAGGGAGAGAGGTTTTGCAACTTGTTGATCAATAGGACAGAAAGCAGAGTTACCATAAAAAAAATAACTAAACAAGACACAGCTACTGGGATCAGAGCTACGTAAAGCGACATTGCTGATTCAGCTAATACGACAACCATCTAGGGCAAGGTCAATCATGCTCTGTTCCCATGCAAACTAACCGAAGATGCATCTCAAAAATGCTTACTTGCAAAGTCTGAAGTAATTCGTTTGAAGAAATCAAAATCTACTCGATTTAACTGAAAGTAAAATTGGGGCATAACCATTGCAATCATAAGCAATGAGTCGGGTGGGGTTTAAAGTTAAGGTGTTATTTGACGGAAGCTGTTGCAGCGTAGTGATATAATCCTCTATTTTTGCAGCGAGAGCAGTCAGGCAGATCAGGCCCAATACCAGCCTTAAATTCATAGAGGGCAAAGAACCAAAATTTTCCAACGCCAAAATCAATCAACACCAGCAGCAACAACCACAGTTTTAGGAACATACGTCACAATCATGCATGAAAGGACANAAAGGTGGAACCAAGATGGTGGGAGAAATGGGTGTTTGATACAAACTTGGACTTAAAAGGAGCTGAACACAAGTAGATTCAGCAAAAGTTTCCATTACAGATGTCTGTCCCCAAAACCAGTCTTTGGGGGACAGTAGATCAAATTAATTCTCCAGAAACTGGGTAGATTAATTTTTTCTCGTGGACATACATAGGACCATGAAAATTACAGTACATGCCCACCCTTGGTGGGGTTTAAAGTTAAGGTGTTATTTGACAGAAGCTGTTGCAGTGTAGTGATATAATCCTCTAATTTTGCAGCGAGAGCAGTCAGGCAGATGTGGCCCAATACCAGCATTAAATTCATAGAGAATTTTCCGACGCCAAAATCAATCAACGCCAGCAGCAACAACCACAGTTTTAGGAAAATACGTCACAATCATGCATGAAAGGACAAATATGCATCTTTGATGACTAGATTTTTGAATTATTTTGCAGTTTCAACGTTGGAGCCTTCAAAATTAGTGAATATGAAGCAAAATTATGCAGTAGATTCAAAATTCATGTCAGAATTTATCCTTGAAATTCGATAAATTCATGTTCTATGAATCATTTTCCCAATAAAATCTTCTAAATGTGGCCTGTAACCACAAAAAATCCGACAGATAGAGTAAAATTTCCGACAAATGGCCTCCTGTGGGGCATTCCGCTCCCAGCCCCCCCCCCCACTGGCTTCAGTCCTGAGGCAGATCAAGTTCCAGCCCCGTTTTTACCAAAAATGTATAGCTTGCTCTTATATGAAAAGCGCCCAGGACAAGTGTTTCAAACCCAAACTTCAAAACTAAATTTCAAACCCAAATTTTTTAATGTTAGAAGCTAGATGACCAGTTCGATGCCAGACGAACGTTAAATTTAGATGACATCTTGACATCTAGTTCCAGAATCCAAAAGAGGATTTCAAACGAATGTTTTTCACTGCAAAACAACTGAACTGTTTTTGTTTATCCTAAAAAGAACATTCCCATGATTCTTACATTACCCATGGTCATTAAATAGTACTGTCCCTAAACAGAACATTTACCAGAAATTTTAGCAAAAATTAGACCAGCCAAAGGAAATTCCCAACCAAATATATTTGATTCCCAGAGTTTTCTGGCCAAAAACTACCCCAAAACAGACATACATCCCTGCATGACTGGGTATTAGAGCACCCTGCACGACATAATATTTTCCAACAGTCATAATGTTTTCCCAACAGCCTCCCAAACATCTTGGCAGACCTGATATTGATATATATATACATGAGAAAAACACATCACAAATTTGCTTCCAATTCCAGTTCTCAAAAACCTTGTTTGAGTAATTTTCTTTTTCTTGCAGGTCAATTGCAACATGAAAATGAAACTGGGAGTAATAGCAGAACTATGCCCCCGCCCCCAGAATTGACCATAACAGACTGTATGCTCCTATGTTAAAATGTTATAACTACAACACTTGCTGGGGCTATAAATTACTTGGAAAATAATGAAGTTGAGGAAAATAATAAAACATGTGCTGAAATACCGGGAAAACATTCTCAAGCCCCAGGGGAGAAATATAATTTCAGAAACTTCAGACTTTCAGAGAGTTAAAAGTCAAATGACAAGGAAATAGGAAATAAATGATAGCCAACCATATCAAAACTAACAAGCAAACTGTTTTGCTAAATAAATGGAAAATCTTTGGTAACCTCTGGTATCAAATATCAGTGGTTGGGCTTAACAGAAAAGGAGAGGGGTATTTATCTGAAATTGTGGCTTAGAAGGGAGGGGCTTCCTGTACAAAAATACAAGGCTAAAGTTGGCCTTGTACAGGCCAAGTTTCAGCCTTGTAGAGGAGATTATGACCTTGTTATGACCTTGTACTAACTTTGGAAGAAAATTACAAGGCTATAAGTAAGATTCCAAGTTGCAACCAGTCTAACACAAGGTTCCATAAGGCTTCTACAAGGCTAATTAGCATTTTTCAAGCCATTTACAAGGTTACAGCAAGGCTATTCCAGGCTATAACAAGGATACAAGGCCATAACTACAAAGGCTTGTACATGGCTATTACATGGCCTTGTATTTTCGTACAGGTTATTAGATAGGAGGCTGAGATTTCTGGTAATTAAACATTGGTAATAATTCATCTATAGTATAAATAATCAACCTTTGCGCTAACTTGAGACAGGTCCTCAGTTGATGATATAATGCATGCTTGACCCAGCTCAGCTTACAATGTTAGTCAATACACCTTTTCAATTAACGGATTCGTTTTGGAAATTTTTGAAAATTTCTTCCTACGAAACTTTTGACAAATTTGGATTCAGCAGCCAAAGTTTAGTTTAGATGCAAATTTTCATAATTCTACTGCTCGCGATTTTGATCTTATGACAATAATATGTTTGAAAACCTACAAGGGATTTGACCGTGAAAATTGCTCGGGGTGTAACTTTACACCCTCAGTCATTATTTACGGTCAAATCCCTTATCAATTTTCAACTTTATTATCGTCATAAAATCAAAATCGTAAACACTGGAATTATGAAAATTAGCAACCATAATAAAATTTAGGTGCTGAGTCTAAATCTGATGTCAGAAATTCCATATGAAGCAATTTGGAGAAATTTTGAAAATTTCCAAAACGAGGCCGTTTAGTTGAAAAGGTGTATTATCATTGTGTATTTCATTATTTATTAATTCAGGCAAAGCATCCATGCACATTTTTGCATGTTTCTTATTATTCCATATTGCCTTAGCCACCTGTGTTAAAATATCTTTGCATAAGTTGAATATTTCAGACTTTTTTGAAACCATTTAACACACTTTTAAAATTAGTCTTATGAACATGATGATAAGAATAGAAATGACGGTCTTTGCAAAAAAGACAATTCCAATCAGTCATGAAGATTCAACACTTCGGTATATCAAAATGATAGCATATTGAGACAATCCAGTAAGATGTAAATAGTAGGACTAGGGTGTCCGCGGTGGTAATCGGACACTTGCGAAAACCAAATAGAAAAGTATGTTACAAATGAAATCCATCAAAGTGGGTATTTCTTGGTATTGAAAGCTAACATTATAGATACTAAGCAACTGTATGGAAAGCCTTTCATGAATGTAAAACACGCTTAAAGAAGTTGCTTTCGAGTGCTTGGCAGTGTANACATGATGATAAGAATAGAAATGACGATCTTTGCAAAAAAGACAATTCCAATCAGTCATGAAGATTCAACACTTCGGTATATCAAAATGATAGCATATTGAGACAATCCAGTAAGATGTAAATAGGGTAAATAGTAGGACTAGGGTGTCCGCGGTGGTAATCGGACACTTGCGAAAACCAAATAGAAAAGTATGTTACAAATGAAATCCATCAAAGTGGGTATTTCTTGGTATTGAAAGCTAACATTATAGATACTAAGCAACTGTACGGAAAGCCTTTCATGAATGTAAAACACGCAAAAGAAGTTGCTTTCGAGTGCTTGGCAGTGTAGAAGTTGTCGTTACAAATTTCACATGACTGATTCCATTCCAGAAAGAAGCAAATATCTTAAACAATCACTTAAATTGGATGTCTAGCATTCAAATAACACATACCATTATGCCATTCTAAAAAGTTTCACTGAAGGGAGGACAGCGGATGTCATATCGAAGGGTCTTAAAAGTTCATGGCGGTGGTTTTGGACACCAAATAAATCAGTTGTTTGGGAGCATGAACAAAGGTCAGATTTGACTATTTTTGGATTTTGATATTTCATTCATAAATATCCTATTATACATATACATCAATCAAAAATAGTAATGAGATCAAAACAACATTTTTCAAACGCATCTCCTAGTTTTTAGATTGTTTTGTGTCTACCGAGAGCTCTCCGCAATGTCATTACAAAAACTGACAGTCGAGCCATTGTTTTTCGCATTCACGAATAGAAAAACAGGCAAGGAAAATGACACAAAAGAGTTTATAGACGGTATACTTACCAAGCATAAACAGAAAAGTAATTTTCTTGGCACATTCTGCATTGTGAACTCTCTGTCCGAAAACCACCGCCACTGTCCAAAAACCACCGCCAATATCAGTCTCAAAAACATCATTGGCAAAGAAAAGCAGGCAAAGTAAAAAGCCAAAAAATCTCAGGAAAATATGTCCAAATACCCGTCCTTTCGCCTGGTACTTTTGGTTTTTATCTTGGATTAAATTTTTTTATGAAAATATTTCATTTCCGTTGATATTTTTATCCTACTGCCTTATATATAACACCAAGTCAAATGATAAATGCATTTTTGGATAGAGGGCAACGAGGTCTTTAGATTGATATATAATTTTTTTGATTTTGACGAAAGTAGCAAGATTTTGTATGACCTTGCTGTCAATTAATCCTGTGACATCATAATTGAGCTTCTTTTATAATCATTTCAATTGGCCTTGCAGATTCCGAATCTAATGTTGATGAACAGTTATTTTGCTCAGAAATAACTATTTAAAACAATGCGAGTCTCCCATTGCCTTGCCTTGCCTTGAAGGGGATGAGCAATGCAATGGGAAAATGGCATCAAACAATCTAACAATCATGCTTTGCTAACCTTTGTTTTGTGCCTAACTTGTGCCAAATCAACAATAGAGATTCAGAATTCACCCCTCCTTTTTAATTCTGACTAGAAGTGTCATTTTTGATATGACTATAGCTTTTCACAGGTATGTTTCATCAGCTTCTAAATGACACCGTTGAATTCAGCGTGATTAGAGCTGTCGAATGACATGTAATCTTTTATATATTGATAAAAGACAGCTGTTTAGTCACCAGTTTTGGCCCGCTGGGCCTAAGCTGCCATTGCAAATTTACCGCCCAAATTCTCAGCAAGGACAGGGCAGTGGACGACGGCTGAGTGCGTGGCTCTTTAGCCCAAACTTACAGGGAAGCTCTTCAACATCAACCCTGACCATATGTTAGCAAAGAATGAAGACGTGATCGTGATGAAAAAGGAATGAAACTGTTATCTGCTCACCTTCGGACTTTTCTTCTCCGATATGAAATGCAACCTCCTCGTCTTCCTTCCTCTCTGCTGGTGGCTGGACAGTATTTCATGCTGTTGGGTGTTTACTTAGCTTCTTTCAACATTAATATGTCTGCATACCTCTATTGTTATTTTGTAAATAATCACTATTGTTCTTTTGTTTAAATTTGTTTGTCTTGTTGATTACTCATTCCTAAAAGCCGGACAGGGAAAGGACATGCATGAGGAATGACATCTTAGGATTAACATTTTCTCAAATTTTTCAAAGATTATGATTTGATTTGAGATCTACGAATTTCAAAGATTTTTAAGATCAAGGTTACCCTGGGTACCAGACTCTCTAACATAAAAACAGATACCGCCCCGCCCCTACTGCTGCACTGCGAAATACCATCTGTCCTATGTCACAATATCCCCACAGTTAGTCCTCGCTAGCAAGTCCGCCTTTTGGCCTTTAAGCAAGACAGTCACCCTACCTTTGTGATGCAGACAGGTGGATAAATGAAAACGACAAAACACGGGCAAGAGAAAGGGCGTAACAAAATACATCGCATTCTGGTCTGGAGACTTAAGGTGNTTAACATTTTCTCAAATTTTTCAAAGATTTGATTTTAGATCTACGAATTTCAAAGATTTTTAAGATCAAGGTTACCCTGGGTACCAGACTCTCTAACATAAAAACAGATACCGCCCCGCCCCTACTGCTGCACTGCGAAATACCATCTGTCCTATGTCACAATATCCCCACAGTTAGTCCTCGCTAGCAAGTCCGCCTTTTGGCCTTTAAGCAAGACAGTCACCCTACCTTTGTGATGCAGACAGGTGGATAAATGAAAACGACAAAACACGGGCAAGAGAAAGGGCGTAACAAAATACATCGCATTCTGGTCTGGAGACTTAAGGTGAGCAGAAGTTTCTTTTATTCTGATTTCGCATATCAATTGATTTTTCATATTATCATGATATGATATAACACCTTATAGTTCACAAAGTAAAGGAATTGGGGTAGATATTAGATTATAGATATCATAAACCATGTGAAGTGAAGGCTGCAGCTCTCATTTGCAAAAATCTTTATTGGCCTATTTCCGGGTATAAAATCTTAAAAACAATCCTGGAAAAACATTTCCCGTCTACCTTTTTCCTTTCACCGCTTTCAGAAGTCCTATGGCCATTCTGATAGACTTGTCCCAAGTCTATGTCGTCAAAAAAATTGAAGGCAAAAGCGAAAAGCAAAATCGTTTTGATTGCCAAAGGAACGCAAAACCATTATTCAATTATAATTGAAACGGTTGGAGCTATTACGCAGTGATACTTCTCATATTAAAGGGAAATTTGAAATGAGACATATCGCGCGCTGCGTTGGAGCTCCAAGTTCAACCGTTTCAACTGTATTTGAATGAAATGGCGTCTTTGGGAGTTTGCATTGGGATTAATATTCACTTGTTTTTCAAATGTATCTTGTGAATGTGAAAGTTTTAAGTGAAGCAGACCTAACTACATAACTAAACTAGCCTACTTTATTACGACCCTCTATAAGTGAAACTGTTCGTTGTTACACTTGTCATCAAGATTGAGCTTCTGGCCGAAGCCACTTGCAGTCAAACTCTAGCCTATCAGATATCAAGATTTCCTGTTGACGTAGATCAGTTACCCAAATAAGGTGCGACACGTGTATCGGCCTATTGTCTTTGCAATAACAAGGACAGATTTTGTAACACAATAGCATGAGTCGTCTTTGTTGACACCTGAATTCAAAGCGATTAGCCAATGCAGACAAAGGAAATTCCCTCAACCAGTAATTCAAAATAAACAAAGCCGCAAAAGTTTCTCTGAAACCCAAGTAGCTATCGCGCTCGTTGTGCATTCCAGAAATTATTTTTAAGAGCAAACACGAGCATATATCGAAAGAAGAAGGATATATCTTTACATCTANTCTCCAACTGCACATCAGCCCCTTGTGACATCAAAACTTGCTCAAATACAACAACAGAATGTAGGCAGATCTGCTCTGCAACCCCATGCAAAACATCATGCACTTCTCCAGCAGGCTGTCGCGCAACTTGCCCATTAGGAGGTTGTTCAAAGATGGAGTGCATTAAGACAACCATTGCGCCAACAGTAACACCCCCACCGGGAGTAGTAAGTTATTTTTCAGTGTCTTTCACAATAGATCAATATTGCACAGACCTGACGAGTTCCTACAATAGGCTAATTTTAGGCCTGCATATGCAGCTGTTGAGTTAGCTACTTATTTTGTTAATTTCATATCTGAAGATAAAAATTTATGCCAAAAGCCCGGTAATCAATATAAAGGCCTAGATCCCACTTGTAAGCATGGCAGTTGGTAGTTTGCTAGCTACTAAAAGCTATACGTTTGGATACCAGAGAGCATTGAAGGTAGTTTGATTTGTGGGCTCTAGGCCTTAAGGCCAGTTTCCAGTCAGTGGAATTTTCCGCGCGGGCGGAATTTTGCACAATAAAAATTCATTCAACCCAAAATTCCTATTCAATTACAGAGCGACATTTTCTCTTGTAAACAAAAGAATTTCCGTCCGCTCGGAAAATTCCACTGACTGGAAATTGGCCTTTACGGTGATTATTGCGCTTTTGGCCTAAATTTCTATTTTCAGATTGCCCATGATCAGGGTAAAAATGGATTAGAATTTGGAAAAATCATTTCTGGAAAATCTCAAAATAAAGGGTGGAATAATTTGGACGCATTCTTCAATATTATTTCCAATGCAGTTCGAAGGCAGTTTTTGTCGTCGGAAAAGTTGGGCAGCAATTTCAAACTGTACTTTTATACACATACTTACGTAAGTCGAAACGAAATAAATACTTATGTATGTATATAGTGTGCCTAAATAATCTAACATGAAAATGAAATGAAAAATGATAAAAACTGTTCACGAGAGCATCTTATCACACAGGGCCGTAGGAAGCAGCTTCTGATTGGGGGGACTGTTCTTAAAACAATAGAGAACAATACATCTAATTAATGCTTGTGACGTATCACCATTGTTTCCAATATTATTGGGGGCTTCAACCCCCTGTCTTCTGCTTTCTATGGGCCTGATCACATCGTCCTAAAGGCCAAAATGAGGCAGTTCTTATCTCACCCGACGTAACAAGAAATCTTTTCTGTTCCCTTCAGTCAGATGAGTGCTCATTCACATGCAAAGAGAATTGTCCGGACATGAATTGTTATGCCAAGCGATGTTATTCTTATTGTACCAAAGACAACTGTAAAATGACATGCGATGGGCCTGGCATTCGTCCACTCTGCTTTCACCGATGTTTGGGTAAAGGCTGTGAAATAAACTGCAAATCATTCCTGTGTGAAGTGAGTTGTGATGGTGGTTCTTGCAAGGTGAAATTCGCCAAGAGAAGCAGGGGAACGCTGTCATGCGATGGAGGCAACTGCAGTCTTGTTTGTGCTAAGGGTAGTACCACATGTGCATACCGAGGTCCTTGTCCAAATTGCACCGCCCCTGTGTTTGTGGATGATCCATTTGCAAAGAGCAGTGCTGGAAAGGTTGATGCCTTTCCTGGCATTTTATTCGTTGCTGCCATGCACATTATTAACATGCTGTTCTTCTAAGAAATTGTTATACAAACCTGTGGAACATTTATCTTTAGACTGGAGGAACATTGAATTTTTTTAATGCCAGATATTCTTATTCGTTGCTGCCATGCACACTATTTTCTTAATGTTCTTGTAACAAATTGTTATCGTCAAAAACCTGTGGAACATATATTTTTAGACTGGAAGAACATTGAGTTTCTTTAATTGTTGATGTCACAAAGTTCGAACCCGAACAAACCTGTTTTTTGACAGTAAACCTGTTTTTTGACAGTAAACCTGTTTTTTGACAGTAAGGATTTGAGATTCAAAGCCTTAGCCTATGCAGCCTCGTATGCGCGCTGTGGGCTATATTCATTCATTTTTTATAAGAAACTAAGGTCCGGGGCTGGTAGGCAGTTTCTTAAATTTTTGGGCCATTTTGCTACCAAAAATTTCTTACATGTCTCTTATATTTCTAATGCTGGAAGTGTAGAATTAATTTTGTTTTGTCAAGAGGGCTCCTAAATCACTTAGCAAGATCTCAAAACAAGTAAATAACATAATTCGCACTCAAAATAATCTCCAAAATTGCTAGCTATAACTGTACAGTGTCAAAACATTTTGAGTGCGATAAGAAAATTAAAACTGTAAATTACAAAAGTTTCTTAGCTTTTTCAATTCAGGTAGGGTTGTCTCTTAACTTTTGAACAATTCAGCCTACCGTTTCTTATAAGCGGTCTCTTATGGAAAAATACGTGTGGTCGGTGTGGGGCAATGAAATTTTTGAATGACCAGAGAATAAAATCTGCGTGTTGTAAAAGTGTCTTGATTATTTGAAGAATTGCAATGGTTTGAGACGCTTGTTTATAGAAAGGAAATCCACATACCAGTTGAAAATTGAATTGCAACTTCCAAAAACCTCTTTGTGTGGCGACCAAAAGCATTCATTCAGAAGAAAGCAGGCAACTCGCAATTTTTGGTTTCAACTCGCACTTTTGAGTCTCCACCTCGCTACTTTCGTTCAAGTCCCAATTCCTCCTGTTCAAATCGTAACTCGCAAATTAAATGCAACTCGCACAATAAATTCAACTTGCAGCACGCAACTCAACTGCAACTTGCAACACCTTTAGCAGAGTTTATTCGTTTATTGATGCACAAATGCAAGGTTCCTTCAGTGTTTTTCAAGTCTCCTAGATACTTATTTGACTCTACTTCTTTCATAACTTTTGGCCATTTAGAATCAAATTTTCTTTTTGAACTTGTTTACTTTTGGTATTCTGCATCGCCATTTATTCATTTTTATCCAAGTTAAAATTCAGCAGGTTTTTTCTTCAATTCTTCGGCAAAAAGTCTCATCGAATTGAAGCCGAATTGAGCTGAATTGAACCTTAGCTGTCTGCATATTTCAGGTTGTTTACGAAACTTTCAAGAGGAAAATTTAGAAATTCTTCAAATGGCTTGCAATTCTTGTTGAAAGGGAGTTTTCCTCTTTAGGTTTCGTTTAGACTAAACAATTGGCTGGAATCTCTGTCTTTACTGTCTTTGAGCTCTTGAAGCTTTCAACAAAAGGGAACCCTGGTCGCATTTCTTAAAAGCAAAAGGACTTATTGAAATTGGCAAATTCTTCCATGCATTGAGGGCTATATTTGGACTCGCATTTTCTCTCCAAGCATTTGCTTGCTGGGTAGATGCTGAAAGGTTGTTTGTGACAGGAAGATACGTTTACGAAGATATAGCAGTGTAATCCGAATCATGTAGTGGTTACTTAACATATGCACTTTTCAAATGTGGCTCCCAGAACTGCTAAAGACTAGCAATCAATAGGAACAATATGTAAGTCTGCATTTTATTTTGAATGTTTTTAATGTTTGCTTTGGAACATCGGAGCTATCATCCAGAGATTTTTGAAGCTGGACTAACTTGCGAATTGTTGCTTACATTACTACAATCATGGACATAAATTATGAGACAATCGTATGCTGAATCGACCAAATATGAGGTAAAAGAACTGAAAAGCTATCATATATATTCTGGTCATTTGATTTTATGAATAGGCCTCCCCTCTCTTTTAAGCCTCCCCCCTCTGGAGTGTCCTATATTGAAGCCCCCCTCCAGGGGCTTTAGAGCTTTTACGGTAAGCAGGAACACAACATTCTCAAAAGTCGAAATGAAGACTTGGAACTGAAAATACGAGAAAATGAGCTAGAAGTGTAGTCCAAAAAACAAAATATAATTTGGTGTACAAATTGACTGCTCCTTGGGTTTGAAAGAGCAAATCAAGGCAGTTTCTACCAAGGTCAGGGACCGCGCAGCCATTGAGCTAGGGGGGGGGGCTAACCCCCCCCCCCCCCCATTTTTTCAAATATTACAATTTTTTTCATTCAAATAAATCAATCACAACGGCGAAAAACAACGCATCCACAAATTTATGTGTCAACCGGGCAACCGTCCGTGGTATATTTAGTATAACGTAAAACACAGTCATTTACACCCAACTGTTGCATCTCTGCTGGGAGATCTTTCTCAATGGCTAGACTAGACGCCTCAAAACCTGGCTTCGTTCAAACATGAAGCAAGCAAGACTCGACAATCTTGCGATATTGAACTTTCATAAGCAACGAGCAGACACGACGTCCCTCTGGGAAATTGCTGAAGATTTCATTGAAAATGAACCTAAGCATCGCAACTTTGGAAAGTTTGCTCTGGCAGATCTTAAGTAGTAATAGTTTTGTTTCGAGAAGAAACGCTTTGTTGTTAATTTTGTTGGTTATAATGATGTATGTCTCTTTTCATAGTAATTAAAATTTTTCTCTGAACCGAACTGTATATAAATATGGACGTAAAGAGACGAATCTTTTTTTGAAAGGGATGTTTTCCGACGTTCTGAAGGGCATGGTCTCAAAAACTCGCTTCGCTCGCCGCTTAGCCCCCCCCTCCCCCCAACTTCGAAACCGCTACGCGGTCCCTGACCAAGGTTTCCATGGCAATCAGCTTTTTAATACAATCTAAGTCCTTTCTGCCGAAGGAAAGTTTGAAAACGCTTTACACGGGTATTGGAATTAACCAGTGGCAAAAGCTTCAAATCGTGCTGCTAGAATCATTGCAAATAGCAGTTTTTTATACCCCAAGACTACTTATTGAAGAATTGGGCTGGAAGACTATTGGAGAATTCATTGGCAATGAGTCTGAAACAATGGTCTTCAAGTCGCTCAATAAGTTGGCACCTCGATACCTGTGTTACCTTTTTCACTAAAAAAGTCCGAATGCTCCTCCCGTAACCTTACTCAAATGCTGACAACTCTGCAGAGGGATTCAAATTTGCTCGTAGGCCACTAGCACAGCTCTGCTGACTGATCAAATGCTGGCAGCTCTGATTTTCACCTTCGAGCAAATTTGAAGTTTGATCATTTTCATCTCTATAATAAAGTTAACAAAAATNTTTACACGAACCCGGGTATTGAAATTAACCAGTGGCAAAAGCTTCAAAATCGTGCTGCTAGAATCATTACAAATAGCAGTTTTTTATACCCCAAGACTACTTATTGAAGAATTGGGCTGGAAGACTATTGGAGAATTCATTGGCAATGAGTCTGAAACAATGGTCTTCAAGTCGCTCAATAAGTTGGCTCCTCGATACCTGTGTTACCTTTTTCACTAAAAAAGTCCGAATGCTCCTCCCGTAACCTTACTCAAATGCTGACAACTCTACAGAGGGATTCAAATTTGCTCGTAGGCCACTAGCACAGCTCTGCTGACTGATCAAATGCTGGCAGCTCTGATTTTCACCTTCGAGCAAATTTGAAGTTTGATCATTTTCATCTCTATAATAAAGTTAACAAAAACACTTGAACATATTTCAAGATTTAATCAAATCATTGCGGATTTCAATAAATTAATTGTTTGGCAATGAATTTGAAACGGTTTGCATGAACATTTTTCAAACTTGTTGCGTTTTTTTCAGACACCCTGTATAGCTTGAAATTCAATTTTTCAGATTTAGAAAATATTGATCATAAAACATCGTACAAACAAAACAATGGAGCAAAAACCAGACGTCATAGAGTGCATTGGAAAGCTGCTTATAAATGTGAACGGCATTTATGAAAATATAGCTAACTTCATAGATAAGACCGAAGGAGGCTCTGATTTCGACTATGAATCATTTGAGGAGCTGCTAGCTATCTACTTGACAGTGTATGAGTGCAGCGACCTAGCAAAACATGGCTTTGCTGAAAAAACTTTTTGTCAGGGATACATTATACAAATAGAGGAAATTGAAAGTCATGCAATCGGGCTGTTAGTTGACAATAGAAAGCAGGTTATCTATATTTACGATGCATTGTCCCATCTTCATGATGTTTCATTCTATAAACATATCGATGCTGCCATTTCTAAAGATTTCTGCAACTACGACAAAATTGCAATGCCCTATTTTGAGCATGATGATGTCAGTTTTGGATCAACATTAGCATCCATTATTCTACTTCCTGGTTTGCTGCGGATCCTTGCATGGGGGATTTGCCTTAAATATCAAAATCAGCATGTGTGGTATGCTTTTTTAAAAGAAATAGCCAAGGATCCTGGAGTAACCCATGAAAATGCAGCAGTTTTCTTGAAGTATGTGAGTGAACTAGACCCAGAAGACTTTACATACATTGATGCTACGAAGGAGGAAATCACTGTGAAGGAGATAATCAAAAGGTCGGTGAAGAACCATTTGCGATTTTCTGACATGAAAGAGAGAATTTCTTCACGTTATTGCCATCAGTTATCCAATGCAGAGATAAATTTCATGAATGAAAGGTTCCTAAAGCAGTGCAAGAAGCAATTTTACGAAGAACTGCCTGGTTTTATGACCAATAACATTGATAAAATCTCCTCAAGTGTTCAAGGCTTCGTAGATTGGTTAAAGCAGCAAAACGATGTTCCCGATTTGCTGAATGAAATGAAGGTGTATCCTTTGTTATTAGATTGCAAGCAATTGATGTCAACTGAGGAATATGATCCATTTGTCTCTGAATGTAAAAAGCACTGCCTCGACTTGCTGCTTTCCATGTTTCAAACGTTAAATGCTGAGATAGAATTCTTACATGAATTAAAGAGTGTCATGAGGAAATTTTTTATATGTTTGTGTTCAACTGACGAAGAGGAGCAGAAGCACGTAAGGGAATTTTTTGAGGATTGTTTGAAAGGAAACTACCAACATTTTCTAGATTTCCTCAAGACAGCCTCCACACCTGGTTTAGGGCCACTGAAGCAAAAAGCAATGGCCCTTGATGATGTGGTGGATTTCATCATCCTTCCCAAAGACTTGGGTAAAATGTTTGATAAACTGAAAGATCCTTTCAGAACAACGCAAAAGGATGATTGTAATGGCGCTTTGCTCACCATTGAAGGCAGCTACGTCAGCATGAAGGAAATTAACAAATTGATATCTGGCAGACAGTTTTATGAGATCCAAATCATTGCTTCAGATATGGTATGTATTAATGCAGATTTTAGCATGCCAGGCACAAACCTTGCACTGGTGAGTCCAGATTTGTACGTTATTGGAAAGCAAACATTAAACATATCAGGATGTGACGGTAGAGACTATGATCAGGAGCGAGCTAAGGATGGCGTGAACATAGGGGAGCATGGCTGTGCAGGCCAAAATGGCGGAGATGGTCAAGATGGTGGCAACGTATTCATTCATGCAGAAAGAATCGAGAAGGACGACAACGGTGTGTTGACTATTCGTTCAAATGGTGGGAAAGGAGGTAAAGGCCAGACAGGGGGGAAAGGAGCAAATGGACAAGATGGTAAAGATGGGGCTGAGTTGACCCAATCCGAGTTTGATGAAAAATTCCCTAAAGGTGCGTCGTTAGGGAAATTTTTCGGCAGTCAGATCATAGGATCCATACCCATCGTCCCCATTGTATCAGAATCCATTCGTGATGGAAACTACACAAAGGCGACTTTAAGTAACGGATGTAAAGTCATCTCTAACGTCTTCGAGGATTCATTCTGGACAACTTTTATTGCATGGTTTGGGTATGCGAAGTTACAAGCTTACTGCATCCACTATGGTGGCCCGGGAACAAAAGGTGTAGAAGGAGGAATGGGTGGACGTGGTGGGGCTGGCGGGAAAGGTGGATATGGAGGAAGCATTGAAGGGTTCTTAGAGGGAAGCGCAGTGTCTGTAGAACGAAAGAATGGAAAGCAAGGTCCTAAAGGGGATAATGGAGTTGGTGGGTTAAGGGGGCTAGACGGACGACGAGGATTTGATACGGGTCGAATTGAGCCAAGCCAGTATAGAGATTCAAGGAACTATGGACCAGCGCGATTGTCACTTTATTATGTATCTAAAGAAGATACTGACAGTGCATATTGTCCATATATGACAAAAGTAGATGGTTCCTACAGATACGCAAAGATCAGAGTTGTTGGTAATGTCAAAGCAAAACAAACCCATGCTCGTGAACGAAATACTCATGAGAATGAAAAACAAGAAAAGACCGTCTATGCTGAAAGGCAAGACACAAAATCTGTTCCCATTGCGAAGCACGTCGTGATGCAAAAATACAAGGCAGTTTGTAAGAATGGAGACACTACAGTTGCACAAAAGGTTGATTTGAAAACGGTTATCTCAGAAATTAGCCGGACTGAATCTGCAAAGAAGAACTTCCATGTAAAATTCAAGACTGTTACACCTGCAAGAGCTGTTGACGCTGAATCTGATGAAAAGCTAGGGAGCCAAGCTTTAACAATTAAAAGCTATCTAAAAGCAAATCCACAGAGGAATATTTCAGATAAAATGAGAGGAAGTGAAAAAATAGAGACCTTGGAAAGAGAAGACAGTCGCGCTGGTAGTAAGACTGCAGAGCATGACGAGAAGGTGAAGCAGGGAGTTGCTCGAAGTAAGGAGACTGATAAAGCTGAGCCTGGCCTAAATAGCAGTCATGAGGGCATCCAAGGAGTTGAAAATTCCAACCAAAGTAAGCATGGAGCACAGCAACAAAAACAGCCTGAGCAGCTTATTAAGAGACAGACAGAAGGTGATTTACCTATTGGTGACAGCAAACATGAAATAAAGGATATCAAACAGCCCTGCAAAGAACTTCCCAGTGAAATATTCAATGTCAGCGAAGAAATAACGGGTAGCAGAGATCCTTTCCAGAATGCGGTCAGTGAAATGAGAGCAATAGAAGAACAATTAAAACAATACCCGGTCGAATCTATTGGTGAGCTTATGAACCTGCATGCAGAAATTTTAGACATACGACAGTTTACGTCAAATTCATGGTATAAAAAGTTATGGAATTTGCTTTCAGGAAGCAAATCTATTTCCAGAGAAGCTGCACACAAACAAGCTGGAGATCTCAAATCAACTATCACAACCAAACTGCATTATAGTTGGCTTCAAAAGTTTGCTTTCGACCTGAGAGAGTTCGAGAGAGGTCAGTATCAGGGGAATGATATTGCAATTCTCTTGATAAAAATGCGTTTGTTGCACACGAATCATGAAGCATTGAAAGATATTTTTGGTATCGTGGATGTAGAGGAGTTGAGTAGTTGCATCAACCAACATATGGCTATGACAAAGAAAGTCGTCAATGAGATGTGTAGCAAAATTGGCCATTTCATTGAAGAAGTCGTTGAGTCGGTGCAGAATAGTGAGGATGCGGAGCCAGCAGTAACTGATCCATTAGGAATCAATGGAGAGGACATTTCTATGGTCAAGAACAGTGGAGCAGAAGGCGTTGATAACACGGAGGAAAGGGACAATAAATATTTGCGGGAAAATGACGAAAACACTGAGAAATGGGTCAATAGCAAAGAAATGAGTGACAGCAAGAAAGAGAAATTTTCAGAATCATCAACTGAGAGACTTCAAGTGGTAACGTATCAGCAAAGTGGTGTGAGTCATGAAATGAAAGGCACTGGTATTGAAGGGCCAATAGATCCAGAGTCTCTGCCAGTACCGAGCACAGATGTTGAACCGCAAATAAAGGAAGACGTAAAGCAAAGAAGTCATGATGGGCATGAAGACAATAGGGAAATTAAAGAAAGCACAGGGAGAGGAAATATGCTAAACAGGGAAGTACCATTCGAAGGCAACAATTCTCTTGATAATCGCTCCAAAACGAAGGAGATGCATGATGATATAGAGCAAGAAATGACCCCAGAGGACCCCAATAACAGGAAAAATGAAGCGCATATCACATGCAATGAGGAGCCAGTGCTAGATAAAGAAAGATCAGTTCTCAGGAAAGAAATCGTGGACAATTCATTAATTGATTACGACGAGGATAACAACACAGATGAAGCAAATGATGTTACTAGTCTGAATTTGCAACCAGAAGGTGACGATGATGCAAACTCCAAGAAATTGTATAAGCTGCAAATTGAACGTAAAAACCGTTGCAAAGATATCATAACAAAGTTCGAGCTTAATCTAAAAGCAAGCAATGTAGAAGGCCTTAATGATGAGCTACTTCAAAGCATAAAATTGCTCCAATTCATTGATATCGAAAACATCGAAGTCCTGCTGGAAACATTAACAAACAGAATTATCTTAGATAGGATTCATTTGTCTCAGAAGTGCTTGATTTGGTTTTTAAGCAAACTAATGCAGCAGACTGAGTCGAAATGGATTAAAATCTTCACGTGGGTGATTGCTACAAATCCCATGACGAAATGGCTTGAAGAATACACAGTAATGTTCTGCTTGTTCAACTGCAAGCTTGATTTAAAGGAAGAGTTCAGCTTGAGAGAGATTCTGTATGGGATGAAGGATTCGATGTGGATTCCAGTCATATTCGATATGACAACAAAGATTGAGGACGTTCTCTCAGTTTATCCAGCCTTAAAGATGTTGATGGGAAATCCATTTGAAGATTCATTGTCAACGCGTCTTTCCAGAGTGGCACCCTCACAATGGGAAGGTATCCTGAAAGATCATTACGCCTTCAAAGCACTTCTCAAGCTTCCAGTTGATTGGACTGAAGAAGAAATTATAGAGGCTGATGCTTACCTCGATGAACTAAGAAAGATTTACGGCCATACTTTGGTTGATAGATTGATTAAACAGCTATCAAAAGGAGGGAAAGTCACTGCTCAGTTCATTCTGATGTTGCTCAAGAACTTTTATCACGATTATTGGCAACTGACAGATTCTGTTCTTGGTTGTATCGAAGGAAAGCAAAGCAAAGATTGGCGGGTTATTATTGAAAAGGAATGTTTTCCAAATGAGGCACACTCTCTTGAACGCCTTATACAAATGATTGCAGCTGATTCTAACAACTCTCATCCTTACCATGACTGTGAAAGCAAAGGTCACGAGAAACCCGTGGGGAAGCATATGGAATTAAAGGAAATACAATCTATCCTGGAGAGCACGCTTTCTAATGAAAAGGTCATCGCCACATTTGGTGAATCGTTCGTTAAAGAATGGGAACTTTGTGAGAAAATTTCAGCTCTGGATGAAGATAAGAAAGAAAGTCACCTTACCAATGTCAAAGACTGGACATCAAACTTAAAGGAAAGGGTTATCGAATTCGGAAAAGACAAGAGAGGAGAGTTTCTTGAAGAGAACATAAATGAGATTTTTGCTCATGTAGAAATTGGTATATCCCTCATTACAGGCTACAAAATGAGACAAACGCAGCGTCTGTCCGCATTGCTTATGCTGCTAAGTAACGATCGTGGTCTATTGCAGCAAGTATCCACTGGTGAAGGCAAAACAATCATAATTGTCGCATTTTGCATTGTAAAGGCATTGCTAGGCCATACCATAGATGTTATCACGAGCTCATCTGTTCTAGCAAAACGTGATGCAGAGGATAAGGATAATGCAAAAGTTTACAGCCTGTTCGAAGTATCAGTATCACACAATTGTAGTGAAGAAATAGATAAAAGAATCGAGGCATACAAAAAGAGTGTTGTTTATGGAGACATTGGCTCATTTCAACGGGACATGCTCCTTCAAGAGTTCTATGGGGAGACAGTCCTTGGTCGCAGACAAATTGACGTTCTTGCAGTCGATGAGGTGGACAGTATGCTTTTAGATAAAGCCGAAAATGTTCTTTATCTCTCTCACGAAATTCCAGATCTGCAAGCCCTCGAGCCGGTTTTTGTGTTCATCTGGAGCTTTGTCCACGGAAAGGGACTGTTAGGTACAGAAGATGATTTTGGTCTTGTCCAGGCAGCTATTATGAATGCAATCTATGGAAGCATTAGGCGTGAAGATTTGAGAGAGAAATTGTATTTGTTAGAGGATTGCGAAGCAAAGTCATATCTTATCTGGAATTATCTGATTGATAAAGAAATAATCGATAAGAGAGGGAGAATACTTGACCCAAAAAGGCTCCTCGCTAACGATATAACGTTAGAGTTTGCTGATGCAATTAAAAGAGATGCCAATGATTTGGACATGGAAGGAATTGTCCTTGGCGTTTTAAAGGATACAGTAAGAAGAGGGACACAGATAACAGTCCCTCGATATCTTGACCATTTTATCGATCTGCATTTGATGGAGTGGATTCGAAATGCTTTTAAAGCGAGATTCATGCAAGAAAGATGTCATTACGTCATCGATATAAACAGAGATGACATAGCCGGCAGTCAGAGTGCTAATGTAATCATTATGGACACTGATACAGGAAAAGAACAATTCAACACTCAATGGAACGAAGGACTGCATCAGTTTCTTCAGCTCAAGCATGGCTGTAAATGCTCCGTTGAAAGTTTGAAGGCTGTGTTTATCTCAAACACTCAGTTTTTCAAGCTTTATGAAAGATCGGTGTACGGCCTAACAGGGACACTTGGTTCCAAACAAGAAAGAGATCTCTTACAAAGCATGTACAGCAGTGATTACGTAACAATCCCGACCTTTCGTCCCAAGAGGTTTACCCATTATGACGATTGCATTTTTGACGAGGAAGACACTTGGCTTCACGAAACCATCTCAACGACAACGAAGATAGCAAGCAAGAGGCCTGTTTTAGTCATTTGTGAAACGATCCAAGATCTAGAAAAATTTCAAAGTGGATTCCTGAGTGACCAGACACCAAATATTGGCCTGCATGTTTACAAGCATAGCTATCAGAGCCTTGATATTGTAAAAGACGACACAAAGATTGATAAAGGATGCATAATTCTAGCAACAAATCTGGCTGGCCGGGGAACAGACATCAAAATATCTGTCGACATTGAAAAGAAAGGAGGCCTACATGTCATTTTGACATATCTACCAAGGAACCTGAGAGTCCAAGAGCAAGCGTTCGGTCGTGCTGCAAGAAAGGGTGAACAAGGCAGTGGACAGTTGATGGTAATGGGAAATAGTAGCATCGATGGGACACATAATGTTGTACTACGAATGTTAATGATGATCAAAGCTCGCAGTGCAGAAGAAAAGATTCGCTTGAGCTTGATTCAAGAGCATTACGAAAAGAGCATCAAGCAGGAGGAGTATTATTTTGGGCAGTTTAAAAAGGTTTATGCAAAATTGAAGGATTCTCTCGAACATCTTGATGATGAGCAGAAAAGCATTTTACTCGATGCGTGTCTTGATCAATGGGCTTTCTGGATAGATGCTTTGGGGAAATCCATAGAATCAGGCAAAGAACCGAAAGAGATGAGTTGGCTTCAATTTCAAGATAGCCTTCTAAAGAAACCTCAAAGTTCTGATTTCCTGCACATTGCTCAAACTCCATCATCACGAGTCAAGCTTGGAGAATTCTTATTAAAGCAGGAAATGTATTCTGAGGCACTGACCGTTTTCGATAGAATTATCTGTGATGAGCCCAATTTTGCTGAAGGTGCTCATTATTTCATGACATATGCAATCGTGAAAGAAACCAAGCTAGGAAATGCAGAAGACAAGCAAAGACTAACGCTACATTTGTTTAAAGCCCAAGAGATTTTGAAGTCAAGAATCGAAACTTATTCAGAGCTCAGCTGCATGGTTGGCGCTGTGAAGTCTTTGTATGGAAAAGGAATACAAAGCTTTGTTACACGGGAGGCATACAAACGACAGAAGGAAGTTTGGATTGATTTGCTGTCTACAATTGACAACACAATTGCTGATATCCTAGGACATACCATAGAACGAAGCAATCTTGAAACGGCTTCAGGAGATACATTGCTTGCAAGAAGAGTTTACGAAAATGATGAACTGTTCCAAAGGCCTGTATTTCTCAAAGCCAACGATGGTGTATCAACAGAAGTGAGAAAGGAATTCAACGATTTTATTGACGATCAAGTAGTAAAGACGTGCGAAAGATACTCTCTTTATGCTCCTGAAGTGAGGGCTCGGATAGAAGAATTGAGGGGGAAACCTCGTCAAGTTAAAAGTGAAGATTTCTGTGCTGTTTTGCCAGGTCGGGAAGAATTTTGGCAGGTCCTGCTAGGGAGTAATCTGCTGTACAACCAGGCAAAATATGTGGTTATAAATTTGGAGAAATTGAAGAAAATCTCCGCCTTGAAAGATTCAATGGAAGAGATTCTTAGACGGTTGTCAAAGATTTCAGCAAAAAGCGTATTTGAAGCAATTCACAAAGATTCAGCACGTGAAGGAAGTCTGCCGAAAACAGCCCAAAAGGATGAGCTCGGGAAAGATGGTGCATTAGAGATTTGTTTGTACCCAGAGGACACAGAAGATATCATTTCTGGTAAGACCATCGCTGTTGATGTTAAAAGAAAGGAAGAATTAGATTCACGTTATTGGGATGTATTTGTGACTCATGATATAGTATCTTACAATGAGGTTGCATTTCTAAAAACCACCGTTGTAGATTCAACGAAGTTAACCAAGTATGATGAAATGAGATGTGAAGATCTGCTGAAGATTCCCGGCATGGAGCAGCAAACAGCAGAGGAAATATTCAAGCTCCTATCTCAAACGATTCTGACGTGCCCTGAACCGTCAAAAATTAGCCTACTAGAGCTGAAACGAAACAAGAAATTCGAAACGGAGGTAAAGAGTTTGCTTAGTAAACATTTCAAATACCGAGAAATGCTCAACAAGACAATTCAAGATGGTTGCTTACCGTTTGAGATGCTGGAATGTAAGCCCCATGAGAAAATTTGGCGTGATTTGATTGATTTTAAAGTTGTCAGCCCAACCTTGGTAAAGGAAGCTGTCACGGAAGATGATATCCAAACAGTGATTGACAATGAACAAGATGCTTTAAAGAAAGGCTTCAACGACATTTGTTATTTCTTTGGATTCAAAGATAAGTCGCCATTCGCATCTACAGTCTATGAGTGGAAGTCTGCTATGTTCAAATATGACTCAGTTGATGTCAATTTCAAAGACATTGACACATTACTTGATGAGAAATTCAGAATAGAAGCAATAGACGAACTTTCTGTGCTAACAAGTAAAGGGTTCGGTCACGTCGTTGCCCTAGAAGAAGAAAAATGGTCGTGGTCAACAATTTGGAAGATAATTGGCATTATTGTACTGGGAATTGCACAGATATGCCTTGCAGTCGTGATTGAAGTATGCACGTTAGGAGCAGGGACAATCATAGCCGAAGGATTGATCGGAGAAGGCATTGGGGATATCATGTTTGCAATTGAATGTGCCATTTCTGGTCATTGTTCAATGAAAGAATATCTGAAGCAGAAAATAATCAGTATCTGTTTGACAGTGGTAACTTGTGGTGTTGGAGCGTACTTTGCGAGAACAGCCAAATTCTCACGGTTTGGTTTCAAAGTGGCTGATGAATATGCGACCGTTGCAGGAAAACAACTAATCGAGAAAGTCGGTAAGCGACGATTAGCAAAAGAAGCGATAAAACGTGTTGGCAAAAAAGTTGGGGAGGCAACTGCGATGGGTCTTGCAACTGTAGGAATCGATAGAGCTGTAGAGAATTTGCTTAGAACCACGTTGAAAGAGGGTTGTGACGGTGTCGTGACTGGGATCAAACACTTCCATGGGTTTGAGCAGCTAAAGAAATCTGTCACAGAACTGTACGAGAAAGTGGGGCCTCAACAAGCTGCTACAATTGCTACGCAAGCGTGCGAAGAAGAACTAAAGCTCCAGTTTACTATGTTTATTAATGGTGCAGTAAAAATTCTTGACGCTTTTAACAATGGATGTAGTATTGCTTTGAAGAAGTTGAAAAAGTTGAAAAGTGGAGACCATAGGATTGATTTGCTGACAAAGATAACAGGCACTTTATCTGAATGTTTGAAGTATGCACCATACGTCGAAGGTTTAGTTGAAATGAAAGAATCCGTTGATAGATTCATTTTTACTCTTCCGAACTTACTAAGCGAAAAGACAAAAAGCTTTCAAGAAGGAAATTGTTGTGAAGCTACTGATGAAGGAGTAGAGGGTATCATGGATCAACTTGAGAAGATACTTACTGGGAAACTTGAAGAAATTCTCGAGAACAAGCTAATAAAGCCTGCACTGAACCATCAAGCTGGCAAATTTGTCCATTATTCTGGGTCAGAAATAAAAGAGAAATATCGAAGTCTGGAAGCAACATTTCACAAAAAGCAGTTCGAGGCTTTAAAGAGGCAGATGAACACAGAGCACGACAAAAAGTCTGCGGATCAAGAAGGGCGACAGAAAGAGAAATCGCAACAAGCAAGCGAGAGTATACATGATGCATGCCTTGAATCTGTTAGTCACCTTCAAAGAAGAGTAAAGAATCCTGATCTTTATGCAGATATGTTACGTGAAGGAATACCAATGGGTATACACGAGGCACGGGCAATTTCAAATTTACTCAATGCCCCTATCCAAATCATTCAGTGTGATGAAGGAGGGAAAGTACCCTTCCAAAAAGAATTTATTCCTTCTTCAGGCCAGACTGGAAACGTAGTCACAGTTTATTTTCAGCCAGGCAGGAATGGAGAGATTGGTCATTTCTCAGATAAACCCTTTGACGAAAAGCGATCCGATGTTTCAGTCTCTGGCAAAAACAACTGTCTGTTGGATGCAGTGAATAACATCACGGGACAAAAAATGAGTAGGGAAAAAGTGGCAAATATCGTAGAGACAGATCCAGAAATTAGAGAGAGAATAAAGCGGGGAACACATAGGCATTACATTGAAAAGGGAGGGACGGGTGGTGCAAGACGCGGTGATCAAAAGAAAAAAAATATGAAAGTTCTGGAGAAGATTTTGAGAGAAAGAGCCAAGGCCCAGTACAAAAACTTTTTTAAGAGAAAGTTTTCTAGACGTAGAAGGAGGTTATCCTTGACGGAACAAGATAAAGATAATCTCCGAGATCCAACTCAGCCTGCTGGTGCCCTACATGGACTTGCAAGAGAAATCAGAAATGGAAATCATGAAATTATTGGCATTCAACATGTTCCAGAATTACTCGATCGAGATCAGAGGATGCTCAGCAACATCTCCTTGGCCATGCAGAACTTTTGGCATAGATATGTAACGTCAACTGGAATACAACCCTTTGGTTGGTTTGATTTGAATCTCCAGCTAAGGGTAGATACGCGGTATGCTGTTTATCATTTTGGAGAAGAGAGAATGCAAGGGCATCCAGTTTCAGTTGCATCAAGTCCTTCATGTGATCCGCAGCATCAACTGACGGCTGGTTCAGCTACAGTATTACATCATAACGTGGCTCCGAGAAGCCTTGAACGTAATACACCACAAGAATGTGCCGTGATGGCGTTACAAGGGCATTTGCTGGCTATTGGAAGTAGGGCACAATTTAATGAACAGTTGCATCAAGATAACAACTATTTTAGAGACAGATACACAGCAACTGGCCATGATTTGAGCAGACCAGATCATCGGGAAATATTCTTCACTGGCCTGGAGAGAGAAAGGTATGTTTATACTTTTTTCAGTGAAGGTATGTGGCCAAGATGGCCCTTGACAAAGGATCACTTTGTGATGCAGTGGTGTTGGTGGAGGTGTTGTCACGCTGGTGTAATCAGCCAGAACAGTGAGACAGACAGGCATCGATCCCAGATCCCTACCACTTGAGCGTCATGACTTGGGGTCGCAGATTCGAATAGGTCTTGTCTACTTCAACAAGGACAGATAATGTTACAATAGAACTCGCTATCTTTCATTGACACCTAGATACAAAGNAGTCAAAATAAGAAAGTCAAAATAAGAAAGTCAAAATAAGAAAGTCAAAATAAGAAAGTCAAAATAAGAAAGTCAAAATAAGAAAGTCAAAATAAGAAAGTCAAAATAAGAAAGTCAAAATAAGAAAGTCAAAATAAGAAAGTCAAAATAAGAAAGTCAAAATAAGAAAGTCAAAATAAGAAAGTCAAAATAAGAAAGTCAAAATAAGAAAGTCAAAATAAGAAAGTCAAAATAAGAAAGTCAAAATAAGAAAGTCAAAATAAGAAAGTCAAAATAAGAAAGTCAAAATAAGAAAGTCAAAATAAGAAAGTCAAAATAAGAAAGTCAAAATAAGAAAGTCAAAATAAGAAAGTCAAAATAAGAAAGTCAAAATAAGAAAGTCAAAATAAGAAAGTCAAAATAAGAAAGTCAAAATAAGAAAGTCAAAATAAGAAAGTCAAAATAAGAAAGTCAAAATAAGAAAGTCAAAATAAGAAAGTCAAAATAAGAAAGTCAAAATAAGAAAGTCAAAATAAGAAAGTCAAAATAAGAAAGTCAAAATAAGAAAGTCAAAATAAGAAAGTCAAAATAAGAAAGTCAAAATAAGAAAGTCAAAATAAGAAAGTCAAAATAAGAAAGTCAAAATAAGAAAGTCAAAATAAGAAAGTCAAAATAAGAAAGTCAAAATAAGAAAGTCAAAATAAGAAAGTCAAAATAAGAAAGTCAAAATAAGAAAGTCAAAATAAGAAAGTCAAAATAAGAAAGTCAAAATAAGAAAGTCAAAATAAGAAAGTCAAAATAAGAAAGTCAAAATAAGAAAGTCAAAATAAGAAAGTCAAAATAAGAAAGTCAAAATAAGAAAGTCAAAATAAGAAAGTCAAAATAAGAAAGTCAAAATAAGAAAGTCAAAATAAGAAAGTCAAAATAAGAAAGTCAAAATAAGAAAGTCAAAATAAGAAAGTCAAAATAAGAAAGTCAAAATAAGAAAGTCAAAATAAGAAAGTCAAAATAAGAAAGTCAAAATAAGAAAGTCAAAATAAGAAAGTCAAAATAAGAAAGTCAAAATAAGAAAGTCAAAATAAGAAAGTCAAAATAAGAAAGTCAAAATAAGAAAGTCAAAATAAGAAAGTCAAAATAAGAAAGTCAAAATAAGAAAGTCAAAATAAGAAAGTCAAAATAAGAAAGTCAAAATAAGAAAGTCAAAATAAGAAAGTCAAAATAAGAAAGTCAAAATAAGAAAGTCAAAATAAGAAAGTCAAAATAAGAAAGTCAAAATAAGAAAGTCAAAATAAGAAAGTCAAAATAAGAAAGTCAAAATAAGAAAGTCAAAATAAGAAAGTCAAAATAAGAAAGTCAAAATAAGAAAGTCAAAATAAGAAAGTCAAAATAAGAAAGTCAAAATAAGAAAGTCAAAATAAGAAAGTCAAAATAAGAAAGTCAAAATAAGAAAGTCAAAATAAGAAAGTCAAAATAAGAAAGTCAAAATAAGAAAGTCAAAATAAGAAAGTCAAAATAAGAAAGTCAAAATAAGAAAGTCAAAATAAGAAAGTCAAAATAAGAAAGTCAAAATAAGAAAGTCAAAATAAGAAAGTCAAAATAAGAAAGTCAAAATAAGAAAGTCAAAATAAGAAAGTCAAAATAAGAAAGTCAAAATAAGAAAGTCAAAATAAGCGGTTGCTTCAAGAATAGCAGTTCTGCTTTCCCCAACCATTTCTAAATCAAGCTCATTTTGCAAGAATGGGTTTTCTTCAGGATTCAACAAGCAATTTACGTACCTCCAATAACATTCTATTAATCACAGTTTTATTCCTACAACTCCGTTCTATTCTCATTCCTAATTATATCACATTGATTCCTTTGATTATTATCCGAATCCTAAAACAAAGGACTCGTGGTACAAAATTACATATGTTACAAATATCAAAATTAAATGTTAACTATCCGAATCCTTTGAATTTAGCGTTCTTTTACAGCTTGGTTATTTGATTAGTCTCGGTTCTACTGATATTTCTTTGCTTGATAAGGCTATGCTCGAAACGTCATGCTTATTTCAATTCGCATCAAAGTGCTTATATTTTAATTTATTTATTTTGTTTATCTTTGTACAATTGCATTACATTCTCGTGGCTTCTCTCAATAACCCGTTTTTCGCTTGCACAACAAAGCAGATGGCCATACTGGTTTTGGGCATCTTTTATTTTCATTGGCGGCTTGGAAAATTCTCTTTGTCTGCAATCGTCACTCCTGGCCCCTTTGTGTTAGCATGTCAATCAAATCATCAAAAGCAACTGATGTTACTGTATTGTTACAAAATTCGCCCTTCTTTCTCTAAGCCATCATTTACCCCTCTTGCCCTTCAAGGTACAAGATTGGAGCTGCGATAGAAAAACTTGGTGGACCAAGGAACAATATTGAGCTGCAAAACACCCCAAGAAATAATCAATACAAGAAGTATGTTAGCGATCAGATTGGCGAGGCAAGTTCTCTTGAACATATTGGTGATATCTTGAGAGATCCGGCTCCTCACGAAATTCGATGAAACAGTGGCAAATATTGCAAGCACAAGGCACAAGGTGGGGAACTAACATGCAATACCGTTGCGAGTAAAGTTTTAGCTAATATTGCGCGGAACCCGGAGGGGGGTACTTCACTCTTGAGTCATATGGGGTTGTGTCCTGCAAGATTTTCTGCGAGATCCAATCCCAGAACATGGATAAGGTTTCCAGCAAATGTTTTCACTTTTGTTTGTCCAGATCATGAGCATTCCCAGAATTTCTTATAAAGATTAAACTCCAATCCCAGAAACTTTCCAAAAAAGGTTATGTCCATTTCCCAGAATTTTCATGCCAAGACCACTACCAAGGGCAAATTTTGTAAAACAAAAGTTACAGGTCTGATTAAAACCAACCGATTTTGCAGCCTCAAGAATAGACTTCGTACCTTCTGTGCAGCCACCAACCATAATGCTGTCCTCTCTGTTTATTTTGATTTGATTGAGTGCACTCAGAAGAGGTGTGAAATTTATTTTTCTGAAAGACAAATCACTTTGTTTTCTTGGAAAACAACATTGTTTGTTTGACAACATTTGTCCTTGCTAAAACCACCCTAGAATTTCCTCAGCCCGTCGGACCGTTCCCACTTCGAGTGATATCCTAAAACTTGTTATCCTAAGACTTGAAGGATAATAAAAAATTTCCATATCATCATGGCTCTTAGGCAAGATTTACGATGCTTCTTAAAGATTATAGAGCTCATAATAAGGGTTTTTTAAGGTGTCATTTTGTACCCTTCAAATTAGGAAATTTGCTATCTTCAAATATATTTGGATTATCTACAAAAGAGATGGAAAGAAAATTTATGATAGGTTCCATAATCGAATTTTGGTGATTTTTAGATCAATGCTTGGGTATTGGGACACCCGGTATCTTTATATTCATGATATTGCTGAACGCTTAATTTGGAATGTTTCTTGTCTTCGTTCTTGCCTGTGCTTTCCACTTGCACAAATCAAATTCAAATCTTCCTTACACAGGGATAATTATCGTTTTAAACTTGGGAAATTTGACGCAAGAGTTGGTTGCGAAAGGCAGTCCGAATTTCATGTATTTTACATTGAAACTAAAAGGAGCTCAGGCCTCTTTTACAGTGTACCACTACCACTTTTGATCAGTAGCAAAGTGTAACAAACTAACCATCACATTTGTTCTTTCGACTGAAAGAAAAGTTTTGTTTTGGAGCACTGTGAACGCTCTATCCGGGGGAGGGGGTGGGGTACTTGACGTTCAATTGTACGGGGATATGTTTACTTCAAGAAAATCGTTTTCACCTGGCTTTAGAATTTTTCCCTCGAAATGATAGCCAGCTTTTAGAAAAATTGGCGAAAAGTATACTCCAAAACGTAAAAATTTCTCGAAAAACAATAAAATCACACTTTTGACAACTGGCTTTAGAAACATTGCCTTCTTTTGAAACCCGGTGTTAGAAAAAGAGGCGAAAATGATAACCGGAAAGGAGTGCACATTCCGTCAGCAAATATGCTAATTCCCCCCCCCTGGCGTTCTACCGTTACAACTTCTTAGCGAATTTGTTGGGGAGATGAGATACGGTTTATTTGAGGAAACTTACGGACAATGAGAGAGTTCAACAGATTTTGTAAATAGTTTGAGGTTGTGTTAGGTTCTGTTGTTTAGCTTTTGAATCGTTGTTTAGTTTAATTCAGTTTAGTTTAGGTTTATGACCAGTGTTACATTAGTTTTACTTTGTAACTGCTCCGAAATGGAGATTTGGTACTTATTATTATTGTTATCATTATATAAAAACGCGCTGTTATTTGTCAAGACGTTTCGATTAAAATCTTCATCAGTTTACTTTACAACTCCGGACAGCCAGGTTTATATACAATGTAAATAAAATTAGATTAACATAAAATTTACATAAAATCAAAATTACGATACCCTTGATACATTCCAAACTATAGACTTACAATAATACAGACGTTTCACAGCGTAAGCAAAATTAACATAAACTTATTTAGATAAAAACAAAAATACCCTAGACACATTCCAAACCATAGAATTACAATCATACAGCCTATCTTTTAACCTTTTACCCACATGGGATTGTGAGTGTAAGCCGAAATATAAATGTTTACAAGGAAACAGGAAAACAGACGCCAGCCAGTATTATTATCATCATTATTACTATTATTATTATTATTATTATTATTATTGTTGTTGTTATTATTATCATTAATATTAATGAACATTAACCTACTGCATACGTTTCCTCGGACAAACCGTATCTCGTCTCCCCAAGAAGAATCACAATTGTACCGGTATATAGTAGCAGATTTCAAAACAAAGGAGAATCATCTCAATCAAAATACATGCAGCCGACAAACTGTGCTACAGGCTAGATGAACGATGAACGCACCAAGTTCCCAAAAAACCAACCGAGTTCCCAAAGGCAGACAAACGAAGCAAAAATCCAAGTGCTAAGGTTGCTCGATGATGATGACAATGATGGTGGTTCACTATTAAAGGAAATAAAGTAAATTACACTACTGAATATATCTCTAATATATCAAAATACACCCAAAAACATTGTAGGAAAGTAATATAAATAAGCAACATATATAACAAGAACCTCGACAATAATTTCTAAATTGAGTATACAAAAACAAATGTTCGTTCTTGGCCTAAATAGCGAGAGCAACATGACATAAGTAGAAATAACAGTAAACATGACAAAAATTGAATCAATACAACAGCAATCGTATAAGAAACTAAGGATAAATTAAATATCTAATAATAAACTTACAATCTATAATAAGTCCTCGTAGCCATGAAGTCTTCAATTGTGCAAAACGGAAGGCCTAATCCAAGCAAAAAGAGACTTAGGCCATGCCAAAATAACTAAATAAACTTTACTGCAGCCAGCTACTGTGTAGATCTATTCTTGAGGTCGTAGATAAGCGTTGTGATGCCGAAGAAAGGGCTGGCAGAAACTTTATAGCTACGGGCTGTTGCACGAAGCAACAAAAAGCGTGAATATCTAAAAACAATACATGGGGCGATCCAGAGTTCAAATATAAGGTCAATAGTTTAAAGTTCAATTCAACTAAATAAGGCAACAACAACAACAATGAATTAAAACAAGTACTTCAAACTTTGTATTTGCACTCTTCAATACAATTTTTACGAAGTGTGCTATTTTATCAGTTTTTGCAGTGAACACAGTCAACCCATTGAAGGTTCTCTTCTCTGACTAACCCATTAGCCTAAATTCCCGTCCCAGACTACATACGGGGTGTCCAAGTCAGACCCAAGGCACTTTTTGAAGTGGGTCTACACATAATTTTTGGGTCTAGGGTAAAATTCTTCGGGTCTGTTACTATTTAGGTTCTTAGATCTTAGGTCTACAGATGGACCAAGTTTGGGTCTGCTTGAAAATATAATTTGCAAAAATCAGCCATAATCGGGCAGAAATCCGCCTCAAGTCGGGCAAAATTTTCTCAAACAATGGACTTTTTATCGGGCAGCCCCCCAAATTTTATCTCCCCCTACGCCGATGGGAGGTACATGGTCTCTACAATCTTCTATACTTTTCTATCATGCTCATACAAAGGTTTAACATATGCACCCTAAACGCCGACCTGTTCAAGCGAAATACATACCCTATTCGCGGAAAATTTTCTGCAGAACATACCATTTCCCGCGTCCAAATAGAGCTTCTCAATTTCAGGTACCATAATCACTGACAAGTCAGTTACTAAAATTGCTAAAATTGCCGGTGTGATTTAAAGAGGAGTACCCTGGGTACCAGACCCTCTAAAATCAAATTTTATGGATGCCACCACAGTGGCTTGGCCAGGGTAAATTAAGTGGGGGTATTGAAATGAGAGGGCCTGGGGGCGAAGCCGTTAGGAAATTTTTTGGGACACACCCTTTACTTTGGCTGAAAATGCACCTCCCAACATCATGCTACCAATAGCGACAAGGAAACTTTGATAGTTTTGTGACAGTTATCCAATAAAGTAGACCAC
>REGL01000111.1:252355-331777 GCA_004194395.1 Aurelia aurita complex sp. Pacific | reverse complement strand
TTTTTCCATCAAAATATAGGTAATAGATGATTAGTAAAAATCAGGGAAGTTGGGGGACATAGCTGATGTCGTTTAAAAACGCAGCAAATAAAACCTCGAGCGGGGTGGAATCCATCCTTAAAGTCTACAATGGACTGAAGGTATTTTGACTTACGCTTTGAGTTACGCTTTATGTGCTATTTTTGTTTCCAGTAGTCATGTTTAGTGTGATGTTCGTATTTTCTGTTTCATGTTGCCATGCGGTAGACGTGTTTTCGCTCCAAATGGCATTGTTTAAGTAGTAGGGTAGAGTATTTTGTAAGTAGTGTGTATTGGTAATATGTATTGTAAGCTTTTATTGGAATGTAAAAAAAAAAGGTATTTTGATTTGTGGGCTCTAGGCCTTTACTTACGGTGATTTATGGGCCTGCAAATAGAATCGTTCCAAGTATTTTGCATTTTTCGACGAAAATCTTTCGGTCCATCTTCAATAGATCTATTCGGCTAAGGCTTGTTTTGCCTATTTCAAGTCATGTGACCATACTCTTGATAAATATAATATATCAGTTGTTTGTACATGTGGCTATGATTCTTTAAATGTACACGAAGATTTTGATTATAAATGGAACATATAGCTTTGAATACAAGGATAAGACGTTTCGGACATAACCCAAAACTGACGAAGAAGGGTTTCTGCCCAACTCTCAGATCGCCAAAAAATTAAGGAACTCCAGTACTGGGACAATATAAGTTAAGAAAGTTCCCTTAAAACAAATAGTTAAACTATTTGTTTTAAGGGAACAATAAGGGAAATTCTTCACTTATTTTTCATTTATTTTCATTTGTTTCCTGTACCATATTACTCGTACGTCATCAGAAAAGTGGGCAGAAATTTCAAACTTTATATAGCATGCCAAAATAATCTAAAATGAAAAATGAAATAAAAAATAAAACAGTTCACGAGAGCATTTTATCACATCCTCCAAAAGGCCAAAAGGAGCAGTTCTTAACTTACCCGACATAACAAGAAATCTTTTCTGTTCCCTTCAGTCAGATGAATGCTCATTCACATGCAAAGAGAATTGTCCAGACATGAATTGTTATGCCAAGCGATGTTATCCTAGTTGTACCAAAGACAACTGTAAAATTGCATGCGATGGGCCTGGCATTCGTCCACTCTGCTATCCCCGATGTTTTGGTAAAGGCTGTGAAATAGACTGCAAATCATGGAGATGTCAAGTGACGTGTACGGGTGGTTCTTGCAAGGTGAAATTCGCCAAGAGAAGCCAGGGAGGGCTGTATTGCCCTGGAGGCAACTGCAGTCTTGTTTGTGTTAAGGGTAGCACCACATGTGCATACCAAGGTCCTTGTCCAAATTGCACAGCCCCTGTGTTTGTGGATGACCCATTTGGGGGAAAGAGCAGTGCTGGAATGATTGATGCTTTTCCTGGCATTTTATTCGCAGCTGCCATACACAGTATTAGCATGCTGTTTTTGTAACAAACTGTTATCGTCACAAACCTGTGTGGAACATTTATCTCTAGCTTTTAAGGACATCGAACTTCTTTAACCCTATTTTGGATCCCCCCAAGTAGACTTTTTGTTATAACTCTGCCAGGAGAAAAATTATGGCCCGGAAACTTTCTGACTTTTTCCTGCTACTTATAGTGCAACGACTCATGAAGTTCCATAAAAATTCTTTGACAAATGAGAAGGAGGGAGACAATTTTCTGGGACTGCTGACTCTGTCGAAATTGCCAATGCTCGAATATCAATTTTAGCGAAAAGCGTAGCAAAATTGCAATATTCATTTTGCAGGGTAGTGTTATTTGATGTAATCTATGATAATTCTCATGTCTGGATGGCAATTGTGCTCCAAAATAAGCTCTATCGTATTTTTCCTGATTTTGCCACTTTCTAGACCAAACAAAGAACAGTGCTGACGCAAGCAATAATGACGGCTAATTTTAGGTTAATTTTTATATTCTCATTAAGTACATGTCTGGGGTTATTAGTATACCAAATCTGGTTGCTCCATCTATTACCAGTCAAGAGTTAGGTGGGGGGGGGGGGATTTTTTCCCCTGCAACCAAAATAGGACGTGTCAGATAGCCCAACCACTACAGGGTTAAGAATCCCTTGCACACCATTTAAACGGCAAGTTGTGTTCGCATAATAATAATGATGATCATACTATAAGGTATATACTGCAGTCAGTATGAACTTTAAATACCGTAAAATCTTGTGCAAATTTTGATGTAGTGACCATACATTGTTGATTGAGACTAGAAGACACAAAGGATTAGATGTCAATGACCGTATCTGTAAAAACTGCTCCCTTGGTCTCGTTGAAGATGAGGTACATTTTCTCCTTGTATATCCTGCCTATAGCACCCCTAGATCGGACCTTTTTTCACATACCTCGGTTGAGCCCCTTACGACGAACTTGCAATTCCAGGAGATAATGAGCTCTAACGATAATGAAACAATAGCCGCTCTAGCATCGTACCTCGTTCAAGCCAACCATATTAGGGAAACTCTGGCCAGATAACACCATATGGATGGATTTGTGCCTGGATATACACACACCCTTTACTTAACGTTTTGAATTTATTCACATGTTTTGTTCCTGTTACATTTAATTTGGTTGATTATAGAGTTTAGTTGTCTTTAAAAATTAATTTTAATAAATATATATATAGATAGCTGCCATGCATAATTTTATGTAGTGCATAATAGCAATTATGATGATGATGATGATGATGATAAGGACATTTACTTTCTTTGACAAGTTATTGCAGCTCAACATTCGAATGTCCCACTGTAAATCCTGGCGAAGTTTTGACCTATGAGTAAAGTACAGCAGTAATAAAAGGAAACCACGGGCAATTGTAGTCCTTAATCAGTTGCATTGCATACACCACACAGCTAATTTACAAAATCACAGCGAGATTGTATTTACTGGTACACAGTACTAGTGGTAAAGGGTTTATGCAAGCTTCTAAGCTTGCATTTGCAAAGAGCAAAAATCTAAAAATAGCCTATACAAATCGATGTCCCACACGTGCTGTCAACGATAGACACCCAAAGAAACAATGCTGTGTCTGAGTGTGTTTCTCGTTCTATTTATAGAGAAGCCTATATACCATTGTACACTCATTTTAATTTCACAAAATAAGAACAAAATTCATGTTTGCCTGACTACTCTTTGTGGATCTCAGCACAAAAATTAGCGCTTTGTCTAATAAATAGAAATACATTTTTGAATGTACAAAATAGCACAAACTGGACTACACGCTGATGTATATCGTTGAAATGCACAGGGTGTCCCAAAAAAGTTGTGGCCCGTTTTTATGGCTGCTGTGGAGGAGCTTTGACTTGAATTGTCCAGTTTTTTACACAGTTGCACAGCACAGACTTCAAATCAGAGTTCGAGACCTTGTTTGACTCAATCTAAAAAGTGGTTGCTGGTGTAAGGCACGGGAAGGAAAAATAAATAGCTGCTTCAAAATAGCACTGCTATTGTTCTCCAGCAATGACAAAATCAAATAGCTTTTGAAAGAAAGGGTTCCAGAATTGTATTTAAATACTTTCTACGTATTTAACCACATGCTAACATTATTAACTCTTTGACACATGTAGAAAAATTTTGAATGCAACGCGGCAACCTTTTCTTTCAAATTCACTTAATTTTGACATTACTAGAAAACAGCATAGGTTCAAATCTTTAAATCAGCGTAACAAGGTGGGTGTAAATTCTATCACCTATTTCTTCCAACTGAATGACTTCAAATAAACTTTAGCTACTTACCTTTGATTCTACCGCTGGACTTTTAAGAAATTTTGAATATTTTTTAAATTACAGCTTATTTTATATTCTAACTCATTTGAGGATGTGACGTCATCAAATTTTTAAGTCATAAACCAGATGAGTGACAGACTTTTGATGAGTGCCCTATTGCAGACATCCATAAACAATGGTTTTCTTCGAAAATATTCCATGTTGCGTCAAACAGTTTAGAAATTACGATGGTTTTAAGTTTTATTGAAAATTTTTCTTGAATTCTTGAAAAAGAAGAAGAACACTCTAAATCTGAAAATATCGAAGATTTCTGAAAAGTCCAAAGGTAGAATTATAGCAAGACAGCTGAAGTTCCTTTGAAGCCATTTCAATAAAAAAAATAGGTTATAGAATTTTACACCAATCATTTTACACCAACCTTTTAAAGATTTGGAGCCTATGCTTTTGAGAACGACAGAAGTGCTGCTTTCGAAGCAACCATCTATTTTGCATTTCTTGTGCCATCGATCAGCAAGCACGTGTCATATTGATCCAAAAAGGTCTCAAACTCTAAGCTGAAGTCCGTGCTATGCATCTGTGTAAAAACGGGACAATTCAAGTTACATCTCCTCCACAGCGGCCATATAAAGCGGGGCACAAGTTTTTTGAAATGCCCTTTAGTTAATACGAAAAGATGTCTTGATAAGCAATTTGACGAAGGAAAATTTCATTAAATGGCAAATCCAACATGAAAAATTCCTTGCTACTGAGTGTACCCTAAATGTACCGGAAGGTCAAAAATAGCATCGGTATGGTGTTTGCAAAAGTGACCGATAAAATATTCACTAAGTTTTTAGTTTCATATAAATTAATCGCTAGCTCAGAGGCTGAAAATAATGTCGCCATAATCCGTCAAATCTTTCTAGAGTTTTGGTTGAGTTTGCTTAAAAACTGCATCTTCAAGATCCATTGTCAACCAGGGTCCTTTGCGGGCACGCCCCAGGGTCCTTTGCACGCCTGCTGCATCCACACTGCAGGAGCTGAACTGATAGAAAAGTCATCTGAAGTCAAACTTTCTTTCATTTCAACTGCCACAGTGTGGATTTATTATTTCTGCTTAGGCCCGCAAAGGACCCTGGGTGACAATGGCTCTTTAAATGCATGCTCCAAGTTCCTATTTTTACTCATCCGGTACTATGTCGTTGATGGTTTCAAACTACAACGATTTCATGTTGATTTTTCATGCTAAATAAAAAGTTTCTGGTTATGAAGTTTATTTTCTCTTGGTTTTTCTTTCGTAATTGAATTCATGAAAATTGCTACGTGCAGTCATTTTCTATAGACTATGGTACAGTACATTATCACGACTTCTCAGAAGTGGATTTCTTTGAACCACGGAAATATGACATCAACCCAAACCCAAAGCCTCCAAAATCATCTTGAGCCAATGCATTTCCAAATCGATTCATTCCACTCTCAACTGACGCAGCTGACCCCCGTCCTAACCCAACACTTAAATGGCCATCTCCCTCGTGAACACTGGATGGCCTCTTTGGTTCCGGGGCATTACTGGTGGATGAAGCACCGAGAAACAAACTTCTGAGGAAACCGGTCGGTTTACTTGCAGTCGTTGTTGTCGTTGAAGCCGTTGCTGTTGTTGTTGTCATGGTTTCGGTGGATGAGCTATTAAAACATGGTGAGTAATCTTCCACTCCGTAGTTATCAAAGCTAACAAACGATGCTGTTTTAGGCGGTGAGCCTGTTGCGGCTTTTATATCCGCCTGCTTGATCAGATCAGAGAGACTTCCACTGCTGTTTGAGCGCTTGCGCATTCCAAGTCCACTGAATGAATCATTGTTGAGGTTTGCTAACGAGGCTGAGCCGTTTTCACCGCTGCTGTTTCTTCGAGTTCGGCCTACGTCCGTTTGATTCAAACCAGGATTTAACGATTTCAGTTTGGCAAGATTGCCTTGGTTAAGGGCTTTAATGTCTCCGCTACTCCAAGAGCGTGTCAGCATTGGTTTCACCGTCGTTGAATCAGTATTTGCTGCGCTAATGTTGGACGATAGAACCGTGGATAACAGAGGCATTTGAGATGAGCTTTGCAACATGTTACCCAACAGACCAGGACCCCTCATCGTGGAAGAACCAGCCATCATAGATGGAAGTACAAGTGGTCGTTGTGGTACGGCCGTATCAATACTAGGTCTCTTCTCGTCTAATTTGTCAACACTAGCGGTCATCGGTGAAATTTCTTTATACGATGATATGCTAGCAGCCTTTTCAAGTAACATCTTTAGCGGCGTTCGAACTGCATCTAAATCAACCTTCCCACTGTCGTTATTTGATGCTAGCTTTTCTAACACCTTGTTTAATTTAGGCATATCAGGATAATCCTTTCTTCCGGGTGTGGACACTGCTCTGCTCCGTGAATTACTCATCGACACACTTTCCAATATTCTTTGGCCTGTCTTTGCCTCAACGTTAGCCTTATTCATTGCGTTTGCAAGAATATCTATGGCATTGGCCTTCGATTTCGCGCTTCCGTTTTCCTTTCCTAACATGGATCTTGCTTCTCTCATCGATGCTAAGATCGAAGAATTGCGAGTGATAATTGATTTGTTCTGCTGCGTGGTGTGCGGTGCAGTCAGAGTTTGTAACACAGCAGATCCAAGGACTGAATTATCGCACTGACTGGATGTTGGCCTGTCAGTAAACATTTGCTCCATTGATTTCGGATGCACTTGGACAGGCGTCGATTGCTTCATTTTCAAATCATGATTAGATGATTGTTGATTAGATGATTGTTGATTAATCTTACTCCTGGATTTGTCAGCATTGAACGTTAGACCAAAATCACTATTATTATCATCATCACTCTCGAATAAATCATTCTCAAGGTCTTCCAATTTTGTGTCCACAGAAAGATCAGTCGTACCGGCAGTAGAGGAGCATTCAGTTGCGATTTGATCAGCTGTACTGGTGGCCAGTGATAGATCTCCCTCAGGGCTATGTGGAGTTAAAACGTTACCTACATTTAAACCAGCAACAACATTTTCCGATGCTAAATGGTGCCATTTATGTAACGTTAGTGAACCTAGGATAGAATAAAGCAAGGTGCATTTCAGTATAAATTTTTTTTATATCCACTAAAAGATGACAGTATAAATTTACAAGCTACACTACTTTACAAAATTACTATCAACCATAGAATACTACTGGAGCGATTGAAACATAGAATACTAGAATACCTACGAGGAGCAAAAGGCTACGACTACCCCGGGACCATTTGAACATAGAGATTAAAACTAAAGTCTGTCTCAAATTACATGCCACAGGAAGTGTCTGCGATCGAAACAAAGTGTAACACAATGTAAAATCAAAGAGAGGATACTAGTTAGGGGCCACAAATGTTATTAAGACTGGCAACCTGCTCATTGGACGCATTCGGAACGCCAAGGTGTAATTTGTTCATAATGATAAAAAAGATTTGAATCGGTGTAATCTTGGCTGTATGTACAATATAGAGCGCTGGAAACACCTTTTCCAACCACAGTTTATAATTTTAACGTATCTTGAATAAGATCATTTTAAATGTATTGGTGCAATAATAATAATAACAATAACAACAATAATATGTCAACTTGCACGATGAAATAAGATGAAATACCCCCCCCCCCTCCCGCATGTAATTATGACCATTTCCCGAAATATTAGTCTCGAATTAAAACTGAAACTTACCTTCCATTGGTTTTACAATTTGCAATTTTTCAGCTGGTATATATCCTCTTCTTCTTCTGCTATCTATAATTTTGTAAAAAAAGAAAGTTAATATAGAAGAAGAAACAGACTTATATAGCAGCGCTTGGTTAAAGGAATTGATTTTATCCTGAAAAGTCTTTCTGGATTCTCAAATATCAGCTTCGTCTGATAATTTGGAGTGACACCTTTAAAAGATTTTTACCTCTGTTTTGCGTGTAGTACATCATTAGGCATATGTGAACAAGTAATTCTCAAAATACGCCAATGCACCAGAATATTGACGACAAACAACGTTTCGAGCTGAACTCTTCATCAGCTGTCAACTTATGAATAGTTAAAGAGCCATTGTCACCCAGGATCCTTTGCGCACCGTGGGGAGGAAAACATAACACAAACACAGCTTGCTGGCAGAAGAGAGAAGATGCAATGGCGACAAACTGGTATGGATGATTGCAAAGGGAAATGAAAACGAAGGCAGATATCTAGATTTAGCATCAAAAGTTTCGTTGAAATTCTTGTGGAGTATCTGCATCAAGCTTCGGAGCCAGCTCGTATTTATGCAAACAACAGTGTTTGGTTCCTCTTTGTCTTCTCAATTGTGTTGCACCTCCAAAGGCAGAATCCCAAGCTTTGATCAAAACAAATCCAGTGAATGAGTCCTTTATCATATCAGATTGAGCGATTATTCATATTCAGACAGGTGGAACCAATGACTTCTACTGCAGTGCAGATCCATATTTTCCGCTTAGGCCAAATTTGATTTTCAGATAATCTGAAATTACAACATGCCCGCAAAGGAGCCTGGGTGACAATGGCTCTTTAAGCTTGAATCCTTTTGCGTTATCAATATTCTAGTACATTGCCGTAGTTTTAAGAATCAGTTTCAGTTTCATATATAATTAAATTCACTACATACAATTTATAATTTACTATACCAACAAATAAATAAACTACAAGGAAATATGACAATATCATAGAAAATTAATACATTGTTACGGAGAGATAATACAAATACAGAGAAAGGGGATGAATTTTATGGAGAAAATTACTTAAAGGAGGAACTCTCTCAATAGGTAAACTAATCGAGGAGAGAGCCCCCACTTACTTACAGAAGTTTCGAGCGCGAACATAAATTTTGTGAGGTCAAGCTCCGGATGTGTGAGCTCTCAGAGGCCTGACAATGCAATTCACTTCACAATCCTTTGGAAGGGACGTTAAATTTCCCATGACTGGATGTGGCATTCACAGTGGTCCAAAATTAGCTTTAAATAGCTAAAATCCTCCCAGCCCACTTGAAATAAAGTACTGACTTGAACGAATGATTGAAAACCTGTACTAGAAAGGCTACTTACCATCCAAATCTTGACTTCCAGGAATTGATCTCCCAAGAGAGCACAAAGATCGATCATCGGACTCTACACTTGCTTGAGATTTTACTGACGCTGCGGAGGACATGTTTCCAGAGTTTGAGGCTGAGTAATTACTGCCAGGTGACAGGAACTTGTTCGCTCTACGGACTTGTTCAAAAACTCTCGATGTTCTTTCTCGACTACGGCAAAAAACGTACGAAGCATTAGCTGCGTCGTGCACTATTCCAACACTGCAAGATGTGACGAACTATGTCCAGCGTCTAATGCATGAGTCAGAAATGACTTAGGGGTGGCATTTGAGTTAAAAATGAGTTTTAAATCACCTGGTGTATTTATATGTCCGCGAGAAACCTCGTCAGTTTGTTGCGGACAGTCTAAATTATAAGCTATTTTCGGGTGTGAATTTATCGGTACAAGAATGATTGCAAAACACATCTATGGAAAGAACTGACCGTATCACCCGTAGTCATGAGCCTATTTCTATTTTTTCTATTTCTATTTTTACTTTTTTAGGCACGGTAGCCCCATCAGTCCTAAAGAACTCGCAGGCCAGAGAGGGGTCATGGACCAGTTTCACGGCAGTGGCACAAAATGAAGGGTCCAAAATCAATTGGTCCAAGATAGACCAAGCCAGGTAATTCAAATTCTCAGTTGTGAAAATTTAATTCAAATTCCATACATTAATCTACTTACTTTTTTTCATAAGCTGTAAGCTCTCTCTTCACTGATTCCTCGATTTCCATTGCCAGTGAATCATGCTAAAAAGACAAATTGTTTCAATAAAGATCTCTTGTTCATCTTTGATGTAACATTAATAAAAACTTTGCTATTAGTACCACAATTTTGAGCATATCCAAACACAGAATCCTAGTTCTTTATCCATGAGAGTACGGGAAGAAAAAATCTAGGTGGGCTGCCCGACACAAAGTCCATTGTCTACCAGCATTTTTGCCCAACTGAAGGCAGATTTTTGCCCAATTGGGGCTGATTTTTGAAAATTTTTCCACCACCCCCCACCTTGTATGCTTTGTCTAATTTTGAGGGTAGCGCAGTGAAGAGGCCATGCGCACAACTCAAATCCAAAAAAGATACCAAGATCAAAGCCTTCAGCAACCTTAAACATATATCGTTCTACCTTTATTAAACTTCGAAGTAATGTCACTCAAAGCCTTCCTCTGGAGATCTATAGCTCAGAAGAAGTTGCTGTGTGTTCTTAGTGTAACTAGCCAAGAATTTAGCTAAAAAATTGGACATGAGCACAGCTTGAGAAGATTCGTCTCAAGAATGTATCTCTTTAGCTTTGAAATTAACAGAGTCCAGAAAAAAGTCAAACCTTCCTCCGGATAAAAATCTGATGAGTTAAACCTTCCTCATTTCATCAAGTCAAAATAACCCTCTTCTAGCGTTGAATAGAACCTTATAATTCATATTGCCAAAATATTGCACAATTTTCTCAAATTTCTAAAAAGATGACTAAACCTTCCTCAAATATGACATTAGCAAGTAAAACCTTCCTCCGGCTCACAGCCGTGGAGCAGTGACCTTTTCTGGACTCTGGAAATTAACAATGAAAAGATGTCCCTTTACTGTCATCCTTCATAAAACTGACTCTGTATCTCTGTATGACTTTGGTATGAGGTCCTCAACGAAGAACAACAAAGAGATTCCCATACCATAAAACGAGAAGATTTAGCACATTTGTGGAATAACATTATTATGCTCCGAAGGATGATACTTCCATCCTCCCAAAGAGACATCACATCCTAAATCAGGTAAAATGTGCTAAATCTTCTTGTTTGTTCAATCCGAACCTCTTTACAATTTTTCTGTATGTGAAAGGTATTTTCTTAGTTCAATTTGTCCCCTGTAGTCATATCCCCCAACACAATCACTACAACCATGGGCTTTTGGACCCTGAGGATGACATAATACAATGACGCACCTGTAAGGGTATCGGAGAAGGGTGTTCCATGCTCCAGCATTCATGTTCTGTCGACCTATAAAGAGAGGCTATTGGTAAAGAACCAGTAATTGTCTTAGGCAGGGGAATCGTTCTATGCCTAAGATTTCTCGGACTCGCTACCTCTTTTTCTAGACTACAACTCGTTCCCCCCATTCATCAAATTCTAATATTGCATTGAAGCGCTGTAGCGGAATTGCAACATTATTTGCCAGCTCACAACCATATAAAATTGAAGTCATGCCCCCCCCCCTGAAAAGCAGTTCTGATGAAAAGAAGTTCTTTGTTTCAAGTGAGGCCCCCCTTCCACGAAGTGTCCTCCCTTTGACACCTTAATCTAGAGCCTCCAAGATTAAGTAGGCCCCCCAGGCTTAAAAGAATTCTTGCAATCTGTGTTTTTAGGCAGTAACAAATACAAGAATATAGCTACCAGTCAAAAACACTTTGCAGATTCAAAAATGAATTAGGTGTTTACTTACTCGACCCTCTTTCGAAGAGTTTTAACTTCATCCTGCAAACAGACAGAAATGAATTTAAAGACCCATAGCTAACCATGATCCTTTGCGGCCCTAAACCCGATTTTTGTCTGATATGAAAGTTATTTCTGGCCTAGGTGCTGTCTGTCTTGCTTTTCATTTGCCACGATAGGAGCATGGCTAGCAAGGCTTCTTCAAAGGTTACTCATATGAGGACAGAAACAAATTTGTCATTTGGTTTTCTTCGTTTAAATATGGTCCTTTTTGTGTCTAACCTTCCGAAGCTGCAAACTGAATCAACTTTGATTGATTCTTCGACCATTTTTTAACCTTTTCAGAAACGTCTTCAAAAAAATTGACTCAAACGGTAGGAACAATTACCGTGAAATAAATTTTCACATTCAAGTTAGTTTTCCCACCAACAAGGGCAGATTTTGTAATACAATAGCAACAGTTGCGTTTGACTGACACCTCAATTCAAAGTGATTAGCGACTGCAGACAAGGGAAATTCTCTCAAGCGGTAATTCAAAACGAACAAAGCCGCAAAAGTTTCCCCGAAACCAGAGGGAACACTCTCGCCTGGTGCAAGCGAAAGGTGGTCTTCTCCAAAAGTTGAGAATTTTTGAAGTAAAAAACATACCTGATTTTCTCTCAGTAGTTCTGTACATTCTTGGAATCTTCTCTGCATATCAATAAGCTAAAATTGAAAATAACAACGTCAAAAGAATCGCAGAAAAACCGAGCTCCCCATAGTACGTAGGTATTTACGTGGCTGTTCTTGCAACGATTTACCTTTATTGGTCAGAGAGGATCATTTTTACCCAGGATTCTTTGCAGACCGCTGCAATTTCAGACTGTCTGAAAATCAAATTTGGCCTAAGCAGAAAAGATGGATCAAGACTGCAGTAGTTAAAATAAAAGAGAAGTCATCTGACGTGAAACTTTCCTATCAGTTCAACTAATGCGAACTAATGCAGCGTGGATGCATATTTTCCACTTCAGCCAAATTTGACCCTGAGCCTGCAAAGGACCCTGGGTGAAAATGGCTCCTTGAACAAAAAGGCTCCTTTCCAACAAAACCACAAAAGCAAGATACGCATTAAAAAGTTTTGCATCGATAATTTTCTTGAAGAGTGACAAGGCACTGCAATATATATCAGCCCGCCTTGTTCTATACAGCGCCAAAACTTTAAAGCGCCCTTGGCGGCATCTGAATATCCCTTACCAAAGGGATTTATTTCATAAGTAAGCACTAAGGGTTCCAATTGGAATAGAAACGGCTTCTGTGTTTTGTTTTTTTTTTTTTTTTTTTTTTTTTTTAAAAAATTGTATTTATTTTACTTAGTTGTTTTTTAATTATTTTAGTTTTGTAAATTTTTCACTAAAAAAAAAAAAAAAAAAAAAAAAAAAAAGGCACTGCAAGGCGGGTGGGGGTGGTTCTTTTCAAATTTTGGGTAGGGGTGTATCACCAGCATTTTCAAGATGGCACCGTTGACCACACCAATCTTTATGAAACTGTTAACCTTGGCTAGACCAATATATGGATCACATGTGCCAAAAAGTATACCCTTGTCTGGACTAAAAATTTCCAAAATTTTACCCTTCAGTAGATTAGGATTCTAAAGAAGTATATACTCTTGGTGGCAGCACATCCCCAGGTACCGTTGATATGGAAGCCCCCCGTAGGGTATTGCCCAGAAAGAAATTGCATTGGTTTGCAAAAATCTTCGCAGGTTTTCTTGCAACTTGGAACGTTTGTCGAGCATAGCAAGCTAATTTCAAATGTAAACAGGGGTTCAGCTGTCAATATATGATTAAAAAGCAGCTTCTATCACTTACCTGTGACCTTAAACATTCTTGATTTTGTTGCGATTCGTCAAGCTGATATTGTAAGTCATCATTTTCTACTGACAACTGCAAAAAAGAGACAATGCAGCATAGGTTCCAAATATTAAAAAAGGCTGGTGTAAAATTCATTGACCTATTTCTTTGAACTGAATGCCTTGAAAGAAAATTTAGCTATTTCTCTATAATGCTACCGTTGGACTTCTCTGAAATGTTCAATGTTTTCAGAATTAGAGTGTTTTTCTTCTTTTTCAAGACGTCAAGGAAAAATTTAAAAAAAACTTAGAACCATCGTAGTTTCTAAACTCAAATTACCTGTTTATGTTTCCTTTGTAGTTCTACAACCATGTTGATCAGCTCAGTTATTTCTTCCTGTGTAAAAAATAACAATTAGATATAAGTTCATAATATTTCTAAGCAGTCTCCGACCAGGTATAACTTTCCAATCATTCGATCTGGCTTCAGCAAAGAATACTTAGGAAATGAGGCACTGTAGCAACGATTAACAGAACTTGGCCAATGACTATATCTGTGCACAGCTATTAGTTTCTGACTATGAGGTTTTTGTGTTCAAAGCAACAGCCTATCCAACATGTTCTGGTAGTATTTGTGCTTGAAAGGGGCCTAGCCATACTTTGTCCTGTAAATGGCCACTTTAGGGTCGCCCTCTTTGAAAATAAAAAATATGAAAATCTGCTTAGGTGACACAGCCCATTCTCCATGGCATCACTGCATCTGAGCATATTTAAGCTTTTGGCAAAAGTAGCCGTGCAAAAACAACAGGCCCTGATACGTGCCGTGCCTTAATTGGGTAACTGATCTATAGTACGTCAACGGAAATATTGTTATCTGATAGGCTAGACTTTGATCGCAAGTGGCTTGAGCCATCTTCAGATTCTTAGATTCCTTTTACTTGTTCAAGTGAGTTTGTCATAAATAAACACAAATAGTATACCTGTTGGGCAACGTTATCTTCAAATTTCAAAGCGATTTCGTCCGTTAGATGAGTTATCTGTTCTTTAGCAAAGGCTACAAACAAAAACAATGAAGTTTACAGTTCAAAATTACTGCATAATAAATTCTGAGCTAGATTGATTTCGATGAGTTCCAGTAATCGCTATTCTAAACGAAACTACTACACAAAACCAAGACCGCTCATACTGGAGGAGTAGTTAGGAGCGTCTGGTAGCCTTTTAATAGCGATAACTATGGCCATGTATAAAAATGCGAATAACTGTTCTTGTTGGTCATAATAGTCATGTATTTTGTTCCAGTCGTGTGATTCTAAGTCTATCTCCAATAAGATGCCACGCTATATTTGAATAACGATTAATTACCCATCCAAAACAATGTAATTGTTTTGATTGCGGACATTTTCTCAGAACAAAATATTCTCCAGATCGAAGGAACAACATTTTCACAGGTTAGCAGGAGGAATGTAAACGGGAGGCTGATCTGTTACATTTACAGGGTAAAGGGTTTACGGCATAGGGTCTGAAAGTTTATGCCGTCTTGTAAGGAATAGATCAGTTTAGCAGGCCCATGGAGAGGGTCATGACGGGACCAAGGGGGCAAACTAAACAACAACAAAATCAAAATGGAGTGAAGCTACGATTTCACGAATAATTTGTTGGATCGAATCCTCAAGACTCTTGGAAAATTGAAGAAACGCTCTCTTTAACACCCTTTGCATCCACTGATACTTTCTGGGGGAGCTTCCGAGGTCAGTGCATGAGGTAATGTGCCCTTGTCCTTTTTTCTTAAATTCTGAGATTAGGAACGAAACCAAATATTGTTGATTTCTAAAAATAGAAACTCTTTCCTGACTCAACCGGCACGTCATAAGGTGATAAAAATAGGTTTGCATGTGAATGACTATGATGCTGATATGCAGATGATGTGAATCTGGAAAAAGAGTTGGGCAGATGGGTGGCGAGGAAATGAAGGAAAGAAGGAGGTTTATAACTGACATTTATCCACAAAGCTCTTACCCAGATGCTGAACGCAATCCACAACCAAGTCTTGCTCTTGCTCTTCCGCTTCGTTTGCCATATCCTTTAATTTCAAGGCCTACAAGAAGAGGTCAGTGTAAAATTCTATGACCTATCTCCTTCTAGCAACCAATGAGAACTCTCATAAGTACGAGACCAAACAAAAATCAGATTATAAAATAGTGAAATCTAATCCAAAGTGGCGTAACTACACAATACAAAACATTGGTGCTTTCATGTGGAATAACCTTCCTCCTTCCTTAAAGTCAAAACATTTACATGATTAATAAGACTTACAAACCAATAACATTTCTTACTAACAAAACATATCTTACTGTTGAATTCCTAGCTTTGTACTATGACGTATTTTCTTCTTTTTTCGTATATCCTTTAAAATTTTAATTTACGGCCCAGGCTAGATAAGCTCCGCTTCTCTTGACTCGTGTAGAATACATATATTTTTATTTTACATTGCATTAAGCTGTTGTACTCTGCGAATAAATTGAATTGAATTTCTATCAACTAAGCTTCGATCCCAGAGAGGGATCAAACTCCCGTTATGGCCTAACAGGGGGGTCCAGTCGGTCTTACAAAATGGCTAACGAATGGCCTTATTTGTCAAACTCCTACTACCAATCGGGGGTATTGCAAGATTCCTTGCCAGTTATAAAATTAAAATTCAGTAGGCTCCTCCGCATGGCAATATGGTCGTTGTAGCAATAATTATCAATCAATTCTTAAGTTTTCTTGCTTTGTTTAATCAATTTTTACAATAGAAAATTTTGAAAAGCTGGAGAAAATGTTCACTACTAGATGCTACCAAATGGCCCAATTTTAGGTCCACGAACTACCATTTGGGGGTTTCTGTAAAAAGATACTACCATTTGACTACCATTTGAGGGTATTTTTCAAACTTTTTGCTTTGGCCCTCTTAACCCTGACTGGACCCCCTTGTCAGACCACAATAGGAGTACCCCCCTGGACTTTGATTCAGTTCAATTTGTCATGTATTCACCGCGTAGTGAATTCTGAAACCGTTGAAGTTCTCTTTGGTCTACCCAGTACTAAAAATAAAGACAATAAATTGCATCACCTCACTGAAAAGTTCCATGTTTTGGTCTTCCAGTTGCTTGCATTTCTTTTCTAATGAATTTATCGACTCATCTTTACAGATATTATTGCTAAAACAGAGAATAATTTGTTCGTGATCTTGAACGAATCAATGAATGAACTACATGGCAATCAGAGGATGAAGGGTGATTCAAAATAACGTGCAGAAATAGAAACATCTTACCGAATCTGTTCTACCAAGCACCCCCAGCAAAGGCAAATTTTGTGGAAGAAAAGATTCAGGTTTCTGAAAAGACAAAGCGATTTGCCCCTCTGAAGAATAGATTTCACACCTCTGAGTGCACTCACTCAAATCAAAATAAACAGAGAGTGCAAAACATTATGGCTAGCTTCGCATTAGGTGTGAAATCTATTTTTTAGGAGTTCGAAATCGCTTTGTCTTGAACAGACCTGAATCCTTTGTTTACAAAATTTGCTCTTGCTACCACCCCCTAGATTAAGCACCCCATCAAATGTCTACCCCAGATATCACTGCATTAACAAAGGCATGGGAGGTAAGTAGTTTGAATTTTGCATGCGATATTGCGAGAGCATAACGATCTCAGAGTTTTGGTATTTTTAGATTTTTTAGTTTCTTTTGCGATCAAATAATAGAAATTATGCCCTCAAAAACTACCAAACCAAATATTAGACGAAACACAGTAAATAACGAAAGAAACTACAGGTGACTAAAGGAAATATACTTCCCAGCATGAACTAAATCTTCCACAATTTGTATCTCTTTCAGAATGCACAGACTCGAAGAGAAACAGTTATTTCCAAGATTTATTTCACCTCATCTTACTTGGCTCCTTCCGATAAAGAGAGAGCACTGGCGAACACCTTCTCACCATACAAAACAAATAAGATTACCTGTTCAAAAAATCGTCCTCTGACTGCGAACTTTGTAACTCATATGTAGAAGATTCTTCTTCACGAAGCATGTTTTTGATGAGATCATTTTTCATAGCCACTTCATGTCTCATTTGGTTTTCCTACGACAATAATACAGCATTCGTCAGTTTCACTGTCTTTTCACTGTCTCACTGTCAGTCTCAATTATACCACATGGTTTACAAGAGTTTTTGCTTCTCTCTTGATAATACCACGCTGAATGCAAACAGCTCGTTTTTTCTTAATCTTATGGGTTGATAATAAATCGTGAACGATTCAAAACGCACGGAAAATGATTCGAGTCTTATTGTTGACCTTAGGCAACTATTTAATTGACTATGTCGATATACTGTTTTTGCTGATTGATTCGTCGAATAAATAAAATTAAAGTGCTAATGCAACGAAATTTTCGAACCTCATTTTTTGGCTTTAAAAGAAACTTCAATCTTTGCTGAGCAATATGATATAAAGAAAGTCAACAGGAACAAATTGCATTGTTTTGAAAAAGTCTGCCAAAGTCGTGAAGTCAGGGCGAATTTCTCTCATCGCGTGTGACGTATGAAGTAGAACGCATTTAATTTGCGCAACAACAACAAAGCGAGCTCCGGTCAGACAGTGCCCGTTTCTGTCAGTTTCTCGNTGGCCTAATAATGGCCTAAATTGTCGCTCACCTGTCTACGATCTTCGAAGGGCTATTTCAGATGTCTCGCTTTTCCTTGATCGAAAAATAAATGAAATAACACTCCCTCAGTGTACTTGCTATTTCCACAGCTAATCAAAGTAGAGCCATCGCCAGCAACACAGCGCTTTTCTCCAAGACTCTTTTCTGCTCTCGGCTTTTCTCGCCATGTGAATTTGTAGTGATGAACGCATCCTATTGTTCCATTCAAATTGGCGTTCTACTTCATACGTCATGGGCTAACAGGAAAAATTCGCACGCGATCTGCCAAAATCTCCAACTTTGACTTGCAATAGAAAGACATTCACGCATCCGATTTTAAATCGGTTTTCAGCATGATAATCAGTGCATAAAGATGTCTTAGATTAGGTTAAAAAAAGACATTCGAAAATTTCGTTGCATTAGCACTTTAAAGAAACATATTTGCCTTCTTGATCCTCATTCTACCATATTTAACGAAGCTGCATTTCCCACCGGACAGTAACTTTACATGCATTTAGATAGCGTGGCAAGCACAAATCTGTCGCTTTATTTGTTACTATCTAGCAATCTGTTGACTTCAAAACCTCTAACGAATTAAGATATAAAAATCGCTGTAATTTTGAAAATGATCAGGACAACAAAATTGCTCACAACAGCAGTATCATGATGTAATAAATTTTCGTTGAAACAGTCCAAGCTAAGAAAGATATTTTACAGCATAGGTTTCAAATCTGGAAAAAGGTTGGTGTAAGATTTCATGACCTATTTCTTCGAACTGAAGGGCTTGAAAGAAACTTCAGCTGCTTTGCCATGATTTTTCAGTTGGACCTTTCAGAAATCTTCAATATCTTCAGAACTTGAAGATATTTCTCCATTATTCATTGTTTTCCACTGTTTTCTGCAGTTTGTTTGGTTGCTTCACCCAAGTCGCCAAAAGATGCTCGTTAAAAATCCACTTATAGCCAATCAATCGTAAAAGATATGAATGTTTGGTTTTCCTCTGTGAAGTACAAAAGATTTATCTTCAAAATAACGCTTTCATTTTCGAAAAGTAGGTGAACGTCCGTGTGATATTGCCCATCCTGCAAAATCATCGTTTCGACCGAAATTTGGAAAATTCGATATGGCTTTAAGAATTCGAGAAAAGTTTTAAATATCAATCATAGCAGCCGTAAGTTCCAAACCCTAGGGAACATGGAATAATTTCCAAGAAAATAATAGTTTATGAATGTCTACAATATGGTACCAAGCCAAAGTCTTATCTGGTTTACAATTTAGAAATTTGATGACGCCATATCATGGAATGAGTTTAAATATGAACTGCGCTGCAATTTCAAAAAATATTGAAGATTTCTGAAAAGTCTAACGGTAGTATTATAGCAAAGTAGCCAAAATTTCTTTCAAAGCTATTCAATTCGAAGATATAGGTCATGGAATTTTGCATCAACTGGTTTGGAACCTATGAAGATTTGGAACCTATGCTTGTTTTTACTATCAAATTCCTTTTAAGACTGAATGCCTTTGCTTGTTATCCCTGCTATATAATACAGTAAAAGAAAATGGGAAATTCTGTCACCTGTTCACCAACACCAGCTACATAATCTTCCATTGCTTCGATTTTCAACAACAAGTTCTTGTTTCGCTGCAGTAGAGACTAGAACGAAAGCAAACATGCATCAGTCCTTAAAAAGACACAACACAGGATATCATAGGCTTGCTAGCAATCGAATTTCTCCTTCAAACGTGCAAATACAGTCACAAATTTCTACAAAATTTATAGAGAATAATTTTTGCTTGAAAGGGCTCGTCAAGGCCTTCATCTCAAGATTTCCGGCGCAATCTGATGGTGATAATTTCCCCTGGGGTTTCTTCGCAAATAATTTCTAAAAGAAGCAACGAACCGTTAACACGATAATAATGGGTTTCCCCATTTCCAAAGTCCCTTATACAGTAAAAACAAGCATAAAAGACCGATCACATTTTGAGTTCAGCCAAGCAAAGGTTAGTTCTGGGGTATAAAATGTAAAAATGGTTTAATTAAGAGGAAATTGTTCTTAAAAATGTTGTTAATGACATGCTTTATGCATGTAGTACTTTTAAAAACCTTGTTTTCCAGTTTTGATGCAATTTACGAAGTTCAAACATTTTCCTTCAAAATTTTAGTCCAAAGTCCAAAATATCCTGTCGCACAAATATTTTGGTCCAACACTCACCTGGCCAATTCTTGCTGCCAGTTCCAGATCTTTTTCTTTCTACAAATACAACATAAACAAACATGAACAAACTAAAATGGATGATATAACCCTGGCAGGATAGCATTTAATTAGTCTAAAGAATATCACGTGAAAATTTCCGCGAACAAAAACAATTGAAGTAGTTAGTATAAAAAAAATTTAGCGTTATCGCAAATCTCAGGTGGATCGTATTTAAAACAAACGTTAGCAATAGACCTTTTAGCTATTCTTCAAATGAGCCTGGATCGAGCGTTATTTTCATACATTTTTATACGCGAGGCTCGATCGAGTGACGCTAGAGCTTCTATCACTATTTCAGACATTCGAAAATTCTGCAAAATGTAGCAACATATCGTTCGATTCTGATTCTATTCAGAATGGCTAAAAGGTATATTGGGATGTGCAATCCGAATGAGTTTATCTTGTCTTAGTTTTAACATCAAATAAAATATGCGAATTTTGGTATGCTGGTATGCTGGTATACATAAAATGCTTAAAAGCATTTCCATTCTGCTTTATATGGAGCATTTTACGTCATGTTTCTCAGACCTGCTGCTTTATATGGGGAGCCCTTGTCACTTGAAAAAGAACAGCATTTTCATTCTTCGGGTATTCAAATAGTTAAGAGTCATGTTTCTCAGGCCCTCTTTTGTAAATACATCAATACGAAACAAACAAATAGAGAACAATACATACCTCTTGAAGAAGATCAGATATGACATCAAGATCATCATGATGAGTCTTTGTCAATAAATTCGCTCGCTCCGCTGTAGATGCTGAAATTAAGAAACACGAAATTCACAATGTCTCCGTCTCCAAATTTCAGTGAAAATCGCGAGTTTGCAGTTTTTGATAGGCAATTTCACACAGATCATTAATATTTTCTTTCAAAATGAAAGGATTATTTAGAAGATAAATCCTTATAGGAAAACCCAAACATTCATAAAAGACTGCTCGAATATAAGTGGATTTTTGACGATTTTTTTTGGCGACTTAGGTGAAGCCATCACACAAACTGCAGAAGACAATGGAAACGTGCCTGAAACAATGTTATTTATGGATTTGTATACAGTTTGGCTACGGAGGCCCTTTCATTTATCAGCGTCTCGGGCAAAACTCTGCATCTCTCTTGAAGAAACCTTGGACGAGAATTGTTATCACTGATAAGAGAAGCTAGGCTTGTCAAAGCAGTGTCCTGGTCTTTCTTCTCGATGTCACCATACCTCGTGAATCCTCCAGGTTGGAATCACAGAGAGTCGGCGACTCTGCTCACTTTATCTAGCAGGTTGGACAGGGAGGGGACCCGAACCACCAACCTTCAGATTGGTAGTCACGCGCCCTACCACAGAGCCATTCCCGCATTGCCATTGAGCCATCTCCGATATGCAAATACACAAACGTCATGTTTGGATGCGGAAAAAGGCGTTTGCAGTATTTAAGTGAGTTAAAACCAAAAAGATTCAGATGCATCGTTTAAAAGAAACCATGAGCTACAAAAATTTAACGTGATATTGATAATAACAATTATTATATGGCGTTCGAAAATACGGCTCCTCGGACCGGCAACGCAGCAATTCGATTGGTTCTTGATCGGTCCGTAAAAGCCGTATTTTTCGTTCGAAGCCGTATTGGACCGGGGGTTGCCTTAAAAATCAACAACAAGGGAGGAGCTTCTTGTGTAGGCTTAGGCCGTAAGAAGTGTCAGCCAAAGTTTAGCTTATTCATCGAAGATTCTTTTGTGTAAACTTTGAAGACGAACTTGCAATTATGCACGAAGAAAATGCCAATGTAGTTAACGTTGCAACGAGCAACTACAGTGATGCACAGAATCAAAGACACAACAGAAAAGTACGATACTATAAACAACGTTCTCAGAAGGTTCTGCCATATAATAAAGCCTTTATTAAACGATTACTCGATCCATGCTGGAAAATATTTGGACCTTAGTTCATTGTACGGACCTCACTGCGTTCGGTCCGTACGTCAAACTGCGGTCCAAATATTTTCCAGCATGGACCTCGTAATCGTTTAATAACCGCATACGATTTTTAAGAAAGCATTTGCTTCGCCCAAATATTGACTGATATCCTTGTCAAAATGATTGTGCAACTCTCACATGTAAAGTTTATTGCAACAAAGTTTTGACGTATAACAGAGTACTATACAAGGAAGTGAGATATCTAATGTAAAGCAAGCCAAGCTTAAAGTAGATTTCCCTGTATGAAATGGAATGAAAGAAAAACCTTTGAAATGAAATGAAATAAAAGAAATGAAAATGCAACAAACTGTGTAGAAAGTTTAATCGTTCCATAAACAACTCGACTGTAACGTATAGTATTAAAATACAAAGAAAATATTTCAGTAAAACTTCCATCTAACACCAAGTCTGTAACATAGTTGTATATGCCATGGAGAACATTTCATGTGTACAAATCAAAAGATATTTAAAGTCACATGAATAAAGCAAAAAGACTAAAAGTACAATGTTTCGTTAAATACAATGTCTCAGAATCAGGTATGTTCAATTCAACATATGACTGGATCTCACCCATAGCAAACAGCGTCTCCATGACATGCTGTACCTCATGCTCATTCATGTTATCGATGAACAACGAGAACTCTTCATTTGTTAGGCCCATTTCTGCCAGGACATCTTCACAAACATCCCAGTTACTAGCCATACCAAAAAAGCTCACTGAGTATTAGCAACAGTACGAAAGTAAATCGTCGCGTCTATTCGGCGACAACCAGAAGAAAGCGGCTAGAAAATGACCCAGGTCAACCAAGAAAGAGTATTTAACATCGAAATTCTGCAACCTTACGAAACATTGCATCACATATATGTGTTATCAGCCAATCGTTCTTATTGCAAAAATATGAGTTTGTACGATAATACTCCACTTAGAAATTTGCATGAGAACGAAATCAATGAATTATTAAACAGAAACTTGGCTGGATTTAATGAAACGCTTTCAATGAATTTCATCTTGTAAACAGAAAAAGTACACTTCAAAATAATGGAATTTGCAGAGAGCTGAGAATTATTATTATTATTATTATTATTATTATTATTATCGATTTATTTAAAGTTGGCTTTATAATTCAAATAGCTAAAATAACAGCTAATTAAGGCCAACTAGAACTAAAAGAAAATACATTATAATTTACAAAGAAAAACAATACCCAGAAATGACAAAATTAATTAATCTAAAAACCCTAAATCTTTGATAAAAACTTTACACAATCTGCAGGTGCATGAATCGCAATTCCACTGTTTTATTTTTCTTTTAAATTCTTGAATTGTGCTACAGTCTTTCAAAAAACTTGGAAGTGAGGACCATAAAAGGCAGCCTCTATACTGAATATTTTCTGTACCATATTTTCTGTACCATAAGAACGGAAAGGGTCTGGTAGTTCACAACGGTTTTTAAAAGCAAGCAATATCTTTTCAGTAATTATAGCTGAACGTTCGTTCGTATTTTCCCACCACAAGAAAAGCTTGCTCTCCTCAGAGCAGCTGCAAGTAAGACATCTTATAGATTTTCAGTCTCATAGTGAGTACAAACACTCACAAAATAATGTCTTTTCGAACTTTACTTTCATGGATTTACCAAATGTAGTCATAGACTGCGTTCACGCAGAAATGGGCCATTTTAAATGGCACACTTTTTGCTGGCACAATTTGAAAACGGTAAAATTTGAAAATGGAAGTCTGACCAGCACAAATTAAAGAGGGCGTCGTGTGAACACAAAGCGATAAAAAGGAACATTTTTCAACGCTTTCAAAACAAGGCTAATTCATTCTTTAGGCCTAGAAAATTTATTTTTCGTCAAAAGCCAGGCTCTTTGTCGTAAGGATTGCAAATTAATTGATACGGTACCGTCGAATTTTTCTGTCGTTTTCAAATGTGCCTGTTAGCTACACTAGCTAAAATTTGATGCCGTCACACTGATGCTAAAATTACAGAGAGTCGTTGACTCTCCTCGCTCTACATAACAGGCCTGACAGGGTGGGGGGACTCAAACTACAAAACCCTCAGAATGGTAGTCAGCGTGCTACCACTGAACCATACTCACTCTCGCAGGTTCAATATTATAACCAAAACTTTGTGTCCATATTTAGTCAGTTCATTTCATATTTACAGTCTGTTTTGAGCTATATCATTAAAGCTCCTTCTGTCTGCTTTGCACAAAAAATCACCACATTCTTCGACGATCTGCCTACATAAGAATATGGTCTATGGGAAAGAAAACAAAAGAGATATCTCCACTTTTTGGTGAGTGATATCAAACTTGCAATCACGCTTACCCTGAAATATTTAGACATAACATTTAGAAGGAGCAGTGTGTAATTTTCTTACTTTGCAGCCAGAATACTCAGGCGGACAGGGTTTGATTCCAGGTAGAGTCCCACCAATTGAGGGTCATGACAAGGGGTCACGGGTGTAATTAGGTCTTCTCTACTTCTGCCATTCCAGCACTGGTAGGTAAAACCCATGGGGTAACTGATTTTCAATTGTATGGGGATGTGGACTCCAAGAAATAATTTTTTCACCTGGCTTTAGAATTTTTTCCTTAAAAATGATAGCTGGCTTATGTTCTGGTCTTGTCTAGCCTGACCAGAAATGTCTCAAAACTTCTTTGGCCAAGGCTCTGAGCAGCTGGTCACAGTATTATAGGCGGATAACTGTGACAATACAGCTTAAATGTGATCTGATCATGAACAAAGAAATAGTTCCTACCACCTGCAAGTCATAGCCTATTATCAGCAGGGACTTAAGCTCATTATATAGCACATAACTACTCATGTGTCATCAAGAGACCCTTCAGCTTTTTAACAAGATGATAGCCAGCTTCCTGCTACAATCTTTCAAGTTCCTGTCCCTTTTAGAGTTGAGGTGCAAATTACAAAGAAACCTACTGATAATAGTTGAGTTGCTCTCTTTCTATTGAAATTTCAAAAATCATATTTCACTGCAATGGGAATTTTTCAAAAACCCCTGATGTGTCAAACCATAACAATTTTAACTACTCTTCCAGCTATCTAGAAATCTACATCAATATAAAATCACAGGTCTGATCGTTCACTACATTTTAAGACTCACTCGGTCAGGTTAAAAAGACCTGAAATTGCCTTTAAAGTAGCATGGAGATCAAATCTTTAAAAAACATTGCATAATTGGTTGATGCATCTTTCATTTGACTAAATGGCTTGAACAGACCTTCCGGTACTTTGCTGTAAGTGTTCATGGCAATCTTTGATACCTTGATTTTTAGACTTTCTTTGCGATTTCACACAATCAATACAAAAATACAAGGCCAGGTAATAGCCATGTACAAACCTTGTAGTTATGGCCTTGTAACCTTGTTGCCTAGCCTAGAAAAGCCTTGCTGTAACCTTGTAAATTGCTCAAAATATTCTAATTTAGCCCTATGGAAACCTTGTGTTAGACTGGTTGTAACCTTGAATATCACATATAGCCTCATAAATTTTCTTTAAAGGTTAGTACAAGGCCATAACAAGGTCATAATCCTCGCTACAATGATACAAGGCCAAGTTTTGCCTTGTATTTTTGTACAGGACATCATCAAACTGCTAAATTGTAATCCACAAGAGCTACAGATTTCTGCTTTCCACCATATTTTAACCTCATGAGCTTTGGTCTTCTTTAAGATTGGACAATTTTGTCTCCAATACCTTAGGATTCACAACAATTTTAATTTGTTTCAAAGCTTTTCGCGATTTCTTTCAATAAAGAGGACATCGTTAATAATTCTGAAAATAATAATGATATCAAGGATTGACAATGAAGGAGTATAACAAAGTACCTGAAGTTGATTTCAAGCCATTACATCAAGCGAGAAATGCATCAACCAATCATGCAACATTTTTGAAGATTTGATTCATATGCTCTTGAAACTAAGAGGTTGAAGACTTACTGAAATAGCGTAAAGTAGCCATTGCTTGTTCTGCAGTGATATCAAATTCAACAGATTCACCAATATCTTGAAATATCCATTCATTTGAATCTGGTTCAACACCACTTTCTGCATCACCCATGTCGTTATTACCATCATTCATGCTCTCATAACTTGTCATGCCATCTTTCAACTGTGCAACATTCATATCAGGCTCCTGGTTGTCCATGTTTGAGCAAATGCTTGCTTCAAACAATGGTTCCTCAAAAGGAGATGATATTGTGACTTTAACTTGGTCACTTGAAATCCATTTTGTTTTTTTCTGCAAAAGGAAAGCAGGTGAAGATTATAGAAATAAAGTACAGGCTTTGTGTAATATATAAATATCTCCAAGCAATCAAGAAATTCTTAAAAATTCTCCAAATGCAAACAATAATATACCTCTCAGCTATTCTACAGATCTGCCGATGATGACTTGACTCTTGAAATACCAAGGACAAAGCTAGTGACTGCTGGAGATCGTGCATTTACAAGAGCCTCTCCTCATCTTTGGAACAGACTGCCATATGCATTGCGCGCAACGGATCCTCTTGACACTTTCAAGTGCAGACTGAAAACACATCTGTTTCAAGAATATTTTAACTAGATTTATTTAACCAACAATTTTAGCATTCTTTGTATTATTGTATAAAATATCACCCTTTTAGTTTTATAGATCGTGTAATGCGCCTTTGAGCCGTGTGGAGCAATATAAATGCCTTTTATTATTANTGAGTGGTGTTGAGCTTCTATCTCTTTAGTTCACATCAAACAATTCTACAAAATTTATAAAATTACTGATGGATTCAAACTCTTTTTAGATTGATAAAAGGTTTATTCTTTAAAATAAATTGGAAAATCATATACATGATGATGATTATTGCATTTGTTTGAAGATGCTTGTTTACAGCTGAGACAAATTATTTCCTTGTGGAATTGGATCTGTTCATCACTGTTAACTGTATGCATATTAAATTCAAATCATTCTCTTAATGCAACGCTAGTAAACAGCATATCATCTGACTTTCATCTTTCTTTTGGTCTTGTTTTTGTTTGAACTGATTTATCAATCTCAGCCAGAAAAGAAAGAAAATTGTTCTTTATTCATGAACTATTGTTAAAAGCAGTTAACTGTTCCTTGAACGGTGATCACTCAGCAATTTCACAAAGACATGTTTACTCCTTCATAGCATAGATGAGTTTAGGGTATCAATGGTATTTTCCGGATGGTTAAGGTTTGCAGGCCCATATAAATGTCCTGAAACCATCCTTCCAAGTTGAAAAACAAAATCATCACATTTAACTTTCATCATTTTATGGCTCCATTCCAAGCTGCTTGCAATTTTGTGCTTGTTCCTTTGACTTCTATTTGCTCTGCCTTTCAGTTGGGTTGCTTTGGGCTACCTTTTTATCTGGTGGTATTTCCAGACAAGCAGTTTATCATTGATTTGATGTGCAGGATGCTATGTTTCACTGCAAATATTTTGCATTTTATTAGGTTGACTTTTAAATGTTGATTTGTGTAGTTTTGATTGGCATCACTCTGCTTTCTTTGCATATCTGACAAGTTGAATATTGTCAACCATGTTATCGCCAGAAGCAAAATTGACACTGTCATTTTGAGTGCATGAAGGAGCACTGTTTGTTTATCATGGATTTACAGTTAGCAAGAGTATATTTTGAAAACTCAAGATATGTGCAAATATCGAATAAGATATGGAGAATTTGGAAATAAGATTAAGTTTGTTCTGCAGTTAATGGATTCAGTGTAACAGGTTTCAGAAACAGATAGTCCGGAAAATATCACCATCCGGAAAATGCCTCTGATACCGTCTAGCTACAGCTAAACCCAAATTAGTTCTTAACATTAAATGATTAACATATGGTGGTACAATAAGAGGGGGAGGGGTTGTGCACTTGGTGGCCTACTTCCATTACTGTGATAAGATTGTTATACTTGATATATCTCGTTGCAACGTTGCCTGATAAATCCCACCAGACATTTTTCTAGTCATTATTGCTCATATGGCACTCTGACTTCAAAGTTGTGCTTTTAGTTCATCGTTATCTTGACAATCATTCTTCGACCTGAAAAGTCAGTGCTCAAGGTTAAACCAAAACGCAAAAGAATGCACTCCGCGCTTCCTCAAAATATCCCAAATTTTTGATGATAAATCAAATGCGGTTACCAAGTGGGCCTATTGTGGCTTCAAAGGCGAGTTTTAATTCATTAGCTTTTTGCAAAAATAATTTTAGGCCTGTACGGCAGGTCTTTGATAATCAATTTTGTCGACGAAACTGCCTTCCATACATACCTCACTTGGTTCCTCTGATAGCTTATTTACCTCTTCAGAAGACTGAAGAGTCTTTTTATCGGTGAACCAAGTAGAACAATGTATCTACTGGACAGATTCACGAGCAGTTTTCGTCGACATCTTGTATTGACTTCTGAGCTCTTGAGCAACTTCCCCGCGCCGCGTCATAATTTGTAAACCAACAAAAATGCTGCGCAGAGGTCTTCTGCGTGGAATGGAACAGTTGATATGGAAATCAGGACCCTTGGGTACCGGGTAACAGATTCAAAATCTGGACCGATACAGTGTACACGGGGTCTATTTCTTTCTCGAAGCTGTTCCACGAGGCTTTCCCACTTCCAACACATAATTGTGTTCAAGGTTCAAAAAAATGAGCTTACCATTTACATAAAAAGCCAGGAAGGCACTTTTGGTAAACAGTTTTGCCAGATGCCATGGAAAGTAATTGTACACGTTTTTTATAAGAAACTTGGATCAGCACTTAGTACTAAAGGTTTCTTAATTTTGCATGAAAATTTCGGTGTTTTAGTACTAAAATTTCTTGATTAGTTTCTTATTTTTCTGGGCCTAAAATTGTGGTATTGTTCTAAGTTAAGCCTTCTTCTCGACAAAGGGCTTCCATTTTGCATTGACATTGTCATAAAGAAGAAGCCATGCACATTACGGCAAAAATTTACGAATTTTGCTGTTAACAGTCAATAAAAGATGAAGGTACCGTTGTTAGAGAGACGTAGAATAAGGGAGACATACAGAAATAGGGTTTTAGAGTTTCTTAACTGTTCTTGGGCGTAGTACTAGAGTATCTTAAATTTTTGGTCATCGTAGTACTAGTTTCTTATAAAACAGTTTCTTATAAAAAAACGTGTACTTGTTCAGTCCAAAGCCTTTGGCATTAGAAAAAGCAGCCACTGTGTCGACTTTTCAGAAGGCAAACAGTTTTCTGAATCACCTAGTAGACAATGAGAAGCACACATAATTTTACAATCATATTTCATCAGGTAATTCATCATTCTAAGTAATGGAAAAAAATTAGATATCAAAGAGTCTAGAAAATTTCTACCGAAATCATAAGCTATCAGATCTGAAACGGCTGAGAAATCAATGGAGAGAACAGTGAATACTTGAGCACAGCTCCGTTTCTCCTTGCCCCAATGAGATCCCAATCTACTTGACAAAAACTAAATCGAGTTGAACTTTGGACAGTTGGTAAGAGGTACACTCTTCAAACTTTATGGTGATCTGGAATTCGATACCGATGTCCGTATATTGGATCCATTTTGCAAATACAGCAAGGCAACGCATTTAAGAAACCACTTTTTCACATCTTACCCTAAAAGGTTTCTCGTATTTATGATAATGTTCATTTTTTAGGCTGAAAGTTTCTTAAGTTTCTTTTTCTAATTTCTTTGCTGGAAAGTCCTGGGAAAATAGGTTTCAACAGAATGGGGTTATGCATAGATATATGTGTGTGTTATCAATGAATGTCAAGAACATCAATTTACATTCAGGTAAAATCTCTTAAATCTATTAGACATCTTTTGGTGGTTTCTTAAATGCGGGGCGGCCTTCATGTACTGCTACTGGTCCTTGTAGGTTTATGAAGAGGTTTCTCAGATCAGTTTTAGGCAGAACAAAGCAAACTGTACATGAATAGAAATGAAACATGGTTTTCAAACCTGAGTTAGCCTCTACCTTGTGATAAAGTTCGAGACATCGATTGCATTGGTTTGGGCCCCTCGATGGATAAAGGGTTTAAAATTTCCGCTCTACAAGGGAAACGTTATTGTGATTCACTGGAAACCAAACAACTCCCAAGACTAGATGAACATTTTTAGCTGTATTACTCTTCGAATCTTTGTCAAACTGGCATCAATCGAAATATCTTGAAGATCGAATTATGAATTTTGAAACTTGAAGTTGGAAGTTTGACAATATTTTGGATTGTTGAGCTCAGGAAGAGGTGCTTCGTCCCTTGGAAGCTCCAGGATTTTATTTTGTTTCTGATAAATTTCATTTCGTGTGAAACCAATTTGAAATTCTTCCTGCATTACGAGACAGTCTTATGAACGTGCGAAATGGGGATGAAATTCACAAGAAGTCAAATTTTTTCTCACACGAATTATTTCATTCTTAGTGATAAAATCTCAGCAATCCATCTAACTTTGGGGAACTAATATACAGCATTTTAGCGTCTAATTTTAAACTGTCTAAATTCAGAATTAAGTAATAAAAAACCTATCGTCAAAAATTTGTGGATTATGATACAAAAACTGTTATGGCAAAAGTGCAAACGATAATAATTTAAATGCATGACATAATGAGTTAAAATATAAATTAATTATAAAGAAACGCATTAAAACTGACAAAATCTGCTTGAGGTTGGGCGATCAAAGCATAAACCTGAAGTAGAAACTGATATGCAGCTGCGGCTTACGGGAGACTAAAGTTGCATAAATTCTGAGTGAGTCAAAGAAACCTTTATCCTGGCCTGCCACCCAGGCCAGGAACGTTTCCGTTCTCGAAAAATCCCCAAGATTACAAATTTCTACTTACGTTAAAATGTTTCTGTTTAGTGTAACATCAAAACCAAACCTATCTTAGCACCAGGCGTGCATAAACATGGGAACGTGGGAACAAAGTTCCCAGGCAGCATTTTCCATAGCAATATTTTGCAGGCAGTTTTTCTAAAATAGGTTTTGATGAAATGTAATTGCAGTAAGATGATGAATAATAGCAAACAAATGATATGATTAATCGTTTCGTTGCTCCATGTGTAAAAACTTACTGCTTGATACCTGCATTATTACTGGTTCTGGTAATAGGCTTCTCTACCCTAGCTGTACAAAATTGATATGCAGGCAGGTTTTCAGAGAATTTCTACCGCTCCTATGCAGGTTTGAACATTATGCACGCCTGCTTAGCACTGTTTATTGCCCTATACATCGCTTTAAATTTGCAAAATTCTGAAGCTTGGAAAGCTTCTTGGTTTTTCAACATGCTCTGAAAATGTACAGAATTGTAGCAAAGTTTTCTGTTTGTGTACTCGGATTCTTTTGCGCAGTCTGTTATGGCAGAAAGCCAAATCAGGATTATGCAAAGGTCGAATCGAGGGACAGCTCACTCCAACAATCTCCTACACAATATCATAAAAAGTCTTCAAAATCCTTAAAATCCCAAAAAAATCTCAAGATATCCTGAAAATCTCAAAAATCTTAGAAATCCCAAAAAATCTTCAAATTTCAAAAGTCCCAGAAGTCTCCCACAACAAATGATACAAATTCTCAAAAAATCCTTTAACAAATTTTGAAAAAATCTTTCCGCAAAATCTGTCTCACGAAAGCGTAGAAACCCTACAAATCTCACAAAATAATCTTAAACATCTTTGAAAATTCTGAGCGACCTTCAAACTCGTACATCATTTTTGGAGTAATTTGTCCATCAGGTCGAAAGTTAATGTAATTTCTCAATGTTTCATGGCCTAAAAAAGAATGTAATTAGCTCACGATATCAAGTGCAGTGGTGGACACTTGAAGGCAAGGGCCCCGATTTTTGGTAGACATCTCGCTTGAAAACAATGGAGATAAACGATTTTTTTTCAAACTGAAACAATAGCTTCGCCCCCAAGTGACCACCACTGGTTATGCAGCTTATATCTATGCCATTAATCATCAAAGAACAAATATGACGATACATTGTGATAAATATTTACAAAAAGTTTGTGTAAGTTCCCAAGGCATAATTTAATTAATGATATATTTTCTGGTTCCCAGCAAAATTTCTGTTCATTTGTAAATAGCTCTCTCATAATCTCTGGAATCAAATATTTCTCCAGCATATAAAATATCTGCAAAAGGTGAGTGAATATGTAACAAGAATCACGTGACATTTTTCAGCCAATCATGCTCTTACTCTGTCGTCAACTCTGTTGTCATGACTGTCGTCTGTTCGATCACGTGTTTTGTTTCGTATGTCCACATATGTTATTTTATTGATGCTTCTACAAAGATGAAAAGCATGACACTAATTAGCTGGTAGACTGAAACACCTCACCTATCTGAAAAGGCATCAGAACAGCAAGGCGCTGAAATGATTTCACCGCTGTACACAGCCTCATATCTAATCAATAATTACGCAATGTTGCGAGCATAAAAAACATTTCGGTCCCTTGCTCGTCAAACAAGAAGATTCAGCTCATTGGATTTAAAATTTCGTGAAAATACCTTTGTCGCCTTTCTAGGGACCCAAACTGAATTCACGCATTGTGATTATTATCATTATTATTACAGTAAATCCCCGCATATAAGAACCTACTTTTTTGAGAGCCAGGCAGAAAGAACCTGGAAGGCATGATTTATTTGTTTTTTCTAACCTATAGGTATCAATGTATTAAAATAGTATATTGGCCGGGTGGTAGTCGTAATTATTCGCTCCCTTCATTTGGTAGTACTGTAAAGCACATATGTCACATTAGCAATTGGCTAATACAACAAAAAGTGTTGAGTGGAATTCCATTGTTTCGTGACTTTCTATTTCTGTTTCATGAATTTTTATTGCAATGAGAATTCAGCCTCGATCCTGTGCTTTGTGATAAACAATCAAAAGAATTGTATTGCATGAACCAATCAGCTTCATGACATATGCCCTTTAAAGCAGTTTTACGTAGTGCAGTAATATGTATATTGAAAACTTTTCAGTTGAATGTAAAAAAATTCAAATTATTACAGTGTAGCTCCATATTTTCTACTCAGACATAAATTGATTTCAGACCATATTTCTATGTTTCAGACAGTCTGATATTGCAGTTTTCCTGCAAAGGATACTGGATGACAATGTGTCTTTAAAGGAAGATGGAAGGGGCTTATGTAGGCGAGTTGGGGCTTATTCAGGAGTAATATGGGAGAAGGAGGAAGTAACTTGCGAGAGGGTTCAAAAGTTCAGTTCGGGAGATGTTACGATAAAACATTTCTAAAATTAAGATTTAAAACTTACTCGTCAAGGTATTTGATCTTGAAATTTGTCTTGTGCTTGGCAGCAATTTTGAGCCACTCTGCACTGAGACTATGTTTCCAAGAATGCACCTCCACATTCCATCCATGGTCAATTGCTGCTGAAACGCATTCAGGAAAACTCGTTGCGCCACTGCTCTTGCCCTTGTTGCCATCTCCTGAAGCGAGTATCAGTGTCTGTGGTGACATCTCGATAATTGCCTGAAATTTATTGATATATATCGATTTATTGAATAACAGAACAGTAAATAACAATTCAATTCAATGGAGCAAAACTTAGACGAATGTCCTCAGTCTGGGAGAGGCCCTGCTCTAAGTGGTTTTTCGTTCCACTCTTGTATAGTGTAGTGGCTTTTGATGGGCGTGGTGTGATGTTGTGTTCTTTTGCTAGTTAAATTAGATTATTGTTTATATTCATTGCAAGATTCATTCATATAGTTGGGACTGGATGACCTCAGTCTAGGAGAGGCCCTGCTCTACGTGGTTTTTCGATGCACTCTAGTATAGTATAGTGTCTTTTGGTGTGGCGTGGTGTGGTGTTCTTTTGCTAGTTAAATCAGATTATTGTTTATATTCATTGTAAGATTCATTCATATAGTTGGGACTAGATGACCATGTGTTTTTTCCCACTATGATTGGCTCAGATTCTTGCATTGTAGTTTTTTTTAGTAATTGATATGAAAAAAATGTGTGCAAGTCTACCGATAATAGCCATGTCAGCGTCTTCAAAGCAAAGCCCAGCAAAATAGCAGGGTTCTTCACATGAAGCAAGGTACTGTCATTTGCTATAAGTCTGGCTAATATACCAGCATAGGTTCCAAATCTTTAACTCAGCGTAAAAAGGTGGGTGTAGAATTCAATGACCTGTTTCTTCTGATTGAATGGCTTGAAAGAAACTTCAGATACTTATCTATAATTCTACCGTAGGACTTTTCAGAAATTTTGAATATTTTTTGGAAATTACAGCGCATTTCATATTTCAAGTCATTTGAGGATGTGACGTCATCAAATTTCTAAATCATAAACCAGATGAGTGACAGACATATGCTTGATACCACATTGTAGGCATTCATAAACTATGATTTTCTTCGAAATTGTTTCATGTTGCATCAAACAGTTTAGAAATTACAATGGTTTTAAGTTTTTTTGAAATTTTTTCTTGAATTCTTGAAAAAGAAGAAAAACACTCTAATTCTGGAAATATTGAAGATTTCAAAAAAGTCCAACGGTAGAATTATAGAGAAATAGCTAAAGTTTCTTTGAAATCATTCAGTTCAAAGAAATAGGTCACTGAATTTTATACCAGCCTTTTTAAAGATTTGGAACATATGCTTAATATACCTCAGGTTGGAAATCATGCGCTTCAAATCATTAATTGCAGATAGTATGGGCTTTGTAAGCAAGGAACGGTCCTCAAATTTTCTCTCTAAGCATTTTAGAACTTCGATTCGAAAGTATCAACTCTTCAAAAAAGCCATTCTTTTGCATATATACAGTTCCAGATGTTTGTAACCTCCTTATACTACAGCAAAATACAATGTGATATAAAACACAACTCTAAGATACGAAGATATGAACATTTGGGACTTCTCTTATTTCACTACAGTAAAAACCTGCACATAAAAACCTTCATCTATTAAGAACCTAAAGCCTGAAATAATACATTTTGTACCCAATTAACAAGAACTATTTCAGGCTGATATCTAAATTAGGGTCTTAATAAAGGGTTTCATTCATTCATTTGGAAATAAATGCAACATTTTTGCCAATCGACCTCCTTCGTGAACTCCAAACTACTACTTACAGAACTGTCATAGGCAGGGCCTGCCGGGGTAAACTGGTTAAGATTGGGTTGAAATGGATAGGGCCAAGAATGCAAATAAGTTTGGAGAAAAGTTAGATTCACATATTTTCCTATATTAAGAACCTACACCCTGATTACTGGATGTGCCTCATTGCATAAGAACCTAAAAAGGCTGAGTTCAAAATCTTAGGTTCTTATGTGCGGGTTTTTACTGTATTCCACAACAATTAATCAAACGAAAGGATTGTTTTGGGCTAAAAATCACCTTGTAAATGCATAAATGTAACTGCTCGTCTACTCTTTGCTCGTCTTTTCCTCTTCTATCTTCAAGATCAATCGTGTATCCAAGACGCCTGAAGTATGAACGTTGGAGAGCAAATTAGCCAGATAGTAAGCACAAAATAAACAGTATCTTTCCGTCAAGCCTAAATTGCTAATTCGCGAGCATCTTGAATCAAGCCTCAAAATATAAATTAGTTCGATTCTTGTGATCGGATTGGTAATCACCCAAATGTACAATATGTTCCCACTTGTCGTAAGGAGCCGAGGCGATCGGGGATACATGCATTAAATTCCCATTTATTAAGATTCTCGATTATGCTAATTTAAAATGAAACGTTAGCTGCTGCGATTTTGATTGCAACTAGCTGTGCATTGATAATTTAATGTTTTACAGTTAGCATGCGAACTAGTTAGCATGCCAACCTTAAGTAAAGAAATCTATTATCATTGTATTATACTCTCATAACAAGTGAGGGCCAGCGTTGAGAATAAAGTTTCTCAATTTAAGTTTCTTTCAAGTGGGACTTGACGGTATTTAAAGTTAGTCAACGGAGACATAGTCACTAGGACGGAGATAAATGGCTAACTCAAGAGCTGCATATGAAGGTCTAGAATTAGCCTATTTTATTTGACAATTTCTCTCTTTACGTGCGTAGGCGTTTCTTTGTCCTATTCATAGATTCCCTCTACTTAGCTCTGTCAACTAACTTTAAAGCTAAGTAGAAGCAATCTATAAATAGGACAAAGAAACACCTACGCACGTAATTGCTGCCCTAGTGAAAACATATGCACGCACGTGTCGATATAATCAAATACAATAGGCTAATTTTAGACATGCATAAACAGCTCTTGAGTTAGCTATTTATCTCCGTCAACTAACTTTAACAGTTAACTTCATTCGGCGATTACTTTCATGATATAACATGTGACAGAGCTAGTAGTATGAAAGATAAAACTACAGATGCCTCAGCCGAAAAAGTGTCACGCTTCTGTGGAGATTAACCATGTAACATGGCACATGACGTAAAATCAGTACATATGACGTCAAATCGATGCTTCAAGGACTGACATTATCTCATCACCCCGAGCTCAGTTCAGCACTATACATCATCGTAAAGGGAAACTTACGAAAACAATGACAAAAACCTAAGAATAGTAAATCTTTTGCCGTGAATGCTATTTTAAGCTCAAGAACGTATCAATTGACACTATGATATATCCAAACGCCTGACATCAACCTCCTATATCCTTCAAAGATTCTCGAATTTACGCAAATATCACTTATTCACAAGCAATAATACATTTCTTCACAAGATAAAACAGCAGTTATGGTCTGATACTCTTTTGACATCTAATATGAAGTTAAAAAGAGCTTCGGGCATTTACATCATTCAAAGGATGGGAAAAGGAAAATTTTGTACAAAAACACAAGATTGGAAAGATTTTCGAGTATGAACTGCGTTCCCTTGTAAGGTACCGAAGAAGGATTACTGAAAAATATCATGTCGTTATGGTGGACCATCGTTCTATTCAGAAACATTTTCACCATTTTCAACAAGTTTCATCATATAGTTTCTATATTTACAATTACTTCTCACTGAAACGGACACCTTCAGAACCAACCGATTGCGTGTCCATATAGCAAGGAATTTAAATCTGAATTTGTCAATCAGGACGAAAACACTGTGTCTACCTACGTGAATTGTCCGCTGTAAGAGATGTCCGTTTAGAGAGAGTTTACCATAGTAGTTTATGTTCTCCTACCTGTAAACATCCCACACATGTTCATTAGCAGGAGGGGATGACCCACATGCAAATCTTTTCGTCACCTTTCTCCCCTTCTCCAAAACTTGCGCCAATGCTTGTAATCGGACTTTCACATGTCTTGGTCGCAGCCTCGGATTCAGGGCGCATGCAGCCTCGCGAGCGCCTATAAACACATTACTGTTATCAATAACAACTAGTGCTTCGTCTTTCAAACGAGGTTCTATTGGCAGCTGTTCACGATGTACGTCACTTTCACACCTCTTATTCAAGACGTCTCCTTCCGAAACTGAACGTATCCTTCCATCTGTGGATCTCTGGGTATCCCTATCTTCCAGGCTTGACGCTCGACCACGTTTTGGCTTAGGAGAGCCGGGTCTTGATCTTGGACGCTTCGGGGATCGTGGTTTATTGGTCGGTGACTGTATGACATGAAAGAATATAGGGTAAATAATTTTATTACAACATTCATCAAAGCAATGTATACACTACAAGACAGTGACAGTTTGACTAGACTACTACAGACAGTTGACTAAAAAAATCCCGAATTTGCAAACTTATAGAAGCGAAAACATTTGACGCATCTTCATCAGGGAGGATGTTTAGTAGCTTAAAGGTTTAATCCTGTTTTGTTCAAATTAAGGATATCTTCAAAAAAGAAGACACACCTCAGTTTCATTGAACATTGCAAAGTCAGCATTGAGGAGGGCAGGTACCTAAATTTTAGCAATTTTAGCAACCATGAAAAATCTGATTCTCATCTGCAAGAAAAATATCCAGAAAAGAAACAATCAAGACAAAGAAATCAACGAACTGGCTGTCTGTCCCTTGCTTTTGGGATCATATTTGTCACATACCGTATACCGGGTGCGCCAAGATAAACTATGCACTTTTGGCAGGCCACGATAAATCGTACACTGTACCGATTTTGATGATTCATGACTCAATCTTTAGCAGAAAGACTGAATTAGATACTGGGATTTTTTGCAAATTTTTCCGTGTTCAGTTTTTAGAGCTAGAAGCGAGTTTCTTAAAATTTTAATTTTCGAAAACACTGAAAACGATCAAAAAACATCGATCAAGTTTTCTAAAGAATCGACATGAATGGACAAAGAGAGAACTTGTTCGTGGTGATTTGGGATTTAGAAATCGAATAATTGTAATCTGCTGTACTAGAGTTCGTACTAAATCCCCAAATCACCCTGAAAATGTTTTCTCTTTGTTCATTCATGTTGAGTCTTTTAAAATTTGATCGACGTTTTTTTATCGTTTTCAGTGTTTTCGAAAACGAACATTTTTAGAAACTCGCTTCTCTCTCTAAAAACTGAAAACAGAAAAATTTGCAAGAAGTCCTAGAATCTAATTCAGGCTTTCAGCTAAAGATTAAGTCATAAATCTTCAAATTTCGTCCAGTGTACGATTTATTGTGGCCTGCGAAACGTGCATAGTTTATTTTGGCGCACCCGGTATGAAAATAAGCATACCTTAGCTATACACTCTACATGACAATCACCCCTTGGATTCCAATTCTGATAATTCATCAACTGATTCTTTTTGGATACATCGAGCGATATTTCTGTAGGAAATTCCAAATAGGTAGCATCCTCATGTCCCTTGTTATACTTCGGATCGTCACTTTTCTGGTCACCCATCTCCAAATCAGCAAACAATGCTTCAATGAGGAGCTTATTCCCAGGTGAATACTTGCTTTGAGAAAGTGGCTCAAATGATACAGCTGAGTACTGCCAAAGATAATATCGCAAAAATCTGGAAAATAAAGAAAAAAGTTTGTGTCCGAATTTAGGCTTTCTTTAATAAAGATTTTAAGATATCTGCTTTTAAACTGAAATTCGAAAATATAGTACACTCAAATGATGTTTCGCTGTCGGTTCATCAGAAAAGACATGATGAAGCGACAGCGAAACTTCAGTTGAGTGTACTATATTTTCAAATTTCTTTATTGCATTCATGTAGTTGATAGAAGGGAGCTTATGATTTGTTGTTTTTTAACTGTATACTTCAGATGATGTATAAATAATTTATCCAGTATTTTCTTATGTAATATATGTATTTTAATGTTTTAGCGTTGGAATTAATTAGCTAACTTTTTAGCTATCTTTTATTGCAATCCAACGATAAAGAAGTTGATAACAATAAATATAATAAAAAACATGGTCGCTGAGCTCAAAATCAAATGTAGCAAGCCATGGCGAAGTTTGTAAAACAGAAGATTCATGCCGCCAAAAAGATAAATTAAGTTATTGTTCTGAAAAATATATTTCTCTACACCTCTACACCTATAAATATATATAAATATAAATCTACACATCTACGAGTAGATACAAACAATTTGTAATTGTTACAAGGTACACATAATTTTTATAAGAACCTCATATGAGAAACCGAACTGTCAGATCACCAAAACTCGAGTGCTGTCGCAAATTTTGCCAAGCAAAAATTAAAAAATCCACAACGTAAGTTTCACAAAGGCAAGGATAACCACACTCATAGAAGTGCCAAAAATTAATTTACCATTTCATGAAGTTATATACAGACGCCTCTCCATAAAATCTTTAAAACATTTTGCAATTATATTTCTGAAGAAAACTATTTGGTAATTCGAAGAGACATCGTTGACGAGAAGATTGCGGTGAATGAACCTCTTCTCAGTAGCTGTGAAAAAACCAACTGCATTGTTGATTGTAAACAAAACTTGAAAATCCACTTAGAAATTTGTTGCTCACAGGAATTTCAGATCAAATTCATAGCAATTTTCAACATAGTTGATAAACCTGAGTAGCATTCGTTGCCAGGCCTGTAATTGTTGCATATTTACCCCCTTTGTAAATTAGTTACCTTTAACAGTATTTGATTAGTTTCTATTATGCTCGTTTAGTTTTGTTACTCTTCTTGAACTTTGTTAGTAGGTTTTTACCTTTATATACATGTATGTTTAGAAGATTTATGTAAAAAAAAATATATTCGACCAACATGAGAGGTGGACCGGAGGTACCGGAAACTGCAAACCCGGACCAAAATTAGCAAAACCCAAAAGCATGGAAGGAAAAAACCAAAACCCGAAGTAGTACTTTTGAACGACAATCTTCAATTTCCACAGGTATTTTTCGATTTTTTCCGACATTTTCACTTTAGTTTCCATCGTTTTAGCCGTTCCCAAGCTAATTGTTCGTACTCAATTGACGGTATCACATCGAAAACTCAAAAACCTACATCACGTCAAACATTAGTTGTTTCCAGATTTGGGTTTAGGTACTTCAGAAGCCCTTTCAAGAAATTAATTAACTCTACATTTATGTTAGAGTATCTAAAATTCAAGAAACTCAAAAGAAACATTTTGGTACCAAATATTGCCTAAAATTTAAGAAACCACCTAACCCAACCAAAGATTCGTATATATATAAAATATACACATATTTTGCACATGACAATAATTTTAAGACCAAATATGTGGCCCGGCCCGATGTACGGTATACAACTACCACTACAATCTTTCCTTTCCTTGTGGGAAATGTTTGACCATAGCAGAGACACTTCATGATGTGTTGTGTGACTCAACAAGTCCATTATCATCACCCAAGGCATTGCACTTTGGACTCACAATCCTGTGCTGTGACTTACTGACCCTACAACACAAGATTCGATCTACAAAGGATCACTTAATCTCACCTCATTTCCTATAAATCCAAGTGTATAATTTATCATCAATGGAATAACATGAAATGGAACCTTACACATGTTCATCTGATTTTAAAACAGTAAATCTTATTGAGCAGGTATTCTTATGTCAAAATTCTTCAAAGAATTTAAGAGTTAGTGGATACCAATTATCAGTGCTAAAGTATCTGGGGGTTCCTGAAAATCTGACCCTACATTGTCTGAGAATTAATGGGGTGAAGCAAATAAATTTCTCTCCTATGACAAGTCAAGTCATATCAATTAAGATCAAATGCTCCAAATGTTGACCCCAGTCAGGCAAGGTGACTGGGGTCAATAACCTTACTCTTGTGAGAATATAATAGATTGATTACACGAGTCCCAGTTTCTAAGTTGAATTGAATAAAGGTCATGGCTCCAAACTGAGACTCATGGCAATATACAGTAGCTTCTAAACAAGGCTCACGTTGTTAGTCTGGGACTCTTATGCCATTGAGACCCTTGTGCTGTTTGTATTCTGGATATCACAGCTCAACAGTCGTCATAGGACATTGGTTTATCTTCAGATTCAATACAAATAAATAAAAAGTGATTTGGTCAGTTTTTTACCAGTTCTTCAGTGATCAAGGTGAAGTTGCGGTCTTTAGCGCCAAGCGCTAGGATCACAGCAGTAGCTAAGCGCTAATTGAATCTGTGACCCCTTGTCATGACGCGCAAGTGGTGGGGCTCTACCAGGTATCGAGTCCTGTCCCCTTGACAGTTCTGGCTGCAAAGTCAAAGAATTATGCCACTGCGCCACAACACCTTAAGTGATATGATGTGAAAGTAATATAAAATTTTACAGTCTGTCATGCACAATCAAAATTTTCCCCTCACTGTGACATTTTTTGTCCACACAACATATTTTGTCCAAGAATTTTACTGGCCATAATTTTGTGGAAATGTCATATATACCCCCCAATCACACTGACACAGCCTACCAGCTTTATTTAAACCAGGTTAAATTGCAAACAATCAAATGAGGTCAATTTGTTGTGTTGGCTTATCAGAAAGCAACACCTGACAACATGGGTTAATTCAAGCTGGTTTAACATGCCAGGGCAAATGGCATGCAAGACTTACCTCCAAAAATAAACAACAAAGATAACCAATGTTATCAAAAATGTTCCAACTGCCAAAGGTGGTAACAGCACCAACAAAATCCTTCTTTTCCCAAACAAAGGCTTTGACCCGCTTCTGTCTCTTTCTTGAACACCTGTAAAAATAATACATCCTCTTAGCATTCCTATGGTGAGAATTCATTGAATTATCAATTAATCATGGAAAGAATAATAGAATGGATAAATGGATGAATTGATGAATCCAAGGATAGATCAATTAGTGTCCTGATGAATGAATGAATGAGTGAAGTATGCCTTAATTAAATTCCTAATAAGTTTTGATGTACTGGGTGAGCTAAAAAAGAGTTACATGAGTTGAATGAGCAATAAATCATAACCCTGTGAGCCAATATTCAATTGTGTTGAATGACATTTTGTGGGAGTAAACATGGACATTCTTGTAGTGTTTGTGTTATTAGTTTAAAGCTAGTTTGGGGGCCCTGTTGAGACATTAAGAACTAGGCCCCCTGTGGTTGTTGTTGTTGCTGAAGTAGCTGTGATGATGGCCACTGTGAGTGGAAACATGCCGCGTATTTAATGAGTTAAATCTGTTGAATCCTGAGGCGGAATTCTAAATATGGCGACGCTTGATGCTTTTTTATGTCTTCAGCCAGAACAGGTGGGGGGAGGGGTTTCCAGCTTAATGCAAAATTACCCAAACCCTTGATAAATTAACGGCTGCATCTGCATTGCTCATCAAGAACATAATTAGTTCTTCAGGATACTACCTTTTCAGTCATATCAACAAGAATTTTGAAATTATTGGCATTGCAAAACTTTTGATGCACATTACCTTTCTTTGGTGTTTTGCATGATCTTGTTAATGAGAAGTCAGAGCAACCAGAATGTCCACATGCTCGAACTCTAAATTTGTACTCAGTGCCAGCTTTGAGTCTTTTGGCAACGTAAACCAAATCATATCCAACATATTCAGGATCATCACCACTGAAGAGTTCATATCGAACTGCTTGCTTATTTGACATCAGAACTGGTAGCCAAGATACTTGGATTGCAGATTCACCCTGCACTGTGACATGTGGGGCGAATGGTCTGTGCGGTATTCTGGGCACATGGATCTCACCTGCAAAAACAAATTGGAATAAGAATTAGTTTTCACATTGCAGACATCTGGAAATCAAGAATAGTTTTGCTGTGATTTTACTTTGTGGATTGCCATATGAGTGGGGGGCGCAGGGAGCACTGAAGGTGAAGTTGCGGTTTTAAGCGCCAAGCGCTGGGATTGCAGAAGTAGAATAGGCCTAATTGAGTCCGCAACCCCTTGTCATGACGCTGAAGTGATCTGATGGGGCTCTACCTGGGATCGAACCCGGTCTACCCGGTCCACCTGACTGTTCTGGCTACAATGTCAGAGGATGACACCACTGCACCACCACAACACCTTCAACACCACTGCCCCTTTTACAGGCAAGAATTTGACTGAAAAACCTTGCTCCAGAGGCTCAGCCTATAATAGCATACTCGCCACAGCTTCTACATAGATGAGACAGACACACCACATCACTTGCAGCAAGCTGATTTATTAATGAAACTTACACCTCCTCTTGTTGACCTTTCCCTCGTGTCTATCTTTCTTGTGAAGATAGGCTAATCTGGAACAGAAATTGGTCAATTTGTAGCCTTTTTACACAGCCTGGCAAACCGATTTTGTAGGTGGCTGTCAGCTCAAGGCAGACAAAAATTCCTTCACACACTCACTACCCCTCCCTGCGACATCCTACACAGACCAGACGCACAATACAAACAAAACGCAAACACAAACAGGCCTAAGCAACGTACCACCATTACCAAGGTGTTTGAACGGTCGTACGATACTTTCGTAGCCAAGTTCATCTTCAACAGCATTCAGAAATGTTGCACACCAAAGCAACGTAAATATTGCTGTTCTTCGGTAGAACTTTTTCTTCATTTTTTGAGTATTTTCTGTCTTTACTTTCATCATTTTGACGGCGGCTTTTCCGTCGCGTCCTTTTCTCAATGTCTATAAACCCGAATGATGAAATTGACCACAACAACAACATCTTTCAAACGGTCCAAAGGTCACATTAGTCACATTTGTCACTGTCACCACTCTTGTCACTGTCACCGCTGTCACACTGCTATGTCAGACTTGCCACTTTTTTCAATTCTTTGGATACAGTCTAAAGTCCACTCCTCAGTTTTGAATTTCTTTCTTTATGAACTTTTTCAGAAATTTATATCACACTTCTGCGAAGAAAACTTCATGTCGTTTTATGACAGAAATTTCAAAACATATGCCTCCGTACCAGAAAAAGCAGTATGTAAATTTTTCCAATTTTTCCTTCGTAGAATAAGCAAAAAGCTGGCTGCTGAGGTAATCAAGCACAACTGTGGCGTCCAGCCAATCTGATAAGGGTGCAATGTGTATATTTTGGGTACTGAGGGCTACATACCATCGGGAAGGGTATCCCTTTTTACGATTTTAGTATCTAAATTTGGTGTCGAATCTTTTCCAAGAGATAGAAATCAGTCAAGAAGACCAACAATGCACTTTTACTTCCAAATTTTCATTAGTTTGACTATGAATCTATCACTCCAGAATTCCAGAATCATATTTTTTCAAAAACGTTGCTTCGCTTCGAAAAGTCGACCGTTTGGAAGATGTATGTGTATGTTGTCATGAGTAACAGTTCATTATCCAATTCAATGCGGAAAACTGAGACTCGTGTAATCAGTCTAATTCCTTGGTTGATTTTTACTGGAACCAGCAGTGGTGGAAAGAATATTTGCCTTCCTGCGAAGGAACGTCGAACCAGAATTCTTCATTCCATTGTTTTGTCAATTTTCTGTTGTCCCAGATTTCAGTGTAGTCGATTATCCACTAAGAACTGAAATTACTTTCAAAGCTTCCTTGGGTCACAAAACTGTGAATGAAAAGAGGTATAATCCAACATTGATTTTTTTATATTCTTTCCTTCCTTTAGTCCTTTCTGTCTCTTTTTGTTTTCAATTTTTGCTTTCTTTGTCATCCTATTTTCCTTCCTTTCTTCCTCCTCTCCTTTTTCTTTCTGTCGTTTTTCTTTCCATCCTTTACAGCCTTTTTCTTTTCATTTCTTCATTCCTCCCTTCATCTTTTTATTTCTTTTCCTTCCTTTTATTCCACTTTCTCTCTTTCCTCCCCGCTTCTTCCTTCCAGACAAACAAACTTCCTGCGAAGCTTCGCGGCTTCACGCACTCTTTCCACCATTGGGAACCAGATTCTTGAGAAGGTCTTGAGATATAACTGGCAGACTCTTCTCAAGTCATATCACCAATCAAAATTTGTGAAGTCTGAACGATCAGTATGGGGCGTATACTCTGCTGGAGGATATAGCTTGTTTTCTAATTTTGTTATCTGACACTGGTTACAGGAAATCATGAAATAAGAATTAAGACTGTTCTGTTTTTGCACAAAGTATTCCTTTTCATCTCTTTCACCTCTCGTATCTGTGTGATCATTGTCATGCGAAAATATCTTATAGCTTGCTCAAATTGCTCAATGTGGTTCTCAAGTCATACATGACTAAATTGACAAAAAGAGCAATGTGCACGTATTTTGCTTAGAAACCACTTGCAATAAATTTACCTTTTAGATCACCCAAAAAAGAGAATCCTAGGAAAGTTTAACTAGGGAAACATAACTCAAGAAACTATTTGTTCAATTTAAGGAAATCTTTGGTACATTTTACCCAGGGTGCGTTTAGCTACCCTATATGTTAATTTTTTCGTTGGAAAATGAAAGTTTGCGAGGACACAGGTACTAAGAAGTAAGAATGAAGGTTTTTGAGGTAAAAATTTATGAAAATTACAGTTACTCGTGAGAAATCCAGAGTACACGTATTTTGCCACAAGAAACTAAGAATTAGGGCCAGTACAGTACTGCAAAGTTTCTGAAGATTATCAAAATTTCAGTGCTCAGAGTTTCTTACGAATTTCTTAGGCCTTCTTAGCACCTCATTTTTGTAATGAAAATAACTTGTATATCATATCATGACACCAAACAGCAACCCCTCTCCCTTATGTGATTATTTTTGTTCATTTTCTTTATATCTAGCACAGTTGAATTGTAAGTGCCAGCCATAGTGGAGACCAGATGACCCAGTCCCCCTCCCCGCTGCTGTGGCTGGTACATAGAAATGTATCTATTTTGTATAGTTTTAGATTTTTTAGATCAATGAAAGAATACTTGAAATCAAGAGCTTTGAATTTTAAGAAACTCTCAGTGCTGGCTCGGATTCTTTTTTATAAATACGTGTAATTCTAACGTGACGAAGGAAACGAGTGAAAAAAGAGTAGAAATACACAAAGGATCTCCTTCACCAAAAAAGTAATGGATTTGGTTAATTTTTAGCGATCTGAGAGTTTCCTGTAAAGATTACGTCCTCAACAGCAGCAACAACCAGTGTGGGCGACAGACATGACAGACATAGAAATAGTCAGATTTCCCTTCGGTCCCCTGTGATGATACAGTTTCTCAATGGTGGTACTTCCTTGACTTGGCTACTTGAAAGTGGTCACAAAAATCACATTTAGTTACCAGGATAATTCACTTGAAACATCAAACAACTTTGGATAGAAGCTTCTCGGAGACCAGCGTCATTAATGATCAATTAGAGAAGATGGAAAAATGGCTGCAGATGACAGAAAATCTATCGTGAACTGATATTACTCTTAGGCCCCCGACGACAATAAAATTGTGACATCTCTTCGACAAGAATAGCACGAGCTTCAGGATACTTGCGAAAAAAGAAACAATAGCAACATGAGTTCCGGACATGTAAGAGCAAATATATTGCACCGGAATCCAGAAAATGATTTCGAACTTGTGCAAAAAATTGGCAGCGGCACGTATGGGGAAGTATACAAGGTCAGTTGTTGAATCCGATCTCGTCTCATCAGTACTTTTTATTTACTACTGTCAATTTATTTTCAGTTGGCTTGCAATGAAATTGCCAAAATGACAGCTAATTAATGCCACATTTAAAAAGAAACACAGAAGACATTATAACTACAATACATAGAAATCGTTCATATAAAATCTTTGCAAGTTTCTTAAATAATAAATGCATGCAGTTAAGTTGAGTATAAAAATGTCTTACATGAAAATATGAAGAAGGTTGGTCTGATTAGTAATGGGGTTTACAAAAGTTTGTTTCTAATCTTGTTTTCCTGTTATGAAAATGATGAAATATCCCTTCCTGATAAAGATCAAGAGATCTCAAATTTTTTTCAACCCAACCCTGTTCCTGAATCCCAGCAATAAAAAATTCACCATTCCATTGTGTTGCAGTAAACCCCCCCCCCCCACAACCCCCATCTAGCAAGAGACAACAAACATACAAATCGATTTTGTCACAAGAAGGGCCATGGTGATGTTTTTTCTAAAGATTTACTCTTTTTCTTTAAAAAGTCATAGATATAAACATATATATTCATTTTGTGGTGTAACATAGGAAGTTCCCTTTTCCCCTGAATGTCACCATTTCACTCATGACAAAACTCAATTTGTGGCTCTCATCCAAGTGCATTATTGCAAACACCACCCAAATGTGTCATTTTTCAAAAGAAATCCATGATGAAAGTCAGTTGTCTTTTTTGTCAAAATATACTATTTGTTTGCAGCACAGGAAGTGCATGGGTGAGAGGAATAAAAACTGAATTAGTATAGAAAGCATTAGAATTAGAAACCATAATTGTCTTTCACTCAAGAGGAACAGGAAAGATCCTAAAGTGCAAACACAAAATGCAATCTTGCACTTTTCAAGAGCACGGTTTCAGTTTCTATGAAAATTTTGCCACAAATCAAGAAATCCTTTCAGCTTCCTTTTCTGTTGCTTTATCTCAAATTTGTACATGGCAACGTTTTGTGAAGGCAAATTCTTACCTAAATTTTAGTCAGATTTTGTCAGAATTTGAAAAAGTGTAGGAGTACTTATGTAGTGCCCACTCACAGGAAGCCTTGTAGGCTTCAGGAAATACTATGAGAAAACGGTGTATGACTGTTGCTTTGTGAAAAATAAACAACACTTAGTGCAACAAGTTTGGATTTCACAGGCCTTTTATTGATGGGGGAAGCAGATTTGTCCTGATTAATTTGTATTTCATGGGCAATTATAAAACATGGAATTGAGAATGTTGGAACAGAATACCAGCTGAAAGACAATATTAGAAGCAGTTTCTGATCTCTAATATTGAAAGTAATCAAAGATTTAGAAAATTCAATGGTAGAATTTTTGCGGTACAGGGTCTTGTCCACAAAACGATGAGAATTCTTTTCAAAAAAATTACAAGAATTCTTACGATCCCAGTAAGAATTTTTGAGCCATGAAAGACTCTTATGAATTTTTTTTAGTAATTAAGACTTCTCAAGAAACTAACAACATTCTCAAGGATTCTTGAACATTTTGAGCCAGAAAAAAAATGCGTGCAGTGCCTGTATAGTAGTGAGATGCCTTATATTTCTTTCAATAATTCAATGCAAAGGAAAATTCACTGTTTATTAGAGAGATCTGAATTTTGAAGACTAAGAACTGCTCTTTTTTCTTTCAGGCTAGAGTCAAAGCAAATGGATCTATGGCAGCTGTGAAAATTGTCCACATTGATGCTGGTAAGCATTCGAGATATTGTTATTGTTTCTTCTTGATAAGGGATTTCAAATTTCTAAATGTGCACAAGGCCTGTACTATATATCATTTTAAAAGAAACATACCAAATTGCCTCCATAGGTTGAAGAAATTACTGAACAACTAAAGAGTTGATATTTTCATTCTTTCAGGAGATGACTTTGACATAATTCAGCAGGAGATCATTTTGATGCAAGACTGCAAGCACCCTAATATTGTACAATATTTGGGAAGCTATCTGAGGTAATGTCAGTCAAATAATTATACAGTCTCACTTATCTTTTATTGATTGACCATTATTCTTTGTCCATTTCAATAAAATCTTGAGGGTGAGGTGCAGCATAGTTTCAGTAAATAAACACAAAATACTACTGATGAAGGGTTATGCCTGGATACGTTTTGTCTAATTGAACCTTAGCATTTTAGTTTGATTAATTCATAGAGGAATTTATGTTTAGTCTTTGTTCATGTTCTGACAAACCATTATTTATAATGCAAAAAGTGTTAACTTTATGCGCATGACATTTTGATAAAAACTTGACAAAAGGCACTATCCTTCAAGGAGGGACAAATTATGGATTGCTATGGAATTTTGCGGTGGGGGATCACTTCAAGACATATATCATGGTATGTTTTTTGTTGGATTCAACTTGGATTTGATATCATCAAAAATGATACCTTTCTTTTGATAAAGAATCACCTTGAATTGTAAACAATCTACTGCATTTATCTGATAAAGCCATTTAGAAACTTTTGAGAGCAGCTACAGGTGCTTGATAAGCCTGTGTGTTTGTTTGTCATCTTATTTTAACATTGATCTTTAAATCTAGTTTATATGAATAGACTTATCTAAATTGTTGAGTGCCTGAAAAACTCTTATATTCTTATCTAACTTCTCTCAAGAAGAACATTCAAATGCCTTAAAAAGCACATCTTTGTTTTCAATAGTTTCATGCATAAATTTTGCATGACAAGATATTTTTTTCTGTCTTCCTTCCTAGTCACTGGGCCTATGAATGAAAGGCAAATTGCATTTACATGTACTGAGATGATTCGGGTAAGAATTGTTGTTGATTTTGTGGCATGAGTAGTTAGTATGATATATCTCCAATATGAATTAAATATCGTACAAGTTCTAGAAAGTCAAGGAGAGATCGCAAAATTATGGTTGATTCTATGTAGTGGAGAATTTTCCAAAAATTATTGCTTGAGAATGTTTAATGTTGAGCTGTGGAAATACTTTTACAGACTAAAATTCAAAAACTATTTCCTGGTTGACTTTTTATCGAGGTCAATGATATTTCTGCAAATTTTGTAGGCCTTTCCTCAGAAAGATTTTTGAACTAAATTTTGGATTTTGATGAATTGAACTCAAGAATCTGTTGTTGTAAGATTATCAAATTCATAAAATATGACTGTTGATGATGTTATGACCCTTTGAATGATAAACATATCACTGTTAGTGTTAGCAACAGTTTGGTATTCCTTTCTTGATTTCATATTTTTTGATTGAATCATCCAAACTTCCTGTGTTTTGTTTATTTTTGTGAAATCCACCCCATCATTTTTAGGGTCTTGGTTATCTTCATTCAAATGGCAAAATACACAGAGACATAAAAGGTGCCAATATACTTGTGACAACAGAAGGTGACATAAAACTTGGTATGTTCCTTGGTATCCATTCTTCATTTAATCATTTTCCATGAAAGTGAAGATAAAGGTAAAGTTGTTGGTTATAGCCCCAAGTGGTGGGATCGTAGATGTACAGAAGACTGAATCAAGTTCACGACATATTGTCTTGTCTCGAATCAAGTTCTTGTTCTGATGCTTGATGTTGGCGTGGAGCTTAAACCCTGTCTACCTGATTGTTCTGATCACAGAGCTAACGGATTGCAATACTGTGCCGCAACATCTTCAACTGAGTATATCCTGAGTAATTTCCAGTTACCACTGAACGGAGATACAGCGACACAGACTAAACAAAACACAAACATACTGTAGACTAAAAAGAACAACATGTGCCACTTATCTTCCTATTATTTTCATTGATCGAGAGCATCAAATTCAATTTGTTATGTTTACATTTACCCAATCCTCTTGGCTAAGCTACTTTTAACTCTCTGTTGATTTACTTTAATTTAACTTTTTTTTTAATTGTACGTAGTTGTACCAATATTTGCTAAGAGCTAACATCGCAATCTATCTTTCAGCTGATTTTGGAGTTTCTGCTCAAATTACTGCCACACTGAACAAAAGAAACTCATTCATTGGAACTCCGTACTGGTAGGTATTGTGCAACTTTTGTCATTATCTATATGTATGGTATTAGATTCACCACCCTAACCCTAAGTCTCAGTATCACTCATTGAATTGGATGGTTATCATTCACACTTTCATGAGAGGAATAAAATCAGATTAGAAATATTGAACAAACAGAATGGATCACGTTGTAAGTCAGATATAGTATCTTATTTGAAAGTTATTGCCTGCTAGAAGGTCATCAAATTATTCTGTTAAAGCTGAATGTAGCCCTTTTTATAATGGCATTCCATTCATCCTACTCCAATTTACTCTTTGAAGAACACAAAGTTTGTTTGAAGTGAATGACCCGAGATATGTAGCGCTTGTCTATAAATAGGACAAAGAAACTCCTAATCCCTCTATTGTTTTCTTTAGCATTGCTTTCATTCGCCACGAGCTGGATTATCAAATACAATAGGCTATTTATAAATCTATGAGATCTCATCTTTTAACTCAGGTTATTCATTTTAACCATGGTACTTGTGGCTGTGGCCTTATAGACTTAGATAAAGAATTAAATGAAAAATTTGCACTTCGATGTGAAATGAATTAAGCATTTTGATATTTCCAGCATAGTCCGTTATCAAGTCAATTTGAGTATAGCCCTGCAGACTTATTAATGAGCAAGATTTCAAAGATATAACTTACTTATTCAATTGTTTCGTCTTGTGATGTTCATCAAGTAAATGTTTTCGCAAAAATAGTAAAAGACAACCAATAAACCTATTGACATAAGAACAACTATTTATTACATTTGCAATATATACCATTGCATATTCGTTGATTTTAGGATGGCCCCAGAGGTTGCTGCAGTTGAAAGGACAGGTGGATATGATCAGCTGGTAAATAAATATGATTTTGATGGACTCCTTCCAAACTAAATGCCTTGGAGTTTGTACACATGAAAGCTGGAAAATCTGTTCTTTGTTTGCAAAAAGAATTGTTAACACTTGTCGCCTTTTCCTTGTCTGACGATTTGATTGGACCAGCTTCAGACAAAACTATTTGGCAACTGTTCATTAATACATTGATTAAACATTGTTGTTCAATTAATAGAATCTTTACTTTCAATCATAGTTCAAAGTTTTATTTTTAGCCAAGGAGTGCTCTCTCCTCGATTAGTTTACCTATTGAGAGGGCTCCTTTTTTGAGAATTTTCCTGCATAAGTTGTTATTTTGTTAGCATTGTATTTCCTTATTGTCATTTGTTGGTTTGATGTAGTGTGTTGTAATTCTTTTAACTGCATTTGCATGCAGTGGAATTTTAGAAGGAAATGAACTGAATTGATTTCATAGGTAAAAGCAACTGAAATTCTGTCCAAGGTTTATATCATTCCATTGTACGTCCTATCAATTGTTTATGCGGATCACAAGGTGTGGTTGAGATTTATAATTCACTCTCTTGTTTGTAGTGCGACATTTGGGCTGTAGGAATAACTGCAATAGAAATGGCAGAGTTGCAACCTCCATTGTTTGACCTTCATCCAATGAGGTAAGTGGCTTAAATTTAACTTATATCTGGATCGCAACAGATGCCTGTCAGGTGATGTTTTCAAAATTCCTTCTAATTTTAACCAAGGGCTCCAAGCATCAGAGAACCTCAGAAAAAATTTCAGCACGATATCCCATTTGGTTCAGGGTTTATGATCGATTGAATATTTTGCGAATTGTTGCACATGTGTGTTATTTCATGAGGTTTTTTGAGCAAGAATATCAATGAATAGACCTTTCAACTATTCTGAAAATAATCAGGATCGAACGATATTTTGCTACACTTTGTAGAATTTTCGAATGTGATAACAGTGATAGAGGCTCTAACGCCATTCGATCGAGCCTCGCGTATAAAAATGTATAAAAATAATGCTCGATCCAAGCTCTTTTGTAGGATAGCTAAAAGGTCTATTGCATCAAGGAAATAACGTTTATTTTCTCATCTATAGAGCGTTATATTTGATATCAAAGCGAAATTACACTCCACCGACCGTTAAAGAGAAGAACAAATGGTTAGTCGTTTATTTAGCACAGGTTCCAAACCTTTTTTTTCGGCGTAAAAAGGTGGTTGTAAAATTCAATGACCTATTTCTTCTGCATTAATGATTTGAAAGAAACTTTAGATACTTATCTATTATTCTACCGTTGGACTTTCCAGAAATTTTGAATATTTTTCGAAATTACAGCGTATCTTACATTTCAACTCTTTTGAGGATGTGACGTCATCAAATTTCTAAATCATAAACCAGATGAGTGACAGACTTTTGCTTGATACCATGTTGTAGGCATTCATAAACTATGGTGTTCTTCGAAGTTACGTCATGTTACGTCAAACAGTTTAGAAATTACGATGGTTTTAAGTTTTTTTGAAAATTTTTCTTGAATTCTTGAAAAAGAAGAAAATCACTCTAAGTATGAAAATATCGAAGATTTCCGAAAAGTCCAACGGTAGAATTATAGAGAAATAGCTAAAGTTTCTTTGAAGTCATTCAGTTCAAAGAAATAGGTCATCCAATTTTACACCAGCCTTTTTAATGATTTGGAACCTATGCTTCGTTTATTTTTTATTCGTTCTTGGTAATTCATGGTTCAGTTTAACAACTGCTTTACAATTGAGCCTGCTAAAGAATCTAAGTATAACTGATATAACTACGGTAAATAGAAATAAAAGAATATCCGCTATGCAAAATCAAAATAGGCTTCCCTTGAAGGTCTTGACTTTGCATTTAAAGGACTGGATCGATGGGACTTCTTTTATGTCATCGTTAAGTTAGCTCCAAGTCTTAGCAAAACGGTGAGAAAATAGTTTCTGACCATGTTTCGTTGTCATCACTAGTAGAGCCAAATCAGATCTAGTATTGTGGCGTACCCAAGTATGTAAGTCGAAACATTTAATGAAAATTCCACAGGGGAATCGCGGTGCAAGGGATTTCCATGATTTATTAACCATGTTAGATGTTTCTCTATGGATAGGATGCTCAGTTACTCCACCGCAATTGATACAGCAAAGGGAAAGACGGAGCGTCGAAAGTGCTATGAGTTTCGATTCTTGCAGCCCTAATTTGTAATTGTTAAAGTTGTTTACTCGTATCCAGCTCAGCCTGAGATATTTGTATTGGTAAAGATAAAACTTTATTATGTGGAAATAGCAGCAAAGGGTTATTATCAGCCGCAAATAGGGCTGCATATCAAGGCTACTGGTCTTGAACGATAATGCCTTGGAGACACCAAGTTAACAAACTTCTAAACAGTTTTTCGCTCATCCACTATCAATTCTTCTTCTTTCTCAAGGTCTTCTGAGATGAGGGATTTTATCAAGCTATCTCTAACGAAGAATCCAAAGAAAAGACCTGGAGCTGAAAAACTTTTGCAGGTGGCTTAAAGTTTCTTTATTTCTATTGTATAGCTATGAACAGAATTCATTTCAAATACTGTGTCATTGACTAGGACTTGGAGGGCATGTATCAGATACAGTGATGCGTCAGTTATTTTCTACGCTTGTCACGACTGTTAGTGTTCAATTCAAATGATTATGAAATGAGTCGTTTGCTACTTTCTCAAACTGTACAGCACACAACAATGTTTACACATTGGCACACCACAATACTTTTGCTGTTAGTTCCAATTTCGACATATTTGTCATGTCATGTACCGGGTGAGCCAGAAAAAAGTTCCCACTTTCTAAAATTCGTAGCACCACAAGTACTTCGTGGATTTGAATGATTCAAATTCTAGTTGAAAGCCAAAAGATCGAAGTATTTTTGTGATTTTTCCTGTCTTCTTACGAGCACTGAAAATATAGGTAAATTCAACTTTACAAAAATTTAATGGCTGCAAAATGACAGAAAAAGGCCTAAAACACTTGATAAAATCGTTAGGACTCTCCTCACACAGAACAATACGCACATGCGTTTCACCTCTCTCAAGAGTTACAAGAAATAGATTCTCAACCAGATACTAAAGATTTTCAATCCCATGGCAATAGATGTGCAGACGATATCTCTCACCCATGAGAAATTGCATTTTCTCTGTTGTTCTGAGCGAGGAGTCCTTTATGATTTGATCAAGCATTTTAGGCCTTTTTCAGTCATTTTGCAACCATCAAGTTTTTGTAAGCTTGAATTTACCAATTTTTCCAATGCTCGTAAGAACGTGAGAAAAATCACAAAAATACTTCGATCTTTTGGCTGTTAAGCAAATATTGATTCATTCCAATCCATTTAGTAATATTGATGCTATGAATTTTCAAAAGTGGGAACTTTTTTCTGGCTCACCCAGTATGAACCAAAGATATTTTAGCATGAAATAGCTGGTATAAGTTACCTAGCAGTAGACCATTTTCAAGTCGAATTCAAATGTATCATGGGATCGTATGTGTGCTTGTTTACGCATGAGAATATTAACTGCGACAGCTTCAAGCCCCATGGGATCCCAAGATGCAACGCGAACAGTGCCTTGGCAATTCGCATTCGATTGCGGAATGGTCTAACAAGGGCAAATGTTGAGAAACAAAAGATGCAGTTCTCCAAAAAGACAAAGCGATGTACCTTTCTGGAGAATAGATTTCACACCTCTGTGTACACTTAATCAAATCTGGGTGAACAGAAAAGCCAAAAATTATGGTTGGTTTTGCTTTGCAAAGTTAACCCTTGCTGAATGGTCTATTATATCGGCTGTGGTCACACTGGGCGTTTTTGCTTCCGCATTTCGCTTTCACATACAATGCTGTTACAACGCCTTGATTCTGAGAATTGACTCCATAAGAAAATTATCAGATGTAAAAAAACGGGCAAAACAAAGTCCCGACCTACATTTTAGCGTTGTTTCAGAGAATAAAAAGAATGAACCTTGCGTATCTAGTTATGACCGGACCGTTATATTGCCGTATTTTCTGGTTAGTCTGGGTCCAAGAAAAAATAAATCACGAGAAAGTAAAGCAATTCACATCATAGGAAAATACAGCAGTGTGACCGCAGCCATTATCCGCAACATGAGTCTTTCTTTACATTTCAGCACTCCTTCTGCAATAACAAGAACAGTAGTAGAAAACATGTCGTGGAATTGCTGTCGAATTATAGTAGATTAAAAGAAAGAAAACAATACAGATATAGTGCTGAACCGGAGGAGGAGGCAGCTGTTGAACCAAAGGAACAGGAAAAGGTATACATTTCGTGAAGAGAATCTTCATGTGCTCTTTCGCACGGGCCCTATGCGATCCCTAGAGACGGGCCCCGTGCAGCCTCCTTCAATCTCCATGTGCCCCATTGCTCCTTGACTTGATAACGGGCTTAGCTCAAAACGTCGTAAATCAATCATACTCTTGCAAAATCGTCTGCGCTTGGTGCAAACGTCAGATCGTTCCCTTTTTCAGCCACTTTTGCACTTCATCGCTTGTTCATATATGATTTTAATGGCACGATTTGGTATCATTACTGTGTGTTCTTATCACTTTTTATCGTCATTTCTGTTATCGGTGTTATTTGAACCTATGTGAGCGCAACTCCTGAGCGTTCCACTTTTTGGAACGGAACGATTTGGAACGGAACGATTGCATTACTGTATGAATGGGGTCATAGTCAATGCTGGCCCGAGTCAAGTGGTAAAAATATCTCATCGGACACTCTTGGAAGATGCCATCTCATTGTGTAACTAAAGAAGTAATGGATGTGGTATGAACGCATTCTCTTAGCCTGCTTATAACGAGTTTCGCATTTAAGATCCCACTAATGAGAATATGTAATGGTCAGCGAGCATTCTCATATCGTGGTGCTGGAGTTTGGAACCTCTTGGATACGAAAGTCAAGCAGGCATTCTATTTTATAGCATTTAAAAAATGTGGTTTAACTTTATATCTAACTTGATTTGTAAGACTTTATGCACAGCCGCCTGAAAGGCAATCTTTCTTAACTATGGGGTAACCATGTTTGAAGAATTCAAAATAAAATGCATAAGATTTCGTAGTACCAAAACCTACTGTGTTAGCCTTTTCATGGTAAGTCTTGCAGTAACATTGTTGTGTGTGGTGAACTGTTTACTTGTTCATTATTTCAGCCTCAAGAGAAGACAATAAAGCGAATTAAATCGAAAAAGAATAAGAAAATGAAAGAAAGAGAGGAGTTAGCGAAAGTCGTCAGTAAGTAGCCCTCGAATAGGCGTTAGCAACCGGAATGCTTTGCACGTGCCACGTTTGCTGGTGGCCATTTTCGTGGACCATTAAAATAGCGACAACGAAGAGTCCACAATAGGATGTATTCACACAGCTTTCCTGTTGCAAAGGCCCCTTCGGTGTCTTATTTCATGAACTTTTTGAACTTTTTGTTGAAAATTAAAGATTTAGTTGCTTTTAGTAGACAACTAAACACTAGCATCCTTAGAATCTTCCAAGACAATCTCTAAACAAATCGCCATTCGAGCTCTCATTCAACGAAACAAAATTTGTTGTCAAGATACCCCTTACATTAACGAGCGTGTTATAATTTTGAATACTGGATATCATTTCGTAAAGTAACATCTTAGGTAATGGAGTAGTGTTTTGATTGACTCATCTGTTAGTAGTCATTTTCGTTCTCATACAAATGTGCAGGGCCAGTTGCTTCTATGGTTTTGTTATTTAACATTCTTTGCTTTTTGGCTCATACAGAGATATCGTTTTAATTTGTAGTGCCAGAGAATGCTACGCCCATCAAGAAAGAAGTTGATCCAAGGAGAGATGTGAGTGGCTGTTGTTTTGTGTATCTTTCTTAGTATTTTTTGCATCGGGTCCCCGAGTAAGGTATCTTCAACAGGCCAGAGGATGGCTTCATGGTAGCAAGATTGATTATCAAATTGAGCCTTATGAAGCCTGTCTTTGTAAATTTCAGATTGAAGGAATTGTTGTGTTTGGGGTTCTTCTATTGGAATGCTACTTGGTTGACGGCCTACGCACTTCCATACTCAACTACAACTAATCTACACATGTTCCTGTGGCGTCCTAATTATTCTAATTCATACGCATAATATGTCAACACTGCAGGAATCTTGAGATGTGGTCACATCGAGACCAACGACCAGGACACTGCTTTCATAAGCTTAGCTTCTCAGTGTCCTGAAACAACTTTCAAATGCAAGATAGAAAGATAGAAAAGTCCAATAGACAAGAGGGATGTCTTTTATTATTTTCAGATCACACTCCAAAATACATCGTTAATACAACATAGCTTCATTTTTCTTTTTACACTTTCAGCCGATCCCTAGATCTTTGTTATAGTGAGACTATACATCATGAAAACTTATAATTATAAAAAAATTGAACTGTAATAGGCTTCTAGCCTCACACAGAATATATTTATGGTATGTTATGTTAATACAAGGCGCCATGAATAATACGACACATTACCAGGAAACTCATTACCTCCACATTTATAATATGTAATAAAATCAGCTGAAATCGATCCCTCTTTTTCTATTTTAGGCCACATTTTCATCAGCGCCGAAAGCAAAGTAAGTACAAGTGAAATTCTGTTATTCCATGCCTTGTTTGCGAATCTAGGTTTATATCAGAGAATCTTTGATGATGTTGAGCAAGAATTAGCTTCATGTGATGTGGGAGAGCTGCCTCAGAGGGGAGGGCATTTACCCAGTGCAAAAGGCACACGGGGAGATGCTACTATCGGGGATGTTTTCATCTACTATTCCAACCAATAGTATACATTTTTCGCAATTTTGGTGTGACACAAGCGTATCCTCTGTGGCAATTTTGATTTAGAGAGTGCCAAATTTGGGAAATTTTGTTTTGGAAACTATTCTAGGCATGGGTATTATTTTTGCTGGGTTAGTTTCGATCAGATTTTTACGAGAATAGCATGATAATTTGAGTTAACACCTGAGAAGTCTGAGTAAAGCTTGAACTCTGCTGCTGCCTATGCGTTGTAGTTAACGGTTTCTTTGTGGTTTCTTCATAGCGATGATACTGGTACCCTCGTATTGAAGCGATCGGAACAGAATGAGTAAGCTCTATTTTTCATGTTGTTTGTCTTTATTCCTGAATTTGCCTATAATGTAAGGACTTCGCTTTGAGATACCTCTGAGAATTTCATACGACAAAATTTCCTGCAGAAAACTTAAAGAGAAATCCAGTGGAAATTAGCCATGATTTTCCCGTCTTGGCCCTTGTTTCGAAACCTCAGTAATTCATTTCGTAACTAATTTCAATTGTGGGAACATGTGATCACTGCTCCCAGGAGCTATTTTTCTGCTGTTTTTCGACCACAGGAAATTTACTGCGGAGACTTATTGCCATTCTCTGTCATTTTTGAATTTTTCTTGTCCGAATTAGATTTCCATGAGAGCTGTGTTTCTTTTTTGATCAAGTATGTGCAATTATTTTCTCTGCCGAAACGAACTCAAATTCAGCAAAATTTTATTCAATTTTGCCATAGGTAGTTAGATACCGCAATTAAGCTTCACCGTGTGTGCTTCTGCGGAACAAATTTATGTCATTCTGCGGAGGAGGTCTCGAAGATTGAAAGAAAGAGAAAGTTTCCTTCCTTTCCTTCGATCTTTTTCGCTACCTCCTCCGTAGTAGTAAAGACATTTTTCTTCCACAAAAGCATAAAGCTGCGGCATTCAAGCACAAATGCGGTGTCTTACCACCCATGATTATCCCTTCATTGACAGTGATCAAGGAAGCGACACGATGAAGCTTGCACAAAGACCGCCACAACCATTGCCAAATGCCGCTGCTGCTCCTCCGTTGCCACCAAAGGTATCCATCTACATTTATATTGACCTTAGAACTTATTGAGATATATAAATCAGAAAGTTTATCAGAGAGGCTGGACGACCAAAATGCTTACATATACCGGGAAATGATTTGATCTTTGATTTACTCGCCAATAAAGGAATTTGAAGATCGGCCGTGTAATCAAATTTTGGTGATTTTTCAAACAGGCCTACATTTTTGAGACACGCAGTAGAAAGAAGTTTGGAAATTTTTATTCTGTTTTATTCTGTTTTTATTAAAATTGTTTTATTTTGGTTTTGATAGACTGTCACTCGAGATAGAGGTACTCCCGAATTCCACCCACCTCCTGTGCCACCGCGACCTCGTGGAGAAGATGACGAAGAAGCACCACCTCCTCTTCCACCAAGGAAACCATCAAGCAGGGTAAGAATTCTATTTTTCTATTTGCTATTTGCCATTCTGACTCACAGACTACGTATGTGAGTCATTTGCATCAATCGAAAGTTTCTTTTGTCAGGTTACGTAGCTTGATATTGTTCATGTTTGACCACAATGCAATGCTGCTTTTGACCACAATACAGTGTGCTTTTGCTCATGTTCGACCAAAATGTATTGCTAGGGTATTCAGGGATTGTTTATTTACATATAGTATCCACTTTGTTTTTGTTAATATTCGCTGAGACATTTGCAATTCTGCTTCCAGCTTATGCATTCTTTTCTTTGCCTCCATCTTCTTACCAATTTTTAGTATTTCACCTTCCAAATAATACATTCAATTTAAGATGCATACATTTTTCAGTTTCACAAAAATAGACGTTTTAACTGTTCTAAAAAGAATTTGGATCGAACGATGTTTTCATATATTTTGTGGAAATCTAAGGAATTTTCGAACGTTCAATTGAAACGGTCAACTGTTTTTCCTTTTTTATCTTTGTAATTTCTCGAATCTCTACCTTTTTTGTGTCCTTTATGGAGAATTTCCATCCAACACCTTGCGTTTTTAGAATACCTCCGAGGCGTTAGATTCCCAAAAATATGCACCCTAACTTTCTATCATTAATTTTGGTAAAATAGTTTTTATTTGCTTTTCTCTAACAGCCTGAATCTCAAGCATTTGTTAACAGAACTCCGGTAAGTCTATGTTAAAAGCAAACGTTTTGCATTATATTTGTATCAATTTTGATTTATTACCAAACTCTTGTTTTCATGTAGTATCGACAGTCTTATGTCATTAGTTGATGGTAACATACATTGATAACAACAGAAACGAACGTTAGTTAAGACTGTTTGTCATAAAGGTTCTGTCATTCTCAGCTTCACGAAAGTTCCAGGAATTGTTATGGAATGACTCAGCTTTTAAAGTATGCCATGGGTAGTAAGACACCACATTTGTGCTTTGCGTTCACAGAAGCATAAAGCTGCGGTAATCAAGCGCGACAGCGGTGCCTAACCCATGAGTATACGTGTATTTTGTGTACTTTTTCTTTTGCCAGGCAAATTGTTTCACAAAGGTATTCAATGAATGCCCCCTTAACATACATTGTGCCAGTAGCTGGACTCATCCAGAGAATAGAAGTGAGTATCATCCATAAAATTCTGCCTCTCAAGCTTCTCCTAACTCTGTACTTCTCTTCCATTTTAGTTCTAGTTGTTTATATACGAGACAACACTGGCAACCCTTTCAAAAATGTAAGGAAAATTTCAATATGAAAAAGTGAGAAAAAGAGCAAAATTGAGTAAGGATGTATTTCCTGCAGGCCATTAATATTTGCAAAATCTGCGGGTTGGCTTTCTTGCCCTGCTGGTTTATGCAGTTTCTTCAGATACTCAGCCATTGCCCATTATTATCTTCTTTCTTCATTGCAGACCACTACCTTGTTTTTGCATCCAATGAAGGAATTTATAGCCTCAATCTGGACGAAACATCGAACGTTGAAATGGTCCAGGTATGTTTCAGGCACACTTTCATGGTGCTGATTGAATAATTGACCTTTTAGCTGTTCTGAAAAAGAATCCAGCCTCGAGTGATATTTTTATTTACTTTTATACGAACGGTTCAATGGAGCTTTATTACTATTGTTCACATTCGAAAATTCAACAAAATGTATCCAGATATCGTTCGATTCAGATTCTTTTCTTTTAGAACAGCTAAAATGTCTATTAAGACATTCAAAAAGAGTTGAACATTGCAAGCTTCACTTATGTCGGTGTTCATAAAACTGGACGAAAATGATAGCAATCTTACTCCCTTTATTCTCAAGAGAAAGCATGATTCAAGGGCATAATGGCTTAGTAGTTATTTAAAAGCCAGATCTTTCGTTAGTGATTTTATGCAAACAACTAGCCAATCACATCTCCGACAGTGTGCCTGTAACTTCCCATTTTGATGTCCTTTTCAAACCTTTCTGAAGACCTTAATTTCGAGCAAATCGCCCGTTTCTCTGGGACAGTATTGTGGGTTTTAGTGAAATACATTTTCACACACAGTATATCAATTTTCATCAACGTTCAAGCATGCTTTGTTTTTATTCCAATTCTTGATGTTAAAGGCAGTGTGCCCATATAAATATCAGTTGCATGCTCACTCGTTGAAATTGCTGACAAAATGCTGACATGCGTGCAGCTTTGGATGATTTGATTGGTTTAGACTGAGTCTGTTTCAAACTGATCACATGAAAAACATTGGACTTTAGATTGCGTGGGAAGTCATCAAATACTCAACCTCGTATTCGCATGAAAGCTAATCACATGAGTCACGTGAATACATAGGAAAATGTCACATGTTTACGAAATATCCCCTCCAAACATGTTACTTACATGGACACATTGCCTTTAATTTTTTCAAACGCTGATGAGTTGCTATGACTTACCAACCCGGTAATTAAGACAGTTTGAAACTTTGCAGTGAATATTCAAGGCTTCAAAGTATTGCCACTTTTTAGCCTCTCTTTCTTTGAAGACCACGTTCACACGATGACGGCACAATTTTAAAACGGCAAAAAATGTGAGAGTACCAAAATTTCAGCTGATGTTCACACGATACCAGAATAATATTCAAGGAAAACTCGAAAGTATAATCTTTCTTTTTCAAGCTTACTTATTTAATATGTAAGTTGTAAATAAGTTGATATCTTGAAAACGTTTAGGTCAATTATCAATTTATTTTTTATTTATTTTTCGCTGGGACAATTGGAAAGCAGTTGCTTAATTTATTACTATCCTGAATTGTTTCCCAGGGTAAATATGTTTCAAATGAAATGAAAATGCCAGCACAATTTAAAAGCGGTAGAAATTTCAATGATACCAAGCGTGATCCCTGTGACAAAGAGGCTGGATCTTGACAACAAATAAATTCATTTTGGCCTAAATTATCAATCAGCCTCGTTGCAAAAATATAGAAGTTCATTTAGGCCTAAATGNCACACGATACCAGAATAATATTCAAGGAAAACTCGAAAGTATAATCTTTCTTTTTCAAGCTTACTTATTTAATATGTAAGTTGTAAATAAGTTGATATCTTGAAAACGTTTAGGTCAATTATCAATTTATTTTTTATTTATTTTTCGCTGGGACAATTGGAAAGCAGTTGCTTAATTTATTACTATCCTGAATTGTTTCCCAGGGTAAATATGTTTCAAATGAAATGAAAATGCCAGCACAATTTAAAAGCGGTAGAAATTTCAATGATACCAAGCGTGATCCCTGTGACAAAGAGGCTGGATCTTGACAACAAATAAATTCATTTAGGCCTAAATTATCAATAAGCCTCGTTACGAAAGCATTGAAAAATGCTCCTTTTTCATCGTTTTCACACGACGCCGTTTCAAATTACGCTGGTTAGAGTTTCGTTTTCAAACTCTGCCGTTTTCAAATTCTGCCGGTAAAAAATGTGCCATGTTTATGTGATTGGAAGGCCTATCCTATCCGTAACAATTTAATGCCATTTTCAAATTGTGCTAGTATCGTGTCAACGCAGTCCAAGTTCACAAATCTTTGATTTATTTCTTTTTTGTACTTGCTTAGGTCTATACACAACCATGCAGTTGGCTGTACGTGATCAAGAATATTCTTGTCTCGATATCAGGTAGAATAATAGACTTATAACAGTTGACAAAATAGACTTGGGGCAAGTCTAGGTATAACACTGATCACATTTACGTATCTACCATTAAAGCAAACAGTAAAATTCGATTGTAGTGAGCAGAGTCGTTGGAGGCAATGGGCACCGAAGGTTTGTGCCCTCCCCAAAGAGTTTTCAATGAATCAAAAAGCGCCGTTTCTGCCTCAACAATTGCCCTTTTTAAAGACCGATGCTGCAAGAATGTTGTTTAGATTTGTTATTTTGTTGTAATGTTAGTGTTTCTGTCATGTTACTTCTCGTGTAGTTTGCTGTGAAGTGCAAGAAACTGAACATCGATCAAGTTTCACACTATTTTCTGCTATGTATCACATTATTCAGATTTGAATCCAACTATGTCTACGTGCCCATCTTATTAAAAGTCCCCTTGAAGAGTTGTGTCCTCCCAAGTTCAAGATGCTTAATACGGTGCAGGTAGTGAATGATTAGAAAACTTCTTTCAATGTTCAATGCTCCATGGACATTCTACCAATCGACTTGGTAAAATTGAAATCGATTGTTTCATTCCAAAATTGTGAGTGTTTTTCAGATGTTCATTTTTCCATTTTGTTCAACCAAATTTAATTCTCTATAGGTTCACCAGCAAATATTCATATGCATAATCTCTTGGCATTGCATGCTGTTTCTACTGGTGATCAATGGGTGCCCCAGCCAAGGTGAGTTTAAAGAAACTTCGTATTTCTTATTTCTTATTAGTCAGGTTACGTCACCACACTGATCTGGATATCAATGAGGCCCACTTGCTGTATAAGTGTGGCCGAGATAGCTCAGTCGGTAGAGCAACTGCCTAGAATGCAGAAGGTCGCGAGTTCAAATCTCGCTCTCATCACTCTTTTTCCATTTTTCCATTTGTCGAAAAATTTACCAAATTATCTTATTTCGATATTGAGTTGTTTCTGGCGATCCTTTTGAATCCCTGTTACTTCATGCTGTTTATCCTCTGTGCCTACTATAGACAGTGTTGTTTTCACGTTTTCAATTCCTTTTAGGGATGTTCCGATCACAAGCAAAGTTTCTGGAACACAAGGTGTGAGGAAGTGCTGCGTTGGTAAGACAAATTCGTTTCAATAAAAAGTGATAGCGATTGGAGTTTTGCATAAAAGGTTTTGCATAGTTACTCTGCTTTCTTTAATGAATCGAAAAATGAATAAGGTCCAGTACAGAACCTGAAAACCTGATCCCTTTGTATAAAGTGTAAAGAAGCTCTTAGCTGTAGTCTATGTTTAAAGACCCGTTGTATAATGATGTCATCTTTAATTAGCCTCGTGTTGAGTAGGTAGGTTAGGCTCCAGCCCCCTGGTGTTGGACTTCATGGTGCGAAACATGTTAAAGAATGCAAATGATGTTTTGTCAAGAGATTGATCACCTGACTTGAAATGGGTGTAAACCTTACCCGATTTTGTCTCCGGGTCTTTAATGCGACTCTTAGGTAGCCCAATTTTTTGTAGGACTGTGCTACTTGATATATCGTGGGGTAACCTATTACCAAATTTCCTTGTTGTTGTTGTGGAGTAAGGGCCTAAGTAGGAGGGTGTGTTGCTTGTTTTATGAATTGAATATACGTTGTGTCCGTTATATCAACGTCTGTGTGAAATACGTTTTCTTTCAGTTCACAACCCGTATAATAACCAGATCTACATGTGTGCTGCGCTTGTCAGCAGTGTTCTCCTATTACAATGGTATGAACCGATGCAGAAATTCATGATTGTCAAGGTATGTGTGTTTTTCAATTTCTTGCTGTTGTTAAAAGAGCAGATTTTATGAAACCATGAATTTCATTAAATCTCTTTGACAGAAGTTTGGAGTAGCGAAAGTCTGTCTCAAGTTAGATGTCACCTTAGATTTGCGATAACGCAAAATTGTTGATGCGAAAGTCTTTAATTGTATTTTTTCGCTTGCATTTTCATGTGGCATCTCATTTGAGACCGATTCCGATTTTAGTTTCTCGTCGTTTAATTCTCATAACTGAAAGCTCCTATCCAGCCCACCTCTAACTATGTATGACTATATTCTAATTGTCTCATTCAAAAGCTTGTTGATTTATAAATCAAATCATTTGCTGTTGTTTTTTGTCGTATTGCGGTGTTTCTGCCTTCAAATTTCTTAATTTATATCACTTTTTTCTAGAACTTTCCGTGCAATTTACCTGCTGAGCTGAAGTTGTTTGAAGCAATTGTCACCCAAAATGCGGAATATCCTCTTGTTTGCCTTGGAGTGTACATGAAGTAAGTAGCTATGTTCTTATTTTTGTGCTTCCTCCGATTCCAGCGTTGGTGGTTATGTTCAGGAACCTGCTGCTGTCAGCGAGAAATTGTAAAACATTCGAATGCCAAAAACGAGAAGATTTAGCACACTGGGGCTTTTCTGACTGATGTCATCATCAGAGTGTGACTTAAAACAGAATTAGATTAGTCCTGCTTATTTAGTTCAGTTTTAAGTCACACTCTGATGACGAAATAAGTCAGAGAGGCCTCAGTGTGCTAAATCTTCTCATTTTTTGCATCCGAATCTTTTTACAATTTCTTGTTAAGTACCTTATCCACCAAAGCTGCTGTCAGCAAAGGTTCCAAATCTTTAAGATGGTTGGTGTAAATTCTTCGAACTGAATGGCTTCAAAGAAACTTCAGTCATTTCACTATAATTCTACCGTTAAACTGTTCTCAAATCTTAAATATTTTCATTTTTTCCTTCTATTTTAAGAATTCAAAAAAGTGTTGAGAAAAACTTAAAACCATCGTAATTTCTAATGTTTTCGAATAGAAATTAATTAATTTTCAAGAAAACCACATTTTATGGATATCTACAATATGGTGTCAAGCAAAAGTCTTTACGATAAACACTGTTGATGTTTACAATTTAGACTTTTGATGACGTCATGCCCCCAATGAGTTAAAATATAACATACGCTGTAACTTCGGAAAATATTCTAGATTTCTGAAAAGTCCAAATGTAGGATTATAGATAAGTACCTAAAGTTTCTCTCAAGCCATTCAATTGAAAGAAATAGGTCATAGAAGTTTACACCAACCTTTTACACCGATTTAAACATTTGGAACCTACGCTGCCGCTGTCTAGGCTTTCATGGGTACTTTCCGTTGTCCTTTGTCATTCCACTTACCCTTTATTTTCCTTATACCCTTATACCTTTACCTTTTTTATTCCCTGATGGCACAATAAAAAGCCTATGCGAACTATGTTTAAGAATTCTATTGTTATTGTCGTTGTTATTCTTTACGACAAAAGAGAATTTGGATCCACATACATACCAGATTTACCCACAGGGATACCAGGGTGATAGATAAAAAGATAAATCGTTTCTTGTGTATCCGCTGTGAGGGGCCGTTTTCCAAACTGCGAAGGAGAGTAACGACTGCAGGAAACGTCCCCCCATATCAGATATTCTTTTATCCCTTTCGTTTATTACCAATAAGTCCTGCTTTATCCAATCTCTTTATCATTCTATTGTTCACACATGGAACCCATGTTTTTAAAGATATTTCGATTTGATCCAGGTCTGATGGAAGTTTCTTTTTTGACAAAGTTGATCTCAAATCTGCATCAAGTTGGTTCTTGCAACAAGGTAAATGCTCTTTAAATCTCGTTTCTTTAAGTCTTTAAATCTCGTTTGTCATTACGAATCTGATAAAGGTATATCTCAAATTACATTTCACGTGAAATTGTCCGCGAATAAAATGAATGTCAAAGCTTTTTTTGCTTTTGAGAAAAATGTTTTCACGATCAATTTTGCGTTTTTGCATATTCCTTCCTTACATTTAACTTGAGACAGACTGTATACCAGGAAAAATGAATTTTGCTTTAAAATCACCAAATTTAATTATGCTATTGATCAAATTTCCTTTTTGTGTTTTTGCATGAAAGATCAAATTAATTTAATAGATTATCGTCATTTTATTATTTTGGGAAAGAGATGACGAAGTTACGTTGTGCAAAAAACGTGTTTTGAAAGTAGTATTTTGCGAAATTTCGCTTCATTGTCAAAATCTATTTCTAGCGACTTCATTTGAACTTTCGAGTTTTACGGCAACCAATAGATGTGGTATTGCAAATGATATTTGCAAATCACATTCACTGCTACGTTGTTTGAATGCTAGAGGGCATAAAGTGCTGCTAACGATCACTGTGTAACATTTAAAATATCTTCAATAGACAACAAGGGCAGATTTTGTAATACAATAGCATCAGTTGCGTTTGATTGACACCTCAATTCAAAGCGATTAGCGACTGCAGACAAAGGAAATTTTCTCAACCAGTAATTAAAAACAAACAAAGCCGCAAAAGTTGCCCTGAAACAAGTAGGGAAAACTCTCGCCTTATGCACGCGAAAGGTGGTTTTTAAGAGATGAGCTTATAACGAAGGAAGGAGGGTAAATCTAAAAGTTCTGCTTGGCGGATTGTTTATTTGATTCAGAAGCCGAGCAGAAGGCATTGCAATTCTCGCGTATTTAGGGCTCAAATGAAACGATTACACAACAACTCCTGAATCAAATAAACGACATCCGCCAGGCAGAACTGTAGATTTACCTTTCTCATGCTCCTCATGCGCAAACTGTTGTTCTTATTTTGTAGATTCAAAGCCTTTAAACGTGAAAACCTTCTCTCAACTGGAACGAGACGTGATTTTAATTTCATATGAAAGTGAGTTTTCTATTCAAAGGGAATTAAGCAAACTATTATGAATACATAAATACTGTACCGTTCCCGGGGTAGACATCTGGCATCCACCAAGAATGTTACCTGCTACATTTTCAAATCTAATTTCGAGACGGAAAATATAAATAGAACAGGAAATGAAAAAGACAAGGTGCAAGGTCAAAAGAAAAGAAGGAGGCTGGCAGTTCCGTACCAAACTATGCTGTGGGTCTAACCGTCTAACCCTTATATATCATGAATTTTCATCAGTTTAGCTTCTGTTGAATTAGAAACAAGCAAATTCGCTTCCATTTGCAGCCTTCTGTTTGATCATTTTACAGTAATTTATCGTTCCATTCACTAGTATTGACTTTTACTCATTCTAATTTTTTATCATACGTAAGTACATACGAATTTTTAAATTATAGCACTTGTAATTAGGTTTTATTAGATAAATGGTCATTTCGCAAGCTTTCTATCACGGCCCCCTGTAAAGCAGTCGCCGATTGATAGGGCTACCGTGTTATTGATATTGTTATTATTAACAAGGTAGGCATATATACAATAGCTATAAAATGAAAGCTAATTCAGGCCTACTTGGGTCAATATTTGTCCCAGTCCTGAAGTTTCTTGCAAAGAATTACTTGTGAAAAATACCTATAATCCAAATGTTTGCAATTCACCCCCCTGGTGCTAGATTTCATATTTTCTAATATCTTTGTAATAGATCTGAGATGATTTCTGATAATGATCATTTTGTAGGGACTGTAATTTTCGTCAACGTTGATGGACAAAAGAAAATCATATCAGGCCATGTCACTGAACTCGAATTTGACAATGATGTTGAAAATACAGGTTTGTGGTAATTTTTACTCTGTCATAGCATATAAACTGTCTTTCCTTCCAAAAAAATTCATCACTGTTGTGTGGTGCATAGATTCACCAAATACTCTTATTGCTATGAAGTTTCAAAAGTGGGACCTTTTTCTATTCCTTTAAAATATTTACAATAAATCTTACATTCTACTATACTTATCTAATTACTATACAACACGACAGGGACGATACCAAAGGGAGCGAAAGACAATGACTACCCTAAGGCCAATACATAAAGACACGCAACATTAAAGTATATAGAACTACACTACGAACGATTAAAAACTAATGGATACTAAACTAGATTCCACCTGACATTAGTTGTCGTCTCAGGGTTGGCATGAATTGAAGAAAGTCACGAGCGCAACTCACTCAGCAATTTGAATGAATAAAATGGCTGACATCTAATGTGAAACAGAATTTACAAAGAAAAGAGAACATTTGCGTTAAGGGACTGGGTGGTTGCTTGGTTCTGAAGTTTCAAAAGATCTCAAAGTAAACTTTTCGGGAACTTTTTTCCTGCTCATCCAGTATCAAAGGCTCTGGTACCCAGGGTAAGTATCAATGTGAGGGATGTCGTTTGACTCCCCGCTCTGTCAAAGTCACCAACTCTCTATGGTTCCAGGCTAGAGGAATCACGAGATGTAGTTACATCCAGAAAGGATCGGGGCATTGCTTCGATAAGCTTAGCTTCTCAGCATCCAGAAACTGCCTTTGGATCTTTAAATCTGTCTCAAATTAGATATCATGTGACATTTACGATTTCGTAAAATTATTCCTGCAGAACATTTCAATTGATTTATTCGCGGGAATGTTCACGTGACATCCAATTTGAGACTGATATTTAGGCAGGAATACCGAAGAAGTAAAGACGTCACAAAGACATCATGCATTGACTAGGCTGCAAACAGTTTGAAATATATGCAAACGATCGTATCTTTTGTCTTGTAGTTTGCCTGCCTGGAAGTGTATTAACGTTTCACAATTATGGTATACAAGGAAAGAGTCTACAAGATGGCCGAGTGAGTAATTTATTGTCTGGTTTTGCCTTCCGGAACCGGTTTGAAATTAACCGTATTAACGTTAGTTGACGAAGATAACTAGCTAACTCAAGAGCTGCATATGCAGGTCTAAAATTAGCCTATTGTATTTGATTATTTCAACACGTGCATGCAAATCTTTCCATTAGGGGAGCAATTACGTGCGTATGTATTTCTTTGTCCTTTTTATAGATTGCCTCTACTTAGCTCCGTCAACTAACTTTAACCACTTGAGGGTAATACTGGATAATTCGACCCAAGACCGTAGTACAATGCTTCTAAATCTTTTTAGAGAGGCTTAATAGGGTCGATGACTTCAAGTATTTGCTTAAAAGAAATTGTTTTTATGCGAAGTTATTACATTGTTGCTAGGAGTAAATCGTGGCTCTAGTTTTTAATGATCAAACTTCTAGCATAATGCCGTGTAAAGGGTATGTTACAACGAGCAGGCCTTTTACGTGCCATCTCTTGGTTGGTATTTGTCAACAAAAGCCAACCAAGGGATGGTGCACGTGCAAAGCATGCTGGTTAAAACAGACTCGTTAAATGAAGTCACTGGATCCTGTGTGAATCTAAGTTGTGAATTTTGTTTTAAAACAAAAGCGTTATTTAAAGATGAATTTTTACAATTCAAAGAGGAACGATCAAAACACTCGTATGTTGTAAGATTGCAGAGATGTAAGCAAATTTCAAACAGTCATTTCAGAGTGGGTTCACCCCATCCATAAAGATGCATACAACAATTGACGTGAACCTGAAACAATGTTTGTAACGAGATTGCACAATTTTACTTTCCAATCCTTTTAGTGTTGGTATTGGACATTTTGAAGGGGATTCAAAGGCAATACGTGATTCTTGTCATGGCAAGTTTTCTTCAATTTTAGGCAACAGCACAGTTCAATGATACATCCAGGATCTACAAACTCCTTGGTTCGGATAGGTAAGTAACAATTAAATTTGTAGGCAGGAGCACCGCAACGCAACAAAAAAACAATAGCAAATGTGTGTGAATTGTATATAAATTCACACACATTTGCTGTTGTTTTTCGTAGTATTGCAGTGTTTCTGCCTACAAATTTATTCATTCATTCGTCACCGCAAGCATCTTCAAATCCGACGATCAACGCTGGTATCATGGCCTTTCCTTTTTCGAATTATTTCAAGTAACAAATGTTGTAGCAAATAAATCTTGTGTTATCATCTTTCAACAGTGGTTTCAATTTTACTTTAGAACCATTGGGTGTGTCAAAAATTATGTGCTTCTTGACAGCTTTTTAAAGAGGCACGTCAGGTGCTATAGTTGGGAATTTTTGATATTTTGATCCAGTTTTTGACAAAATTGTTTGTTCTTGAAAGTAAAGTTTTACTATTCTGTGAATCATGTTTACTATTTTCTTAGGGATTGTCCAAATTGATCGCCTATTTTTTAGCTGAATTCTACCGAAATGAAATTTTATCTGCAATTCAAGTATACAGATATTACAGTTTTGGAAGTCAGTTATTTAGCAAGCAAATTCGGCTGTCCAGCGAGGGACGACCGAATATCGGCGGAAAGATTCCATTTTTCTGGATATTTAATCGGCACTTCCAGCTCTTCATATTTTCAGTATACAATTCAGACTGTCCCTTATCATTTTCTTACGACAGTTGTCTTATCATGCAGCTGGGATGTGTTAACTCTTTTTAAACCTGCATTTACAAGTTGCTTATTTCCTTTATTCAGGATCGTTGTAATGGAAAGCAGAGTCCCCAACGAACTTTCCTCGAATCTTTTCATACTGGCAAGTGGATAGACTGATTTTTTATGCATATCTATCGTGTAAAAGTTTATTCTGATTATTTCACCTGGTTTGATTAAATCCCGAGGCACGGCATTTGCTAACCAAATAAACTTGGGCATAGTGTGTATACTACACAAAAAGACCCTCAACTTTCGCCATCTCATCTCATTGAATTGATGTTGTTGAGTCGCTGCATTGAGTTATCGTTGTTGTAGCGGTATCAATTCAGTCAACGAGCGAAACTACGACTATGTATTGAGTCTAGTGTACACGTAGCTGTTTGCAGAAATTGAGAAACCCTGCCTGAAAAATCAGCTGTCAAGTCTTCAATCTTTTTTTAATGGTTTGCAAGAGTTTCATAAAAATCTCTGGTGATAAGAATTTAACAATCACTGTTCACAAGTACTTGCTTGATTTAATCAGATAGGGTGGAATTTTTTGGACTCACACAGTATGGTATATGAACTAATCTAGATAAAGCTTAAGCACTATCAAATGGGATTTTGTTCGATTCGACTTTCAGAACTGTGCATTTATATTTTCTAACTCTCATTGGTAATCTTTAAGTATTTTGAGGATGCACTTTGATGCTGCTGTGGCCATTCTATCATTTCTTCTCAAGACAAAGCCGATCTTTTCCCCAAAATTTTGAGTTCAATTATTATTTAAAATCAACAGGGCACTGAAAATCTAGCATATATCGTTAAGCTCTAATTTGCTGAATGGAATTTACAGTCGAATCCTTGTTGTAGTCAACTTTTTTTCTGAATCAATTCGCAAAATATGAACCAACCTACTCAGTTTCAGTCATTAGCAGGAACGCTTGGTTGTTGTCGACTTTACGAAACCAAAAGACTTTTTCGTTAATTTGATAAAAATGGAGGACTGAGTGTCAAGGTGCTCTTCAATGATTTATTAGCTGGGCAAAATTTGAAATTTGATTTCCAACTGTCGAGGAACGATGTTTTCGAGAGGATAATTACTCCCTCAAAAATCATACGAGATTCCAAGCAGAGAAAAGGGATTTGTAGAGGATTTTCCGGGATTTCTGGGAAACAAAAGGATTTCTGTAAAAAAAATTTACGAGATTTCTCAGGAGTGACTTGCCCCTCGACTCTCTGTATGGATTAAATACAGCAATAGCACTGATAACTTACAAGTCAATCTTTTTTTAATCATATAGTTTTTCATGATATTTTTTGATCGTATATTTATTTCTTTTTTGTATAATCTATCGCATAGCATGTCAGAAAATTATACTCGATTTATTTTTGTAAACACTTGATGTGAATAGTAGATTAGATTTTGATGTATCAAGAATATCCCGGGCATGCTTCTTATTTCTCGTGCAAGTTTACCCTTCGTTGCAAAACAAAGTTTCACAAAGTTACGATAACTTAGGGTCCATGAATAGGGAGGGGCACTATACCCATAAATGTACGGTGATGTGCCGCTGGGGGTAATAAAACAGATCCTCCCAGGGGGGGTACTCTGCTTTATTCAGGATTGGGGTGCTTAGGTTACTTTTTTGGGTCTAAAATTTGGGCAAGGATTATTTTTTTGGGTCAATCATTTGTACAGTTATTTTTTTGGGTTCCTGAAATTCTGGCTTACTTTTTTGGGTCTCAAATATGAAAAAAAGGAAAAAGATTGGGAAAAAGATAGGAAAAATTATTTTTTTGGGTCTATTTTCACGATGGAAATTATTTTTTTGGGTTGATGCATTGTACCTCAGCCTGAGCACCCCTATCCTAAATATAACTGAGTACCCCCCTGGGCAGATCCTTGCCCAGTGTGGGAGCATTTTCTTCAAATCGATTACCGTGTCTGGGAGCAAATCGGTAAGAATCGACAGCAAATTGAAGTGCAACCCATTTACAATGAGATGTTATTCACACTGGTAAGTTAAACCAGCTTAAACTAAATCAGGCTATGGAATGCTGCATTCTAATTGGTTAGTCCAACAAGTTGACTGCATCTGATTGGTAGAAATTTAACGTGGTTTAGATAAAGCTGGTTAAGCTACGTCAGAGTGAAAATGGTTTAAATTGCACACATTTTTCATTCGATTTTGCTCCTTGGAGGATTGGCATGCTCATTTTCATCTTGTTAAGCTGAAACTTTGGAAAAAACGTTATTGAAACATTTATTTCTCGTCAAGGTATGTTCAAAAATACGTCCCGAGCAAAATGATAGCCGGTAGCTTATAGCCCTATAATGATTAGCCTACGCGTGGACCCGGCGTCCCGGCGTAGACCCATACGCTATATAATGATCGGATAGTTAGGTTTTCTGCTGCAAAGTGATTGGTATTATTACAATTAAATCGAATGATAATTCAGGAATTGTTTTGGAATGTATTGTTTGAAAAAGCCTTGATCAAAACACTTCCACTTCCCTGGCTTCTGTAGCCTGCCTTATGTGTCTGATTTTTGAACCAAAGATATTAAACCATTTGCTGATGCGGAGGCTTTCAATGTTTCAGAGAAGGAGGATAACTCGTTTTGAAAAGGAGGCGCATCAGAAATCATTTCCATTTTAGCGCGAAAACGCAAAAGCTGTGGCCTTTTGCTTGGTAAGCTGGTAAAAACAACATGGCTTTAAAAAGTGGAATCCCAAATACCAACAGTCGAATAATTGCCCTTGTTGATATGGATTGCTTTTACGTTCAAGTGGAGCAACGAAAGAATCCAGTACTCAGAGGAAAGCCATGTGTGGTTGTGCAATATAAAAAGTGGAGAGGAGGAGGGTAAGAATCGTTGCGAAAATTGAATTGGCCTAAAAAGGTCAGGACATGTCAAGTTTGGGGGCTAGGCTAGATGATAAAATGAATGCTTATACTGTTATGAATAGTTTATTTTACTTTATTACACCGTTTTTGTCTTTTCTCGAGAAAACTACGTATTACAGTCGAGTCTGTGACATAGACCATAAGTAATTGACAGTGATATCATCTGCATATATTGTCATGGAAAGTGTGGCACATCCACACTCAAGAAAAACGATAGGGTATTCAAAACAGGCAATAGATCAGCAATAGAGGACCCTTCTTGCACACCTGAGGTCTCAGCGAAAAGTGCCCTTCTTTCCATACTGGGCAGCTCAGAACCTTCTGACTTTGTGCTAATGACATCACCACAACGAACTTGTCACAGATTGTAGCAAGAAAACTCGCAGAGAAATAAACTACTACCGGTATCCGTAACAGGAGAATTTGAAGCATTCATTTTATCATCAATTATGTGTAATGACATGGGTTGATCCAGGCTTTCTTTTCCAATCATTGGGCTTCTCATATCGAAGAAAATATTATATGATAATATGATTGGCATGTTTATATGAATCACAAAAATAAAAAACAATTGCTAGACAGTATACTACAAGGATATAGAACAAGACAGGAAAATACCACACAGGGTGTCTTCGGCCATATTTCCTCTGTTGTGGCCATTACAGAAACATTACAGTATATAACTAAATACATTTATGCTGAATGTGATACAAACACTAATATTGAAGAAGAAGGTTTGTGAGGTTGCACTAATTTAAATCAATTCAGACCCTGTTTACTCAGGATCAGATGCGCATCTGATATTGGTTCCATTCAAATCCGATCCACTTTTTTGAGAGGTACTAACATTGAATGAGATCCAAAACTATTTGCGTTTACATGGGATCGGATCCAATTGAACTCCCTCAAAATTTTGCGCTCTGTTACACTCTTTCTCTCTTTTCTGATTGTGTTGTTTGAAATGTCAACAAATTCTTTTCAATGTTCTCAGGTGACCTCCTATCGGATCGGATCTCAACTTTCTAGATAGGGACCTTTTTGGGATCAGATCCAAACAGGGTTAAGGTGAAGTGCGGTTTTAGTGCCGAGCGTTGGGATCCCAGCAGTAGAGAAGACTTAATCGAGTCTGTAACCCTTTGTGATGACACTCAAGTGGAGGGACTCTACCGGGTATTGAACCCTGTCCGCCTGACTGTTCTGGCTGCAAAGTCAGAGGATTACACCACTGTGCCACAACACCTTCACTTTGAAAGTGGTCCTGTTTTGGCACAGATAGCAAATCCAAATGGGATCAGATCCTTCAGGTCCTGTGTAAACACAGCAATTAAACAAGCCAGTTTGGGATTATTGATATTTATAATGATATTAATGATGACAGTTTTACATCATATAATTCCCTTGTCAATTATTGTAGAATCATTGCTGTCAGCTATGAGGCAAGAAAATTTGGTGTGACAAGACAAATGAGAGGAGATGATGCAAAAGAAAAGTGCCCTGATATAAACCTCATTTACGTCAAAGAGAGTAGAGGTAAAGCTGACTTATCACTTTATCGACAAGCAGGAGCTGAAGTCATCAAAGTGTTGTCAACATTTTCAGATTCTTTGGAAAGAGCGAGTATAGATGAGGCTTATATTGATCTTGGGGAAGCTGTGAAGAGGTTTGTTTGCATCACTTGTTCTTCATTTATTCTCATGTTCTGTAAGAGACTAACAGGATATAATCATAATCAGTAAAATATAAAAATAAAACTGTTAAAAACAACAACAAACAAACAAGATCAGAAAAAAAATTATAAAAGGGTAACCCTTGTCAATACTACAAGTGCTGTTATCAATAAGGGCCCTGATAAGATCAAATGATATATAGCATTTTTTTGTTTCAGACAGAGACTAAGGGTCCGTTTACATGAGAAACTCAAACCGGTTTGAAATTTCACCCCGATCTAAGTTGAACTTGTTGTCTGGTCAAAACCCTTACATTGAAAATGTGATTCTAACTCCAACCGGGGTGAAACTCAACTCACCTGTTCAGATCGGCGTATATTAAAGGGAAATTTGAAATGAGACATATCGCTGTATTGGAGCTCCAACCGTTTTAACTGTATTAATACAATTAATACAATTACCATTCATAAGTCCATACATACGAGTTAATAAGTGTTTTCTGCGTATGTTTCTTATTTGCGTCATTCATCGTCGAAACAGCTTCATAGTCTTCAGCAGTAACACATTCTTTACGTCCGTATTTTCGAAGACAAGTTTTCTGTCGAACTTTAAAGCACTGATTATCGACGAGTTCCCCGCACCGCCAAATCAGACTGAACGCGCTATTAAACAGGACAGGGTCATCTTCAAAAAACTTGTAAGCACAGACCCTACCGGGATCTTCTTTGAAAGACAACCCTGAGTGTTCTCCGTGAAATATACCGCCATTGTAGTAATAAGCTGATAGGAATAGGTCCTCTGTACCGGACGATAGATACTGAATCTGCTCCTCGTTATCTATAATAACACGAAAACATGCTTCTTGATGGTAAAAATTCTTGCTTTCTGTGCTGAGAGTTAGTTGGTAAAGAAGACCAGATCTATTCTTACTCATAGCCAAAAAGATGTACTCAAACGGCTGAACTGTAGCATTTTCCTGTTTATAAACTCTCAACCTCGCTTCTGCGGGCAGTTCTAAATCACCAATGATAATGGGGTAATTCTCGACACCTCGCACGTTATACCATAGATGACCATGTCTTTTAGACTGCAGACTGACAAAAATCGATTTTTGAAACGGTATTCTAAAGGTATTGTAGATACCCCCATTTCTAGCTAAATGCCCCATTCGTCGCGTACCCCAGGGAATTGAACTGTCGCGGTCCTGTTCATCTGGTTCACTCCTGGTAAAAAGTTCATTATCATCATCATTCGGTTCAATATTCTCGTCCCGCTTTTTCAAATCTTCATTTTGTTCTCGAGTTTTGTGCTGGGTGCTCTCTTCGATGTCTCCTTCGCGTGATAAAAGTGTATCAAGTGGGTTTCCTAACTTCACAAAATCTTCAATCGGAATGTTTGTTCTTTTGCCGTGATGAGTCTGAGTGTGAGATTTATGTCGATGATGTGCTCCTCGTTTTCTTGAATTGTGCTGATCCCTCTTATGTGATTTTTTAGACTCGACACCAAGGGCATCTTGGAAATCTCTCTTTTGATTTGGGCTGCTTCCAGATGATTCTTTGGTGTCTCTTTTCATTTTCAAGCGCATTGTTTCCTGTTGCTTTATTTTCTTAGGTTTTGTTCCCATTGATTTAGCGCTCGGAGAAGGAACGGAGCGATCATCTAAGTCTTCTAAGACCGGCTGTACATATCCTATCCCATGTGCCATATACAAATTAACTTCGATGCTCGCTTTTTCTTCCCCATCTATATAGTACCTCACAATTGTGTCTTGATTAATGCAGCCTTTCCCTGTAAACCACTGTTCCGTGATGACTCCAGGCCCTTGCGTGTACTCGAATAACGATACCTCTTGGTTCCCGATACAAGCTGCCTGTTTGATAGAATGAGTGAAGCTTCTCATGTTAGGTTTCCATTTTACAGACGCATTAGTTAAGCTAATGACAGCTATAATAAAGAGGATGTAAACCACAAGAGTTCTACGATTTTCCTCCATCGTTGCAGAAGAGCTAGCCTGCTGCTATTCCCACGGCTTACTGAGCAGGCAATGAGCATAATATCCTGAGTAACTCGTCTTTTAGTCGCCGCTGGGAATCACTGATCACACAGGTGACCTTGCACCATTGAATGATTATTTTTGATTGGTTTCTGATTTTCTTCATTAAATCTGGCGCAAACAATGAGTGCAGCATGTGGCAATGCAAATTTGGTGGTCGTTCATCACGCTATTCTGGGGCTGCATTTTTGAGGAAAAACTCTTGAACCTGCCCTCAACTCTTAAACTCTTGAACTCAATTCAAAACAAGGTGTTTTGAAGCCTCTCCAATGTTTAGACATTGCTCAGGTACTTTCCGAGTAATATGATACAGGAAACAAGTGAGAATAAAGAAAAACATGCAAGGGTTTCTTAATTTTTTGGCGATCCGGGAGTCTGAGTTTCTTATGAACGTAATGCATATTTGTGCAAGAACTAGCAAAGTAACAGTAATATTTTCAATTGCAAATATCAATCTTAAAGATATCTTCAATGTAATAAATTCTAAAAATGAGCATGTTGGACCTGGCAAGGCCCATACATGTCACGCCCGTATGTGTCACGTAACGTGACAGGACAGGACCGCAGTTTAATATGAAAAGGCCCGTATATGTCACCCCCTTATATGTAAGGCCCGTATACATCACGCGGTATATGTCACTTAACGTTCAATGCGTTCAAACCTGCCTTTTACTATAAAGGCCAGTATATTTCACGCCCCTATAAGCAAGGCCCGTATATGTCACCCCCTTATATGTAAGGC